>UFQX01000478.1:287654-345064 GCA_900497675.1 Arapaima gigas | reverse complement strand
CCCCCCCCCCCCCCCCCGCAGTGGAAATCCAGTGACGGCAGCTCTCTGTCACCGCTTGCACGTCCCATGCTGATGCAAATACCAATTTCACGCTTTTCAGGTTCAATATTGTGCAGAATCTTTCAGGTGTCCAGGGTTTGTTTCAGAGGGTTGTGTATCACATTTATCTATATAGTGTGCACATGCATGTGTCAGTGTGTGTGTGTGTGTGTGTGTGTGTGTGTGTTTGCTGGACAGTGGTCATGGAGACAACTGAGTGATATGTTGTATGCTACCTCTGTGATGGCCAAACACAACCTTACAGAAATTTACAGAGCTGAATGACAGTCATACTACAATAACCCTATTCATACCTGCACCACACTTTTTACACATTAGAGGGTAAGACCCAGGCGTTTGTGCTTTGGGGGGGTGCCATCTTTCAAGTATAAAGGTTGTTAAATATTAGGTGCAGCCAGGTTTATTACAACAACAGAGATCACTGCATTGATTTGGCTCCTGATCAGGTCTGATCAGTCTGTCTGCCATTGATTGTTTAGTCTTGCCATGAATATATTTTACATTCAAGGGCCGACAATCTGGAATTTATATCATACAACTGCAAATGAAAACTCTGGGAGCTACACAAGTACTAGTGGGTGTAATTGAAAGTTGAGTGAATGGCGGGCAACGGACTAATAACGGACTTAGCCACCGCAGTTACTACGGTAATGACACGAGCTGAAGAACTGCTTGGTGTTAATCACTTTCTGTTTAATTAAAGTTTTTGTCAAACTTTCAGAATCAGTGTTGAGCTGCAACTGGATCCATGAAGTCAGGCATTTCAGCAATTTTTGCTTTACAGAGAAGTTCTGCTTGTGGTTTAACAGAGTATGAGAGCTGTGCAAAGGGCTCCTGAAGATGTCATTATACAACCCATAGATTTAAAGTTATACATGCAGTAAAACATTATTACCTTTGTAGCTTTTGGAACTGTGGCGTAGTGGTTAGAGTTGACGCTTTGCAGTTAAAAGGCTTGGATTCAAAATCCCACCTCCTGCTGTAGCACACTTGATCATATAGTAAAAATTACCTTTTGTATCAATGGGTAAATCAGTGTATGTAGCTCAGTGTACAAACCTCACATTAGAAGTCACCTTGGAGAAAAGGGTCATATAACTGCAGCTGGTATAATTTTTGCTCTATGGATCTTTTTTTGCACTTTCACATACTGTGCTCACAGGTGACTACATTACTGTTCTGCCTCTTTGAGGACGCTGACACGGCCATATACTCTTCCTGCAATTGACTGGAATATGAACAGTATCCGTTCATAGCTGATGCGATAACTGGGACAAAAGCTACAGTCAAATGAAGGTAAAATGTTTGAATCAAGTGTACAGTTTCTTTTTTTATACACAGAGGAAACCACTATTTTTCTTTGTAAAGTGATAAGATTATGTTGTGCACCAATGCCTGGGACACACACGTCACATTCATGTTGCATGCTAGCAGGTAACTGCATTATTTATCTGATCAAAGTGCTTTGAGTTTAGTTGCCAGATATATAATTTATGGAACAATTTGAAACATGGTTGAAGCCTTACATAAACCAATTCAACTGGAGGTCTGCAGAGTGTAAGATTTAGTTTATGTGGCTGAAACACAGAGGTCTCTGAGAGCATTTTTATGTTTTGTATACCTGTGAGTGACTGGTCAGTCAGTGTGTTCCGAACTGGGACAGCAGTTATAAACAGGCATTACGCAAACACAATCGGAGTCTCAGCTCTATTTGCCGTGGTTTTCCATCTTTTTGAAACACAAGTTCATAGGTACAAAAAAGTCATACATCAAACACATTTAAGTAACAGATATTCCTTCAAATTTTAATTTAAGCATAATCAATTGATATATGACAGGGCAGGACTTATTAAGGACTGCGACCACCATTTGAACTCTTGGAGAAAAAATGTTAAGCTATCATTTTAATTGCATGAAGTTGCCAAATGTGAAGATTTTTAGAAAACTCCAAAACAAGATGGAATGATTATGAATCTGAATCATTTACTTCAACAGGTTCATAGAGAAGCACAATAAAGATAAATGGATGTTCCCCAGAAGTGTTTCTTGTGGACCCAGTTTCATTTCTACTGCTGTTAGCTACTGTACCAGCAGGTGGTGTCACAGTAAAGGAACTGAACTTAGCTTTCATGATTTATTGCTTGTGTAGAAGCAGTTTCAAGCTGTTTGCTGTGTAAACAAAACTGCCTTCACCTGTTATTGCAAGAAGCAGTGATTCAGGATGATGATGATTGCAAATCTAATGGTAGTTCATTAAGCTGCCAAGGTAAGAGAGTAATTGCAATAATTATTAGTTTAATATGGTTGCTTAACAGGCCCATTCATCCAGTGAGATTTACACACCAGTTTGCACAGCTCCCTATTTCTAAGAGAAAAAGACCTCGCTCTTAAGACTTTAAGTAACAACCTCCCGGTTACAAGTTACTGTCCTTAATGACTATGTCACTTGCTGCTTTGAGATGTGTGTTGTTATATAGTTTTTTTCCTTTATACCATATACATTAATAAAACTATGTAAGGGATTATTATAATTGGCCCTGAAACAGATCCTTGAGGGACACCAGTCCCAGTTTTATCGTAATTAAAAGGACCCCCGTTTTAGAGTATCTTTTGCTTTTGATTTCCTTTTCCTACACATCTACCCCAGGGGGTCTAAATTATGCTTCACATTCTAGATGTAGATCACTGAAACTTTTGGTGTTCAGATTGAAATTTATTGGCATTATTCAATCATTTTATAATTAGAGAATGACTATCATCAACTAGAGTTACTAAACCATCTCTGCTGTTCAGTGGGTTTGTGTGGCAGGTACAGCGAGCAGCTTAATGACTAATTCTTCAACTGATGTATAGCCACAATCTGTCAGAAGGTGGCTTCTTAGATTTGAGCAAAATACAGTATCTTTTTCACTGTGCAGCATAGCTTTTAATTATTCTGCAAACATGTCTGAATTGTTTTCTGGAGGGCAACCAGACGTGGGTGGCTGGGCTTCATGGCCATTTTTTTAAATTAAAATTTTATTTATTTTTTTAAGTCTCCTTTTGGCTTGGCATACAATGTTGGTGCAATCCGGGAGTAATTGCTGTGATTTATAAATATTACACTATGACACCGTGTAACAGGATTGCAAAATTAAAATTTGATGTCTCATTAATATCTATGAAGGAGATCGCTGCTCTTCCCGCACAAATCATAAATCCACTCATTAGCATGTAACACATGAGCTCGGCGCGTGTCTGGGGCACCCCCTGTTTATGAATAATTAAGACATTACTAAAAAGCAGAGGCAATTGAGGGCTAATGAGCAGTGGTGCTCCACCGGGATGGAGGCCTGGAATCAACACATCTGCAATCAATTAGTTGAGTCTTTGGCATCCTGGGGGGGCTTTATGTTAACTGGCAGAAATGGGGTCCTTTTGATGGCCACCTGTGCTCTTCCATCACTGTGCATTTCTTGCAATTTCAAAACCATGGTCAAGTACTGCAGTTATCTATTAGATAAGTCCTTTATGTCTCAAAATGACAGGGATTTTGGGATTCAAATTCAAGGTGTTGAATTTTCCAAATCAGCAGGGGCTCCAGGTGTTATTACAGCCATATTTAAGCAAACAGGGGGTTAAAGAGCTTTTTTCAATATAGAGACCACTGTAATTCTGCATATTATTTACCATCCTCTGGGATTAAATGGTATGCAACATATGCATCGATATTAGAAGTATGCAAGGAGCACTTGTTTGTATCGATCCAGCACTCCCAACACAGGTGTTGCAGGTAACTGACTCCTCCCAAATTCAGTGGAACATCTATGTTGTCTGTACATTTTTCTGTTCAAGTGAATTCTCTGATAATGTCTACTGTGGTTTTTCATACACAAAATACCCTCTTGATAAAGAAGAACACATTTGCGGCACATCTCTTTTGGTTTATTTTAATTTTCACATTTATTTAGTTGTTTAGTCTTTGGTATCTGGCTCATTCTCAGAACCTGGTATATTATTGCCTGGGAACCTCAAATTATGCATGAGTGCTCACCTGATAAATTATCAGCAAGTTATATGTCTTCACTCTATGTTGTGTAGAAAGAGCTGGCAGCCATTTGAGAAAAGGAACATCTATCAATATAGCTATCAACTTGTAGGGGGTGCCGCTGTTCCTGCCAGCTGATGAAATCCCCCATACTCCTACAGGATCATGGCAGACATACTCCAGATCATTGTGCTTATTAATGACTTCCATTCCTTATTAATAACTGGACTAAATGTATAACGTGACAGTTAAATCTGATTTGTAACTACAGTTATAAAATTAGCACCTATTTATTTAAGCACAATAATGCCAAGTGAAGGCTTGTTGAAGGTGTACAACTGAGCTCCTTGTTGGTTAGTTAAGGAAGGTTTGGGTCCTGTTTTGGTGGAGAAGGGCAAGTGCATTGACCTGCTGCCAGCTTAACTGGATCCCTTTCATGATGACAGTGTCCACTGGAGTGACACAAGAACCAGGAGGTCAAGGTTCAAATACAACATGAGGGACAGAGGACCACTTTGAAAATGGCACCACTCTGTATTTCTTTAATTTCAAATACCAGGTTTGGAACCCACATCTCCATATAACAGTAATTTTGAGGTGTGAATGTGGGAAACGTGTTGCATTAAAATATTTATTTCTGTTTTTTTTATTTTTAAGTTTAATTATACAGTTTTGTACAAGATAAAATGATGAAAATTAAAGACATTCTGCATACTTGAAAGCTGTCCTGAGTCATGATTTATTGTAATAACAATGCCTTCCATAAAATGTTAAAATATCTAAAGTCATTTTGTAATGTGAAGAACATTTTTATTTTTCAATCCAAGAATTTCTTATGAAGTTTAAGTTCCAGTAGATTGCGCATGGAAAAAAAAAACAAAACAGAAATTACATTTTTAAAAAATCAGTTTGCAATTCAGCACCCATCTCACTTTCAGACCTCAGAATTGCTATTCTTGGAGAGTGTGGGATTCCAGAAGCGTGCCTCCTCAGGGATCGAGGGTTAAGGTCTTTACGGGTTGCCTCATATGTAAAATAATCTCAGTGGTCATGGGGTTCATTCATGTTTTTGATATATTTAGAAAAAAAATGAAACCTTCCATCCCTTACATTACATTACTACATTTCTCAATCATATTCTTGCAATGAAACTGGATGACAGAGCTAAGTAGATTCAAATGTAGGTTTATTTCATGGAAGTGGACAGCTGCAAAACATCAGTCTTTCATGAGCAGCAACTCCAAATCCCAGTTGTGCTCACTAAAGTCAGGATAATATTTATTAATAAATAATAATAGGTCTCATAAACAATTTTGGATAACTAGTAAAACTGAGTGCATGTTTTACATGTTTTACATGTTCTACATGTTTGCAACACCCACCCACAGGGTCCACGCCTATAATGACCATGAGAACATTGACTTGTTCACTGTAGGGTTTTTTACTTACTTGCTGTAAGTTTTAAGAGGTTCTGCACTTTCATCACTTCTGCACCTGGCTTTTGGTGGGCAGACACATTTCATGTAGTCCCTCCTCTTTGTTACGCAGTTAAACTAAGATACTACGCTAATTATGTGAACAGGCAGCTCAAACAATGAAAGGGAATGAAGGCCTGTGTGGGCAAGGCCCACTGACCTCCTCTCTGCCATCCCCACCTTCTCCACACAACATCACTGATATTCATATTCAGTTACAACATTCATATTAATTCCATAACATTCACAACATTTCACACTAATTTAATGGTACTGCGTTCAGTCAGAACACTCATTTGCAAGGTGATGCTCAATTCATTTTTTTTATATTTAGTTCATTACTTTAATCAGTTTCTGTAGTTTGTTTAAAGTTTTTTCCTGATGTTCTTGGTTTACATTTACTTATAAACTACTTTAAGGTTACAGTACTTTGGCACTCTGTGTTGAAATATTATTAAAACTTTCAATTTGAGTTTGAAAAGCCTCTTTTGTCTGCTTTGATTTACTAAGACAATTTTGTTGTTAAAGTAATTTGGGACAGCAGGTGGCATAGTGTTTAGAGCTGTCACCTGAAATAAGGCCAGATTAAAATTGAACTCCTAGCTCATGATGCTTGACCTGAATTGACACAGTACAAAATAACAATGTTCTATACATGGGTAAATGATAGTAAGTACCTAAATGCACAAACCCAACAGCTGCTCTGGAGAACAGAGTTAAATAAATGGATATATAATCATTGTGAAGCTGACCTGCCATTTCCAGATGGCCCTCTGAAAGTGAGGGTTAGTGAGGTTTCAAACTGAACAGTGGGTATAAAAAGTGGACCCGAACCAATTCAAGAGATTCACCTTGTCCTCTTCCTTCCTCCCCCTGGGTTCCAGCCCGGACAAATAAACTGATGGACTTGGACCTCTCTTCCTATCTCATTTTTTGTTAGAATTAATGTAATCAGAATAAATATTTTACCCTGATTACTATACCTATTCCAAAATGTACCCTAGTACTTATCAAAGGAATTTTTAGAGAAATTAGATAACTTAGTTTCACAATTTATTTGGAGCAATAAGAGAATCAGGCTCTTCAGACTCAGCCAGTCGAAAGAAAAGGGTCAGACTTCACTACCGGACACAAGACTATTGGGCAGCACAGATCAAATGTCTAACTGGTTCCATCACAGACCAGATTCTTTATGGAATCTGCTGTGGGTTACCCAAGATTGTGAAGGTCTCCGCTTTTCATTTAAAAATTTCACAGGATTCCATACTTATCAAAGCACTTTGTCATATTCAACACTGGAGAGACATTAAGAAATACCTGGGGATTTCATGTGGTCTTTCTTTCTGGTCTCCTGTTGCTCTTAACCCTGACCTTCCCACAAAAATGAGTCAAACTGGTCCCCAGAAAAGTTTGGCTAATATTTGTTAAACATGTCACATGTATTCTTGGACCACACAGTGGTTAGCTTTGAACATCTAAGAATTAATTTTGGTCAACCCAGCACAGACTTCTTATATTATATATATAAGAATATATTCAACTGCTTCATTTTATTACAGCCACAGATAGAGAATACAGACTTTGGACAAAACTAACCAAAATGAAGAAACATCTATTAGTAGTGAACAATTCCAAAGGCTTGATTTCTCACGTTATTCTATTTTAACAGGTGTCGGCAGTAACTCCTATGATGCTTTGATGGAGACATGGGAAAGTGACCTTGATGTGTCTTTTGATGATCACAAATGGTCAGCTATATGTACAAAAGTTTTACCACCCTGTACCTCCCTAGGCACCCAGAAGCAAAACCATAGAATCTACCTTTCCCCAGTGTTTCTCCATAGGATGTTTCCAGAAACACTGCATATCTGTTTTATGTGTAAGGTGGTTCCTGGCACTTTGATACACCTACTCTAGAAATGTGACAAGATAGAAACGTATTGCAAAGATGTTCACTCAACCATTCAAAAGACCCTCAGTGTGAGGGTTGATTTAACACTTTCCATTTTGCTATCAAACCACAACTCAAACTCTCTTTTTAACAAGGTCATGGAAGGTAGGCTGTTCACTTTGACACACTTAGCAAAGAAATATATTTTAAAGCACTGGTCTACAGTTGAAGTTCCTTCTGTGAATATGTGGAGGTGAGGTGTTTAACTTTCTCTCATTCGAAAACATTTGACCTACATAATAATTAAAAACGATTTTGGAGCCTCTGGACACCCTTCTGGAAGTTACTGTAAAATGGTGTTTTACCCTGTGACACTCAGTAACTGTCTGACCCTTCCTCTTCTCTGTATGTAGATGGAGGTGCAATGTCTCCGTGTACTGTCTCTGCCTGTATATATTGTTGTGACCATAAAAATAATGTGAAAGTGCGTTAAGAACAAGTGCCAAGCTTCAGACTCAGACACAGGGTGATTGAAGCACAGCTTGTCTGTCTGGTACCACCATATTGCTGGTTCACATCCTTCAAGTAGCTGCCTACAGAAGTGACTTTCAAACAGCAAATACATAGATTAACAAAGTATGACTCAGTGATTAAATTCACATGCAAACTGATAAAAATTGGCAAAATTGGCCAATCAAATGAGAGCAGCACTGGCGTGCGGTAATTGTTGGGGACACTTCCTGATCAATAAAAAAAAACAAACCTCGTCAGAAAGAAAAACTGATCTTTCAACATGCATCATTACTTTTTTTTGATAACCCTGAGGAGCAGGACGTGGACGTACATTCGGTAAGTTATCTTTCATGCAATATGCCCTAGTAGTTGTTAAAAGTTACGTGGTGGTAAGTTTTCCAGCGAGTAGTACTTTGTTTTCCAACGTTAACTTGGAATATGTGATGAGTTTCTTAAAACAAAATATTTATATTATCGACTATGATTGGAGAAAGATAAGTTTCGTTCTATTATGATATCAAAAAACATGAAATGTGAATTGTATTTAGGTTGTGCAGGAATATGTTGAACAATGTGATGTGATGTAGTTGCTTATAATGATGATAAAGTAAAAATAAATAGGAAAGATATGTAGGAATTTGCCGGATGAAAATGCCAGATGAAAATGTTAGTTATGCGCAATAAGCTACTTGTAGTAGCTTGCCTGTTTACCAAGGTAATTTTTACTGCATCAGCTTAGGGTAAGTATCTTGATGAAACAGATGACAATAGAAGTTGGGGTTTGAACTCGAATCCTTTAACTGCAAAACAGCTGTAACGACTGTGCCAGCTGCTGTGTTTTTGTGGAATTCACCTGTTCCCTGTTCCCTCAATGCTCCTCTGTTTTCCTTTTCACTGTTGTTCAGGTGAACTGATTAACCTAAACTGCATTTCTTGTGAAGAACATGACTTTGACCTGGCAGCCCTTTCTGTGAGGAGTCACTTCTACAAAATTGTCCGACTCTGGGTACCGCATGCCATTTGATCGGCTCTGGAGGCTGCCTTGTGTGAAGAAATGGCTTTTGAAAGCTGCCTGTTGTGCAGATAAATATGTTCCATCAGCTGTGAGCACAGTGAGTTGTCAAACGAAAGGCCTTCAAGCGTAGTTTCAAAAAGGCAGCTATCAAGCTCAGCCTTCCTAAGACTCAGCTGTACCCTGATATGTCTGTTCAGATGAACATTATTCAATTATTGAGTTGCATTGAACTAAAAAAAACCCTAATGCTTCTCAAGTATTCCACCACTTTCTTTATTGACTTTGCAAACAGGGTTTATCATAATTTGGCAGTGTATTCATTGGTTGAGGGACACTGCTTTAGACTTTATAATATTTTTTTAAAGCCAGACTGATCACATATTGCGAAAGTCATATCTTTTAATGTGTAAACACTAGAATGAGTCCCTCTTCCCAAAAGACAGTCCAGTGCTGTGTAGGCCCAGCTTGTAATGCATACACCCATCAATAAATCATGGTCAGCCCCACTGGAGGTTTTCCTCTTAGGATCAATAGATGGTAATATGTGATGTCTGGTCTCACTCATAAAGGTTCTCAGGATCATAGATGCCAGTGAACCTCTGGGGGGTTTAGTTGTGTAGGGAAAACTGAAGAAATGGTGCAATGCCCATCTCACAACATGGCAGGTAACTTTTTCTTTCATTTATTCGGTAGTGTTCTTCCTTTTCCTTCTAAATACAAGCCTGCTGCTTTTGCAGAGGTTGTATGTGGCAGCAGCTGGCATAGATTGTGCAGCTACGTAAATGAATAAAACTAGGCTAGGGTACAAACCTAACATTGTAGGGTACCTTGGAGGAAAGTGTCACACAAATGAATAAATGTATCACTTAGGTGGAGGGTAATATGTGGTATTTGTAATATGATAGTTGCCAGTTTGTGTCCACATTTCCCCCCTGCTGTTGCACCCTTGAGCAAGTCACTTGACTGAAATTGCTTTAATAAAACATCCAACTGGATAAGTGGGCAGAATTGTTTGTAGAAAATGTGTATCAGTTGGAATTTTCTCAGAAAGCAATAAAATGATTTTGTGTCCTGTAAAAAGTGCTATAGTTATGAGGGCTGTGGAAACTAGAGTTTAACAGACAAGTTACAGTTGAGTTGTGAAACATGTGGGTCACTGGGCAGTGGAGAGAAACTAATATGAGACCTGCCACAACCTGCTGGGTGGTGGAGTAACAGCGTGGTGTGATGATGGACAGCTGACTGCTGCCCGCTCATTGCCACTTGAAGGTGATGAAGACCAGCTGCTGGTAATCGAATGGATGGCAGCAGTATTTATTACAGCTGGTCAGAGGACTGGCAGAGATGGTGTAAATGGCAGTGGCAGCATCATGAGGATGTGGTTCATGTTGCCTTAAAAGGGCCCCTTTTCTATTTGATTTGTTTTTTAAGGTTTATTTTGTGTGGCAAATCAACCACTACATGACCCTTGAGCTCCTCACAAAAGTACAGGGTGTTTAAGTTTTAAGACACCTAGTGGTACAAATTAGCATTTTCAAACTTGCTTTGTGAACTTCTGATTGTCTACCATGGAAAAAATTGTAGTGCAGGTGTCTCTCAAAATGTGAGTCTTTGACTTATGAATTTTGGCATTTACAAGTGAAATCATTTAATACCCTTTACTGAATTACAATCTAATATGGGACTGATTTTTCATGTTTATGAATAACAAGAGCCTCCTTATGTTGGTGGTCATGTGTGAAATGCACAACTTATCGCCTCGAGCAGGTCCATCTAAGCAAAATGGGGTCTCTTGCAGGTACAGTGATGTTCTCAAGCATTTCACTGACTGCAAGACACTTCCAAGGGACCATGCCAGTGCTGTTGTATGTGGATCATTCCAGGAAAATACGTGGTGCTCCTGGGATTTGCTTAATTATTTGCTGCTGAGTTTATTTTTCCTGTACACAAAAGTTTCTCTTTGGCAGATATCACACAAGCACTAAAAATAAATTCTCAAGTTTTCTGACATGATACATTTTCAAAGTTTGGTAAAAATAAATGCTCCATAATCTTTTGAAAAATGACTTTTTTGATGCCAAAGTTGACGCAACAGCTCTCTTGACATCCAAAGTACAACAGCAGTCACAGCAGATTACCAGAAAACAAAAACTGAAGACAGTACTATATTCACTAATACTATCACGTGTTAATTTATTTTTTTGAAAAATCACCCTTTATTTCAGTGTGCTAAAGAAAGCAAAATAGCTACAACTTCACTGCTAACTGACTTTGGCAGATGCCTAAGTTGTATATGGATCATTCCAGTTGCCATTGTCTTGTGGAAAAAAGACCTGTGTTTGTTTGAATCCCTGTCCTGCTGTTGGCCCCTTCATATGGATACTTACCATGAATCACTGCACTAAAAATTACCTTGCTGTATGAGTAAATCAATGCTTAGTGTAGAATTTAGTGAACTATATGTCTACAGTTTATCTATTATAAACTGTAGACAGATACAGATGTAGGATGAAATTTGTAACATGTAGTCTTTCAAAAAAACCTATGGTGTGGTTAGAGCTTTTCTTTTTAATCAACCTAATGTATTTTTTTTTGAGGACAAGGCAATTGGAGAGCTGCTGTTCATTCAAGTTTTTTCCTTAAAAAGTCTTAATGTACATATTTAAAGAGTTGGAAATTATACTGGTATAGCTCAGATTTGGCATTTTTGATCGAGTCAAACAGCAATGTTAAATCTGGGACTAAGAACTGGAACCATAGGTCTATAAGCAGAGCTTGTTAACATCATGCCACCTGCCGACTCATCTGAATCTTTCGCTATAACAGTTGGAGCATTTCTGGAAGTATTATGACTGCCTTTGGAAAAGTGATTCATGACTTAGTCAACTTCTGTGCGATCAGAATCCATATGGCAGTGACTGAATCGCGGAACTGCATATTTTCACAGGGGAAGAACTGGCTCTCTGGCAGGAATTGCTGCGTAATGCCTTGGCATGCTGCTTATCTGCTAAATTCTCCTGTGGATTTTGTTGTAATCCTCTCCAAGTCGCGGCACAATGGGCTTCAATCAATAACTCAGTGAAATTCACAGGCGCTGTGCTTGTCATGTAATAGAGCTGCTGCAGACAAGCCCCAAAGAATTACTCTGCGTGTGTGTGTAATTTCCCCTGCTTAATTTCAGTTCTCAAAGCTGCATTCCTTGTATAAAAACAACAGTATCTTGTGCTGATCTGCTCTAGCATTTGGACATTAATATAAATCCAACTGTTTACTGATGTTTGTGTTCTGTCAATGTTTGCACACAATGGGGATCGGTAAAATATGACATCACCTGTGTATATGCATGATCAGTATTGGCAATAATGGTTATTTGGGTTCTTTGCTCATATGCAGGGTTTTTTTATGGGTAATACAGCTATGTACCTCAGAAAACCATTTTGTTTGTTCACAAAGATCCATTGAAATGAGTTAAAATGGTAACTGAGCTGTGGCAGCCAGTCTGGTAAAATAAAATGCATCCAGAGTGTTTGCAGATTCCCTTGCTCATTAAAGTTTATTTGTTTTTTTGTTCATAAGGCTGCATTTCTGTAAGAAATACACTGAATTTTTTTGACTGGGAGTGCACAGAGTTTATTCTATGATTAAATTGACAGTAATTACTTTAATTGCTTTTCCATGTTTCAGCAGACATCAGCAGTTATATTCAGTCAAAATTAAATATTAAAATCCTAAACTGCATTAGTCGGTGTTTTCATTGTCATTTATTTTTAATAGTCTCAACAGATTCTTTTTTGCTTTGATTTATTGTTCAATTAATGTGTCCATATGCTGGTCCTTGATTTCCACATTGTGAAGCCCTCAGATAACTTCCTGCCCGGGTGTTCCATTTCCTCCATAATCTGAAACAGCAGAACAAAACCAATTAAAACACGTGATTTAATCAATTACAGTGAAATTAATCAAAGCAGCAACAAACAAAATGATGCGCATATGGATGAGCAGTGACGCTGTTGAGTGTGTGAAAATCATCTTTGAAGCCATTCGTCCTTAAAGGCGAGTCTCGCAGGAATCCTTTTTACATAAAAGCTTTTTTTTTTTGGACCGCAAAGAATTGTATTGTCATATTTCCGAGAGCTTTAAATCAGTCTGTTTGACACATGATGTCAATCATAAACCGATCCAGAAGGGTCCACCTAGGGCTGTAGACCTATTGCATGGGGCCTAAGTGAGACAACCTATTTCAAAGTTTATGTCCATCTAGGAGGCTCTTGCACACCTGCAGATCATTTTGCACTTTCATCCCTTGTGTTTGTGTGTAGTAGGGCAGAGTAAGCACTTGCTGTAGTGCATCTGAGGAATTACTATAGTAAGAGGAGATCAAAGACAGAGACTGCAGAAGTGAACACTGAGTGAACATCACACAGCCCAAGTCTTGGTCTTTCTTATTGATTTCCATTCAGATATGATTATAAGCACCTGGGGCGTCCTCTGACCGTGTGTGCATACTTGTACATGTTTATGTGTTTGATGGAGGTCTACCATTAAAATTCCAGCTTCTGCTGTTAGGAACAACTCATAAAAAGCCCCTCCTTCACTCTACCTTCAGAAACTGACTTTTATAATATTTTATCAATTTTTGGTCTAATATGAGGCAATGTGCCTGTTACGACACTGGCCCAAGTCTAGGCGATAAGGTTTGGGTCAATAACATATGTTGCTGTAAATGTTTGGATGTAAAATGTTGATGCACAGCAAGCTGCCAACAAGAACCAGCCAGCCTGGATATACTGCTAATTAATTGCAAATTTTATTGCTTCCACACTAAACTGTATGGAATGCAGGACTAGACACTGGGACGACACAAACTGAAGGGCTATTAAAGAAACGAGCCTGGACAGCGCTAAAGAAATGAACAAAACAAAACAGAACACACCTTCCCTAGGCTAGTGGTATTCGACTAGCTATGCAAATGAACAACACAAAAAGAAAATCTGACTACACTAAGCTAACCTACCAAAATCAAAAGTACAAGGTTGGCACCCGCCTTCTGACCTAGTGTGCCTAACAGTAGTTCACTTGCATGTGGAAAGTGTATGTGCACGCACCTTCTTATCTGCTATGTTTCCTTATTCCATGCACCAAAAATCCATAGGATAGGGACAGAACATGGGAAGAACAAGACATATGTAAAACTTAACCTTTTGTATTTAAGTATTGAATTTATGTTATTTTACATACACACACTGAATCCTTATGTGAGCCAGGCCCCTTCCACTGCAACATTGATTAGGTCCCATTGGTTCACACTGGAGCTCCAATCCTGTGGCTTGTTATCTCTTAGTTGGTAGCAGGAGCAACAATGATCCAAATCCTGAAAATACTGTGAGAGAGACAAAATGCAAAGATAAAACACACAGGGACATAACAGTGCCATCAAGATAAAATTTAGATATTTTTGTATACTACATATAACATACAGCATACATACAAATAAAATTACCTTTATAGTATCAGGGTATAGTTTATGATTAAATTTCAGATGAAGGTTGCTGGTAAAGTTTTTAAAATTTTTTTTTAATTTTAGAAGTATAAACTTTTAGTAGTAGTGTTACTTTATCTTGGCAGCTACTGAGGACAGTTGAGCCAAGCTGTTCACTGGTTCATCCCCTTTCAGCAATAATAGCTAATTACCTCAAAGCAAAGATATCATTTTTGCAAGAATTATAATTATGCTTTCGGTCTTCTGGAAACCTTTGTGTCCATCACTTCAAGTGAAAGAAGAGGCAGAGAAAGTGCAGCAACTTTGCACATCTCGGTTTGTGCATCCATTTTCAATGTGCGTCCTTAAGCCAGAAAGTTGGCAGGAGAAAATTACCTTGGGCAAGTAAATATATAAAGGCAAATTTGGTTAGCTATACAGCAATTTCTCTGTATTCAAACTTTCTACACCTGAATTTTTGCTATAATGACCCTTGAAAATGAACACCTATGTACTGGTATGTAAATGGAGGGTTTTGCTATAATCAGTTTTTATCTGAAGCTTATCTATAATAAAACAATCAAAATTGTACATTGTCCTATAATAAAAGAATACTGTATTTATTGTAATAATCTCTGTTGTGTACTGTTATGAATTTATCTGAAGGCACACATGCATGTGCAGGGGTGTTATCAGCTGTTTCCACCTGTTTCGCTTTGTCTGGGTACTGAAATGTCAATTATATTTTTTAAAACTAAACCAATTTTTTAAATGCCGGTTAGCTGTGCAAACAAAACATGGATGCAGCAGGTTACTTTGACACAAAACTTCCCTTTATTCAACATCACATAACACTGAACTCAGGCTGTGAACCCTGTGTGTGTACCCTCTCGTCTCTGTGTATAATGCAGTGATACTGTGGGGAGCACTAACATTTGAAATGTCCTGTTCTTTAGGTACTGTAACATACACTATAAACCTGCAAATTAATGACAACATTAAGTGTTTTATAATTAGGTGACTGGTGTTTTATCATGTTGAAATCTGTCTTATTTAACTGTTTTCCAATGGGTTGTGAACACATCATTTATTTTTTCCCATTTAAAATAATGGGAAATAGGCACTGGGTAGCTGAAAAATTTGGTATCCAACACATTTTCAGGGATGAATTAGATTTGGATACCGAGGAAGTGCTGTATTTTAAAATCCTGTTTCATTTTGTAAACTCAGCAAAAAGTGAATTACCTGTTGGCAAGTTGTCTTTTTTCTGTTTCACTGCTACATTTAAAACTCTTTAAGTAGGCAATAACTTTACATTGGTAGAAAAAAATAAAATTTAGTCAGTTCTCTTGATTAAACAAAAACTATTGCCAACCACCCTGTATGAATCTCTGTTCTAATATAAAAATAGGAAATGAATGATTTTAAGCTTTAACAATATCATAATTATGCCAACATGCTATTTCATTTTTTATTTCTGCAGATTTTAAAAGCAGTAATGTAAGGTGCACCTTTTCTTTAAAATGATGCCTGTCGAACAGTTCTGTCCAAAGCTGTGAAGAGTGAGAAACGGTGAAAACAAACATATTTACAGAGATGAGCTGCCTCCGCAGCCTGGCACTCTCAGTTCCTACACACTTCCGCAGCTCCAGTCTGGAGGTGTTTTGCCGCAGCTCAAAGCAGCTAAAGTTAAAACAAATCTGGCATAACTCAGGGTGGCAATTATACTGTGGACTGCTTGGTGAGAGCATTTTTTTACACACTGTCCAGTATGACAGAATGGACGCTTGGAGCAGTACAGACAAAAGAATGCAGGAAAAATAAGCAGTTTAGTAAGCAATTCCAAAATAGAACTGCAGCAATGGTGGGTTTAAGTGGATTTTTCCAATTCAGATGGTCTAAATCCATCCATTCATCCATCCTTGCATTCACTGTTCAATGAATCCATGAAACAACCTATCCATCCATCAGTTCATTCATCCACACATCCATGAGTTTACCAATAAAATACAGCAACATTTAAAATAATAGTAATCCATTTTCAAACCAGTTATCCTGGGTAGGATCATGTTCCACCCGTTGTCTGATAGGCATTATGCTCAGCCCCTACTCCTGACCTTTATGAGTGCTGAGCCACTAAGGTTACTGCCTAGTCTTTGTGCACTATACTGGGCCCCATCCACCTATTGCTCGCTGAGAAACACTACCCACAGGTCTTACTCCAGAGGTAGTGCATGGTCATCATAATCCACATGTCGGGTACTCAATTTACTAGATTGTTTTTGAAGGTTTGTTGGATCATTTTTCTTTTGTCTGGTTCATTGCCTTTTAGCAAATTTCCAAAGTGTGGCCCTTCTAGAACCACAAAGATGCAGACAACATAGGTTTCCCAGACCCCTGGCTGTTCATGTCCCTACACCAGGGCAACGTTGAGCTCCATGAAGAGAATGTAATGCCATCTTTGAAAATTAATCAGGTAAACATTTTATCCTAACTGTATAATTGGGTGTCGCGCATTATGGTACACAAGCAGAATAGTTTGTTTTTCTCTGGACGACTGGTATGTGAAAGTGAGCCTACTCCCTGCATCTTCAGCAGAGGCGCTGCAACTTGCTGATATGCCAAGCAAGGAAGGATGTTAGTGTTGTTATACCATTTCATGGGCAATTGTCTTTCTTTGAGGATGACTTCAGTATTGGCATTTCACAGTTCTGTCACAGCTGTATAATCTAATCTGCAACTGAAGGAAAAGCAGCCAAACAAAGAGAAAAGACTAGTAGTCCACTCCTCTAGGAGGCTGTGTACAGATGATTTAAAATTTTGTACACTTTTTTGGGCTCACATTTGTGTGTTAGAAGGTTTAGATAATCTGGTTCAAAAACAGCTCCACACAGGTCCATTGTTTCTGGCTAAACACTTTTGTGTGGGAGGAGGTGATAGAAAGGGAGGCACAATGCATTAATGTACCTCAAAACTGCATGCTTGGACCCCCTGAGAAGTGGAACTTGGCTACCGGTTCACTGCAGAGATCCAAATATAGCGCTTCAGGAACAAGTGGCATTTCCCTAACAAGTGCTGGCTGTGTTTCCTTTTGTCTACAGATTTTTTTGCTACTACAGGTAGCAGACTGAGAGGCAGAGGACAAATTGCTGCAAAACAACTGCTGGGTCTTTCACACCATAGGGGTAATATTTCCTTCATGTCTCAAAGGAAGGCACCAGGTATAGGAATTTGGGGTACAACACCTCACCTGACCCCAGTGGAATGGATTGTGACATCACCAAGTTTTGTGGAAACTCAGTATAGCCTTCTACAGGGTACCGTTCCTAGGATGGAGGATGTGTAGATGCAATAAAAAGCAGATAAAATATTTCAGTTTTTTTGCTTTGCCACAAGAAAGCCGTGACTTGCTCTCCCTGTTGATTGGCTTTCTTGCGATCTTGTTAAAAGATATATTGTGTCTGTTTTGTAAATCAAATAAATAAGGCAGAAATAAGGTCCCTTTTGTCTTTGAGATATTGAAGACAAGTAAAAGGCCTTCCTGTGGTCCTGAGGTTCCTGGAGATCCTTGCTGCTCATCTACAAAGTGGATGAGATGGTCATACAACCCCAGTGATATATTTTGAGCCAAATAAGCATGTGCTTTCTGGCATAGCCCACCTGGGACCTCAACGCAGAGTCATTCTCTGAGTGTGTACTTCTTTTCCTTTCATTTAATCACAAAAATGTGCAAAATAGGCTCATCTGCCAAATCTTCAATGACTGGCCAGCGTGGACTAGCACTGAAAAACTGAGATTGTCACAAATGACCCCAACTGGAAACAGTCAGCAATTTCAGGAATAAGTACCTAACATGTCTCTTGGCATGAAACCATATATAGACTGCATATGCTTATGTGAATTCATTTGCAAGATCAAAGAATTTATTATGAAAAATTGGTCTCAGATGAACTCAATTATGTTTGTCTGTCTTTCCTCACCTGAATTTCTTCCAGTCTTCTGTCATTAATTTTTTAAAAATTATCATTCCTGCAATGCATTTTGCATTTGTTCCCACACGTTTCCATGTTCTGTGCATGCATCTGGAGCTGTGTATCTCATTCCACTTTGTTGACAAATTAGGCAAAACCTGAATCTATATTCTCAGTTATGTTAACTGGACACCTAAGTAGGTTAAAAACATAACTTTTGGGTTGTGGAGGTCATGTCCAGTACTATTTTGCATTGCAAAAAAACTCTATTAGTGCTTATCTGAGACTGAAGTTGTAAATATTCTTCCATTCTCATAAATCACCTTCTTATTCAGTTTTATGTAAGAGTGAAAAAGAGAGCTGTTGGCAGAAGGTGTGAAATACAATAAAATAATTTTTTATTCATTTAAGACATTTAAGATTCAGTACCTTGCTTACTATTATTTTTACACACACATTCTTCAGACGAGTTCACAGTAATGATTGAGCCCTTTCAAAGAAAAGGTTTAACACCCCTTGATCCATTCATCCATCAAAAGAGTCCATGAGGGTAGAATGCAGGGAGCACTGATTTTTAATGCTGAAAATTATTGACTTACACATTAGTTACAGGAGACTGCAGTCACTGGAGTATTCTGAAGCGCCATGCCAAGTGCATCCTCTTTTGCAACATCTACTTGCTGTCCTTCCATTTCCACATCTGAATAAACTTGCTGTTTTCCATAGGCTAGCACAAGCATTGGAGCACATCCACAAGTGATGAGATGTTCTGTTCATCTTGCTGCTGCGGCCCAAGACAGTAAATGGGATTAATGCCCTTGTCAAGTCATTGTTCCACTGCTGCTCAAACTCTGAATAAAAAGTATTTCATCTGAATGTCAAAAAAGTTCAAAGCTGCTATGTTCAAATGTGTTTTTGCAAAGTAATGTTGCTTAGATGGTGATATACAACACAGGTGCATCTCCTGCGCCCACACCAGCCAGGGACGTTTCCATCAGCGAAGAGCTCCTGACAGGGAAATCGATTTTGTATGATGAGCCTGATTTCCGTAACTGTCCCTGCTCATGAACCGGCGAGTCTGTCATATACAGCAGTTGTTGGAAATCCCTACATCTGAGGCACAGATTGGCATCCAGACAACTTGGCTTGCTCTTTGATTGACTTGCGGGGCACTGGGTGAACACAGGCAGAGTTTTTTTCTTGTTTTTTTATGCAAGGTTAACAATTTAGCAACTCACCTTAGCAACTCCAAGCCTGAGTCATAACAATGAAATAACAGCCATTTGAAAGAATTGATGGAACTCATTTTAAATCCCTCAGTGGATGCATTAAAATGCATTGTAGGACAGATGTCACCTCTTCAGGTCCCAAAAGTGCTGAACTTGACCATACAGGATTAGAATGATACACACTCTGGAATTAACTGTGACATCATTCTTGAATACACTTCACATATCATGACTTGTCCCCATCATAATTTAGTAGCAGTTCTGTCGATCAGTGTCTCTGGTTAGCTGTTGTAGCGATCAATAGGTGCGCTGAATACCTGAATTTCTCTCAGAAGCAGACAAGAAATCCAGTCAGCAGGTAGTCTGGTGGGTGTACAATATAAACTTTTGACAAAATTAAGCTGCAGAGAGATCCATGTTTTTGGGCAATTGAATTGTTCAGTTTTCACGACTTGCCCCTGGCTAAATATTCAACTGTATAAATATGCTGTACTGGTTATTTTGGATTGAATTAATAATGCATTTTAAAACGTCTCAACATTCCCTCACCTTTGCTCTAAGGAAGGTCCAATTTTGCACAAGGTTTGCCAAAGTTAGGATATCTCCTGCATTTTGGGTCAGCAGAGGGGGTCATAGGACTGTTGCACCCCCCTGTTCTTCCTGCTCCTAAGTGACGAAATCCTCATTAGTTTTTCACATTAGGCAAGTAAGTGTCCTGATCCACTACTCTTCACCCCACTGGGGCTAGCCCCCCATGTCTCCACAAGGATCCTTGTGTCCATCCCCAAGCCAACCTCCAGTTCCTAAAAAAGTGGATCAAAGAGTGGCATGGTTAATAATGTATACCATTCAGTCCGACATGTACTGCCCTGCGTCAAATGCTCTTTTCACTAACTGCCTCAGCTGGCACTTTGAAATATTAATCATCGCCTGATAACTGTGTTCATAGTCAACCACTTTCTACTGCATGTAACTTTTCCTTGGTTTTTTGCCAAGGCCTAGCAAATCAGTAAAACAAGTGTGCTCCAATTCGTGTTCACTACAGCATCGTGATGTGTCTTGAGGAGATGGCTGTATGTTTTTGCACAGCGTGTATGTCTGCTGAACAGCAGTTCCTGCAAAAATGATTTTTTCTGGTCGTGAGTGTTGAATGCAGACGTAAGAATACAGAGAATTATAAAAATTAACTGTCTGAGCTACTCTGCCAAGTCTCCATTTGCCCTCATCTATCTGTTGAACTTAGGGCTTTATGAACCCAGCGCTTATGCAGTGATGTTGTTTACTCCTGGAATGAATAAATGCATAAATTAATTAACAGCTGAACCCTGCCAAAACATCATAATGCTGAGTGTTGCCCTTCACGAATTTGGTCAGCTGTGGCTTGTGATACATTTGTCTCCTAAGCCTCTATCCTTTTATATTTGACAAATTGTCACTTATTGGCGGACCAAAATTGTTTCATAATCTTTTATAATACTGTCAGATAGTAAGTCTAGAATGGTCAAAGTGTATATTTCAATGGCAGATCAGTTTTATTAATCAATTTAAGGATTCAAATAATTAATGTTTAAATAGTATACTATGTATTTTTATGTTTTCTGTGGTGCAGAGACATTAACTGCCCTGTAATGGCTGTTGTTGGCATTTCTGCACCAGCTCAGAACTCAGATGAGCAATAAGAAATGAGATGGAAATCCTTCCTGCGACAAAAGTACATTTCCAGTCTGCCTGGGTTCCGAGCTGTTTGTTTGGCTGAATGTCGTTCACTTTTGTCATACTTGCAGATGGATGTGTGCAAGGACAATTTACAGACACTATGGCTGGACAGAGGAGGCTGGCAACATGCAGCAGTGCTGTAGCACTGTCTTCAATTCCCATTGCATCTGATTATGTTTAATAAGTCTGTTCTATTTTGTTAGGGGGAATGAACAGTGGGGTGCAATAAACCCTGTTAAATCTTTGCTTGTAGATCAGTGGGAGGTCCAGTATTTTAGCATATTTAGAATTCTGATATGTCTTAGTCCCAGTTGACTTTTACATTCACTGAAACAGCTTCAGTAAGGATTTTCCTTGATCTGCCTAAGACCGTATTTCTGTCTTTGTGTGCTTGCGTGCGTGCGTGCGTGCGTGCGTGTGTGTGTGTATTTGTGTGTATAGACCACCAAATGTACACACCTTTTCTTTTTGTAGAATTTCATAGGACCCATTTTATCTCACCTTTACATTCATAATATTAGTTACTTTAATACATTTTGATTCAGTAGAACTTGGGACCTAAAAAATATGAAAACACTAAAGTTGTGATGACTAAAATAGCAGCAAACGGAAGTGCTGGTGATACAAACATAGATACAGGTGACAACTTTTGTCTCCTTGGAACAATAATCAACAAGGGATTTAGTAGCATGGAGATATGGTTAAGACTCTGTTAAGAGAGATATGGCAAAGGTTCTCAAATGTGCTGATGAGTCCACCAGAATGAAGGTTTGAATTGTTCAGTGTTTTCTTCTATAACACTAAGTAGATATGAAAGCTGAAGGTAGAAGAAGCATGGCCAGAAAAACACAAACTCATGAACTGTGATGCTGGAGGAGAATTTTAAGGACACCGTGAAAAACCAGGAAAACGGACTGGATGTTGGCTCAGATGAGAACAGAACTATCCTTGGGATTATCTTGAAAAGATGGTAATGCTTCAAAAACTTTGAGCTACAAGAAGAAGAGCGGGTCAGATGGATGGACTCCATTGCACTGACAAAGAACACAACTATAAAAGAGAACCTCCATAAGTGGGTGAACTGATGAGCCTTATGAACTAATTTATATGAAATTACAGCATATCAGGTAAGTTTTGAGAGGGATTAGACCACCATAACTCAGTAATGTATAAAAGAACTATAAGGAAGGTAGTAACTTCACAATGTGAACTTCACAATGCCACCGAGCAGCATGACAAAAAAGTGCATGTAACACTTCGATCAATTACATAACAACCCCCAGGGCCCTTGTGTCCAAATTTCTTTCTCCTGTTATTGCTTTTTTCTCTCCCTATGTTGAGTTTAATTTAAAATGGCAAAATCAATTAATATGAGTCACATTCTGATGAATTTCTGTAACGTGTATTTGCTTAAGGCACCATGAAAAACGCGGCTTGGTCTGCATAGGACATAAATGCTACCCCTTCAAGTGGCTGGAAAAGGGTTTGGTAGACCTGATAATGAAGAATGATGAAGAATGAGGAGAGAGCAATGACCAGGACCTGACCACAGTGGACCAACTCCATGTTTCAGGAGATACTTTGCTCTCTCAACAAGAAACCAAATCAGGATCAGATCACAAGCTTCTTCCTCTGATCTTCTGTCACTGTAAAATGCATAGCCATCTTCACCACGAGCTGTGAAAACCTATAGAAAACTCTCATAAACAAGGGTGTCTTGAATCTATGACCTCAATGTCTTTAAAAGGAGTGGTCTGAAATGGTCATCTACCTGTTGATGGTTCTGATAGTTTAGTTCTGATAGTTCAGTTCAAGATGAATCTGTTAGATATGAGAACCTTGTTGTTCCTTTGAACATTTTTCTTTCCATGAATTGTGGACATATTGTATGTGTGACATACTTTGGGCCAGAATACATATGCAGGGATGTATTAATGCCAGGCTTGAAACCTGAACTTCTCAAAATTTTTCATCTTCTGAAAAGACTTTTGAGAAGACATAGACTTTTCCTTTAACCAGAACTGACCCAAAACCACGAGAAATAGTTCACTACAAATTTATCCATTATCAGTAAACACTTGTCCAATGCAGGGTTGTGGTGGTCCAAAATTTATTCTGGAAGTGCAACTTGAGAGGTATAGTACACTGTGAATGTAAAACCAGTTGGTCCCAAGCGAATCACACACTCATTCACATACATACGTACAGGCAATTTAGAGTCAGCAGTTCTTCTGAATTGCATCTTTACGCTATGAGATGCTACCCAGAATCTGTTGCAAAACATGAGGCCTTTTGTGAGAACATCTGTTTTACAGAACATCATAACATTTTTTGAACACAATAAGGGGAGTTGATATAGGTTTTATAGTCAGGTAGCGTGAATCTTATAGCCATTTCCATTCCTGAGCTACTGGAGACTATTTCTCCTGTTCTTGGGTAATCTCGCCTTGCTGACTCAGCTGGGTTGACCCTGGTGACATTGGGTATGGAACAAATGGCACCTTTTCAGTCTCCTCAGCTGACACCTGTTTGATGAGATCTACAGCCAGTATGTCTGCAAAGAGCATTGCGTTACATCCCCCTCTCCCATTTGTTCAGTCTTTTGCATGTCAGTGATCTTTCTGAAAGGGCTGCTGCAATGGGACACGCAGGACCTAAGTTCCAGCAACATCACTGATGGCAGCAATAAAAATAGATGTCCGATGGCTGTGTGAGAGTACTGTGGTGGAAAAGCACTTGAGGGTGAGCTGTTTCAGATCCCACTCCACTTAGGCCAGACAGCGGGGGGCTGAATCAGGGGGAAAACCTCACGTTTTCAGAGTCTTTCAGATACCAGTCAGTCTGCTGCAGACATTGCTGTTGAGCTGCCTTTATAAACATCTATTTACATGCCAGCTGGTGCTTTAGTGACTGTGTTCACTGGAGGGAACAACACAGATTGGTCACAATTACAGGTGTCCCTGGCAATATACCATGGAGGTCTAACTGGGTCCTGTACCTTCCTCTTGACACTTGCAACCTGGGTACTCTGCTAGTCAAGAGGAGGATCCACAGTGACCTTGTTTGTAGCTGATGTTTTTGCAGCAGATGGTGACGTCTTCACACGTTTTCATCCTGTATCCTGTGGTTTTCTAAAACAGTTAAACTATGGTGTTAGGGAATGCTCAGTTCCACTAATGGTAAATAATGGTTCACCTTCTGGTGTACTGGAATGCTCTTTCTCTTGGTGTTTGGGAAATGCTAAATGAGCCCTCATCTGCTGTTTTTGAAATGGTGAATATTCATGTTGTTGTTCTGGAATGCTGAACTCTCACTCCGTTGGGGTTCCATATTGCTGAAAGCTCATGCCATTGGGATTCCTGAGTGATCGTCATACCATTGTGGTACCACAATGTTGAAAGCTAATTCTACTGGGGTTCAGCAATCAGAGGAAGTTGTTCCAGTCGGGTTCCTGAATGATGGATTCTCATTCCAATGGTGTGTGAGCGTGATGATGGTTCACTCAGTGCTCACTCTGAGTCTTCTTGCATTTCTGAACACTCAGGCAGTATTCAGGATTTTGGACAGGAAGGCTGTGGGTAACATCACATGCCTAGAAATCATTATCAAGGAAAACACACTTGCCTGAAGGAGAGTGACAAGCAAGCTGTTGTGTATTGTAACACCTGAATGCTAATGTTCATAGACATATCTTGAGTTTCCAGTGTAAAAAAAGGTCTCTGTAGTGCTATCAGTGTGGATCCTTGAATCTGACGGTGCCTCAAGACTTTTTTAAAATTAAATGTCAGCTATAACTGACATTTTCTTCTCCTGACATTTTCCTTTCAACTACTCCTGACATTTCTTTTACATACTGTTTATCTGTGTAACTATTCTTACTTCATATTGTCCAAGAAGTGTGAAGCCACAGAATTTTTCAGCTAAGTGATTTACTGATTTGAGATGCAAACCAAAAAAAACATCAACTTAAATCTTGTTACTGCTGTCAGGATTATGGGAGTGCGTATATATGCGTGTGGGTAATGCATAATTCATTTATTTCAGTTCAGTACATACACACTTTAAGCATGCAGATACTGCAGTTTTTAATTTTGTGAAAAATTTTTTCAATAATAAATCAGTCAGACCTTAATACTGGTTTAATCATAATTCAGTCATACCATTCACATTGTCACTTGTATGCACCTCAGTGAAATTCATGATCACTGAGCCCAGGTTAGCTGTTGCCACCCAGATGCTCTACGACATGTGGGCACTCGTGGATGGAGCAGGAATTCTGTCTACAGGATGCATTTTGTAATGTCAACCCACACTGTTTCCAGGGCTGACAAACCAATGGCTGGCCAGACACTTGCACTGTGGGCAATTCAGAGTGACCAGCAAAGGTGCAATGCATGTTCTTTTGGACTGTAGAAGGATACTCCTGGAGCACCTGGAGGAAACCTTGCTAGACATGGGGAGAACAATGTAGCACCTAGACTAAGTTGGATTGAAAGTCACACTCAATCTGCCCAAGTGTTGTGAGACAGCAGTGTAACTTGGTGCACGCAGACACACACACACTCTCTCTCTCTCTGCTGTTGCTTTCCAATGTCTTTCCCAATGAATCAAGGCAAGAGTCAAGAGTGACAATGCCCAAGATTTAGGAAAGTGACAAGACTTTCCTAAGTCTTGGGCAAAGGTACTGAAATCTGGGATGAATGGCAAAGCGTTGTGGGAATTCCACTGCATTCCGTTTCCAGGTCTTTACATTCATGCATTTGAAGGAGGTTCAAAGTATATCTTAAAGCAGTCTCAAAGTAACATTCAAATAGCAAAGACGTAGCAGACAGTGCTGGCCTTGATGCAGAGAAATGGCTCTGGAAGAGATGGGTTTGAAACCCTTCTTGAATACTGGGAGGGATCGCTCAGATTTGAGGGACAAAGGGAGCTCATTTTGCCACCTCGGGGACAAAATGGAGGAACAAGGGACTTTCAGTGATTACATCCTGTAAGTGTTGGATGCAGATCCTTAGACAGTTTTTTAGCTTGTAACCTGGAGTCTTGTTCTTGATACAGCTGCAGGAGAAATGAGGAGGAGCAATACACAGCAACTATTAAAAAGGTGGAACACTACTCCTGCCTTAAGATTCTGGATTTGTTGAAGTGGCTTAGTGTCTGCTGGCTAAGGTTATGGATGCAGTGAGCTGGGAATTTTTCATAGACATATCTTGAGTTACCAGTGTAGAAAAGGTCTCTGTAGTGGGGAAAACCACATGTAATAATCCTCCTCCTATGATATAACAGCTGGTTCAACATGCTTTGAGACAAAATGTAGCTGAAATCACCTTTCCATTCCTGCACATCCAATACAACCATAGTTGATAAATAGGAAAATGTATATGTACTTCATTTTCCTGACTAGGTGAAATTTTTACTCCAAGGCTTTTGACTGATCATGTGGATGAGATAAGGGTGATGATCAGTGAGAAGGAGAACCCCTGAGAGGCAGAAAGTCTGACAGGCAAGATTTCTGTTTTGGAGAGGTAGCCAAACTCCTACCATTAGTTTATGGTCACAACCCACCTTCCTTCTTTTTCTGTTGGGATTTGAGCTTACAATTGGACAGGAATCTGCAGTATCTTGTGGGTGAGCAGTGAGATTTGGATATAGACAGTAAACAGTAAGGAAGTCTAACCATCACTCAGCACAGAGGGATTAATGATCAGTCTATTGACCATACTGCACTTGTGTGTTTTATGCCATCCAGCATTGAAGTAACAGCAGCTATTTTCAGCCATTTTCACACTGGGTGATGTCACACCATTTCTGGACTCCTGGTCCTCATGAAGGAGAAACTTCACTGGAGGTACTGAGATCAAGAAAACAGTTAGCACAGACACTTCATCTACAGCAGCAATTTGCCCATGCTCACAGAATTAAATTGCAGTCTAGCGCCAGCCTGTGGACACGTCTGACAAATGATTGGTGGGCAAAATAAACTCTTGCTTTAAGAAATCCAGGATCTAATTTTATTCCTTGCTCAGCACTTAGGGGTTCAGTTTTTATTAGAGTTATCCAGAATATACTTTAAAACCTGTCAGCCAGGGTCAGAAAAGTAATTAACCTTATTGTTTGTGCAGGGGCACAGCACAACACACTCTTATGCACAATCTAAACTTCAGATCTTGAAAAACTATAGCTGTAGTGAAGGAGTGGGGAAAAAGAGCAAAGATAATCTCTGATTCAGATCCTGGTTTTATTTTTATCATTTTTATTAGATAGTATCTGCAGGAATATTTGTTAACACTTTCTGTGAAGTTTATGCTTACAACGCATTAATGAATTTATAAGTCATTATGAATAATTTATAACACTTTGCTTTTTATAATTGTTCTTAACTGCTTTTGTCCCCTTGATAATAATCCACATTTTCTTTTCATAAACCATAAGAAATTTAGAGTTGGTGTTCTACATGGTTTTTCATTTTTGGCCCTTTCGGGAGCAGAAGAACTAAAGCGGAAGACAATTTCCAGCAATCAGCAGGTTCTGCACATGTGCTGTTGAGAAAATTGTGGTTCGTTGCGTTAGCCCCAGAAGGTTGCGGTGCCACTGGGTTTGGAGAATGGATTCCAATTCGTGCCCACCTGGAACCTGAAAGGCCATGTGAGCTGAATTTATTCCTGAATATTTCATTCAACAGAGAAATTAACAGTTGAGATACAGCAGTGGTACCATGCAGTGGTGCCCTCTGGGACACAGCTGGCCTCCTGAGGTGTAGATCCTCAGTTTGCCAGGAGACTGCAGCAAATCCTCTCACTGACAGTGTATCTCTTGTAAGTCTGAGAGGAGGTGCTTGTCATCTGTTTGTCTCTGAGCTCCAGTGTAGAGAAACAGCAGCTCATTTTTATGTGGTTTGGATGGACATTTGAACACCGTGATGAGATTAGTAGATGTACGGTTAGGGTTAGAAGGAACTTGCCAATTTTAGGTTTGACTGGGACCCTGCTTCTTCATGAAGATATCCAGCTTTTCATATGAAAAGATGGATTTCATAGCTGGTAAGCAGTGTAAGTACCTTTGGATTAGATGTTTCTGCTGAGCAACAACAGAGTAATTATTTGTTAGCCGGTGGTGTAGCTCTGTGTGGACAGAACACATGGGACATTTATAACAGTCCCAGCCATCTCATTCCTAGAGGGAGGTTGTAAAGGAGAGGTAACCCATTATATCTGTCTGACCTTGAAGGGAGGCAACAATCAAGACACTGTGGACCATCATTTGAGTGCATTTCTTTATAGGTACTCCAGTAGGGGTAGGTGGTATAGTGGTTAGAGCTGTTGCCCTGAAATCAAAGGGCCTGGGTTGGAGGAACTACTGCTTTAGTCCACTGCTGTGTAAATGGATAAAGAAGTGTTGTAAGTTACTTTGGTGAAAATTCAGATAAATGAGATGATAGTAATTAATAATCCAAGTAGCCAGTCACCAGCACTGAATGAGTCAGAGGGTTAACTCCTAACCACCAGCGTTACCACGAGAGACATCCCCAACCAGCTCTGTACTGCTTCCTCCTTCTGCTTCCTGGAAGGAGGAGGCGGTTTTAATAAGTCCAAGTTCATTTGACAGAGTGCACTATTAAAATAAAATCATGACAAAGCAGTTGACAGAACTCTTCCAGAGGGAATAAAGAGAAGACAATGTGGGGAAAATCTGACAATTATTCCCTGACCCCTTGCTGTCTTGGAGAATAATTAATACAAAATCACAACAAAGCGCAGAACCCTATGAAAGACTTGTACTTTTCAAAGTTCCCAAATGTAATTTTCTTAATTATTATTTGGTAGCTTAACTGATGGTTTTTCTTCAAAAGGACATTCATCCATTTATACAGCTGGGTATTTTACCAGCATGATCCAGGTTAAGTACGGGACTCAAGGGTACTACAGCAGGACCTCCTGCTGAGATGGGTCCATATCATACATTTTCCTATTTATCAGTTATGGTTGTACTGGATGTGGAGGAATGGAAACCTTATTTCAGCTACATTTTGTCTCAAGGCATGTTGAACCTCCTATTGTATTATGGTGGGAGGGTTATTACATGAGTTGAAATTCCCTTTTTATTTAGTATTTTGCAGTAAAAAGAAGTGAACTCCTGGAGAATTAACTGAAAGGCCATGTGTTTCTCCTAATGACATGTAAACAGGGCTCAGTGGGTCTAAATATCCACTGGGTGCTGGGGCAGCTCTCCTGAGGGTTCCTGTATCCAGGATTTGCCTTCCTTTTGCACGTACAGTAATCAGTGGAGCGGTAACCACGGAAACTGACATAGAAGCACTAACAATGACTATAAATATGCCGCCCTGTCTCTTCAAAAGTGCAGAAGTGATATTTGAGAAGATGGAACCTTTTCCATTGGAAAACAGGGTCACTGGGCCCTTATCAGGTCTCCGCATGTGAGATGGTCTTTATGGGCTTCTAAGGTAGAAGAATTCTGGGTAAATAAGGCTTCTGTTGGATTATCTCTTGAAAGGGAAATTTTTTGGTTAAAAGGGCTGGCTTTTCATGTAGTGTCAGTCTAAGATTCTTAATCTTCATGCATTATGAATAACCACTTGTCCATTGCAGTGTTGTGGTGGTCAAGAGCCTGTCCTGGAGGCACTGGGTGTCAGGCAGGGTACATCTTTGATGGGACACCAATACATCTCAGGGAGTCACATACACTTACATACACTATCTGCAATTTAGAGTAACCAGTTCACCTGAAGCACTAAAGTGGACATAAAGCAGATGCAAGTGGTACGCAAACTGAGCCAAACTGAAGCCAGACTGTGCTGAACTCCAAGTTGTCTTCTCCGTGCAAACCGGTATATGAATCTGATTAGAATGTACTTTAACTAATAAATTAATAATGAACATGCCTGTCTGATTATACCCTGATTGGAACACTGATGGTTTCATTTAGAAGGTCTAAGATTAACATATGATTAGAGGATTTGATCTTTTGGGGATCATTGAATGTTACACTTCAAAACTGGCAGGTGAAGTCATGAAGTGAAAAATCATCAATGTGGTTAACAAACAATACTTATAATAAACAAGAGGTTTTGGGGATGTGTCCCAGGGAAGGGCCTGCTCTTCCACTACTAAAAACACCCAGCTGTACGAATGAACAAAGTGTGTGAAACACATTAAACTGTGTAAGTCACTTTGGATAAGAAGCATCTGCTGAGTGGCTGAATTAAGTAAATAAATCTTGGTGGGGGGTATAGGGGGCTGCATCCTGCCATATTTACATTTAAGCAGCAGATCGTCACCAGCTGTCTCCTTCTGCTGCCTGTTAGGTCCTGCCGGCTGCCAGACCAAGAAGCATTCACAAGGACAGCTCTCGCAGGGTCTGACAAAACATACATAACATGGTAGCTGTTTTCCACTAGGACACATTAATTCTGTATTTATGGCCACCATGTAGCTGCTTGTTAACCACCACTGCCTCAGCATTACAGCAGACAGAGGTGTAGAAACCCTGGAACTGTAAACACCTGTCCTGTTGAAATGAATCACCATGACCCAGAGCAGCAAGACCATAACAGGATGGCATGGCCGGTTGTTCATGGTCCAGGGACAGGGCCTTGCTCTTGTACCTCTGCTCAGACAGATTTTAACTGCAGTGTGTAAGGTGTTTGTCACTTTGCGTAGCAGCATTTGCTAAGCTACTAAGCTGTGTAATGACAAAAAAAGATAATGCAATAAAAAGAAAAATGGGAGTTCAGAAAGTGCTACTACATTTACTGTTGTGTTGTGGGGAAAGAGACGAACACACACACACACATACACACACACACACACACACACACACACACACTCGGGGGTGCATGCACACTACTGAACAGATTGTTGCATGACAAAGGTCAGTGTGGTGCAATATTGCTTTTGGGAGGAGCACAGAGTGGCAAGATAGTGCATGTGTGAAATCAGCCCACAGAGCTCTCGGCACCTCTGACCAATATGCATGTGTAATGTGGGACTATGAAGCACATTTTTTATTGACCTGTATGTCTTGTAATTTCACATTCAGTCCAAGTATTCACATCCAAACCCTGTTCTGGAACAGTGACAGCAGCAATAAGCCTCCTCAGTTAGAAAAAACTGTTACTATAGAGGAGTTGGGGCTGGTTTTTTATTATATCAAGTACAATAATAAAATCCAGTCAGTCATAATTTTAACATTTTTAAAAAGCATTACTTCAAAAATATTGTTATTGTCCGTTAATATCAATCAACAAAAATTTCATCCTTCTATCATGTTACATTCTCAACAAAGTACTAATACATCTAGAAATATCTATTTTCACTATCTAATAGCACAGAAAGCTGAAGAAAACAAATAGAACAATGAACTGACAATTCAAACTGGGGCAGAGGTCACCAACTGTATTCAGGTTTGAATTCCACTTACACTGAATTGATACAGATACAAGAATACTCTGCTTTATACATTGTAAATTACTGTATTTTGATTATCTAACATCATAAAGTGCTTTGAGTGTCAATGATGGTAAATGCAGATCATACAAAGACTCATTTAACCAAGGGACAAATGGCAGAAATAAAGCTGATTTCCTGCAAAGACATATCTAATAACTACAAATATTTTTGTTTTTATAAACTTTTATACAGATGAACTGTACAGTGGGTTGACCCAGAAATGGTGTTGTAGTGTCATCCTGGGTGAGTGTAGGGAGTGTAACCTACTTTCTTGGGTTCTTACAATGAACGTTAGCGACATAAGCAGATTTATTATCAGTTGAAGGAAGCGAAACAAGAAGTGTTTTGTACTTGAGGTTTATTACACTGATTTATAATGAAATTAATGTGTGTGTTGACATCTTTCTCCAAGGCAACATATAGTGTTAATTTTATAAACTAAGCTATTAATGGTGATTTTTTTCCCTTCTGTGTAGCCATGTAATTTTTACTCTGCTCAGGGTAAATGCTTTGATCATGGGCACTGCAGCAAGAGTGGGATTCAAATGCAGGTCCTTCAACAATGCAACAGCTCTTACCACTACCCTACCCACTGTATGTGTGTACTGTGGATCTATTATGCTGTGCATCTATTTGCTTGTTTCCCTGTACATTTAGACAGTTCTGTCATTTAAACATCTGAAATAAATGTATAATAATAATAACAGACAGCATCAATGACAACAACAATAATAAAAATGTCCCAGAAGGGCTCTGTACTGTTGTAACCCTGACTAGGATAAAGCAGTTACTAAGAATGAGTTAAAGAGAGAGAGAATAATATTAATAATATTAATATCAACAACAACAATAATAAGGAAAAATGAGGATATATTAATAAAATGATTTCTCACATAATTTTAAATGAACACTTATGAAACACAGTTATTGAATATACAACGGCCGCAAAGCACGAGCCATGTTCTCAGTTGTTCTCTTATTCCATTCAAACTTTTCCTCCTTTTATGTTTGAGAGGGTGGTTTTAATTTAGATTTACGTGATACACGCAAGATAAAATGTGTCATTGTAGCTCCCCTGGCCTTGGCCAGCACGGCACATGTGCTCCTTTCATCACTAGGTAACAAGAGTGATGGCTCAATAAGGCCACTTCCGCCAGGTTGTTTGACTGCAGAGCTGCTTCTCCCCCCTCGCGCTCCCCCATACCTTTGAAAAGATGTTAGGATGCAGCACATGTGGAGATGAGCTTGTGCCAGTATTGCCGTTGCTCACAGGACAATCTGCTGGAAACACTGCTTTTTTTCCACTCGCAGCTGGTTTTACAAACAAAAACCCCGATTAGACGTACATGTGACAGCAGGTTTAATTAAAGAGTGTCTGTTGTTTTACTGCAGTATTGAAATTAATTCAAGACTTTTTAATGATTTTTTTCCCTCCTCGGGCTGGATGATGGCTAAGCAGGTAATGCTGTTGGCATGCAGCTTGTGGGTTTAAATTGAGTCTCTGAACTGCTAAATGGTTTCCCAGTGGTTGTGCAGGTTTATTGTCACTGTTAATACATGGGATGTACAAAGATTAATACTTTGATGCTTGGTCAAGCATCTTTAATTGAATACCTGAATAATGGACAGGTCCAGTGTGCAGAACTGACCTCCATCCTGAAATATTTCTTCCACTGATCTGTACGGAAACAATTGCACAGCAGTCCCTCTTGAGAGCACTGCAATTTGGAGTGAAAATCAGAAGAGTCAGCAAAACAATCTGAATTGTACAGAAATGTTAAAAAAGAACTCCAACGAGTTTTTAAAATAGCCTCTTAAAACTTTTTGGCCATTAAAACGATTGATGTTGGAGCTTCTTCTGCCAAATGTACCTGAAAGCAAAAGTTTCTCTGCTGTTTTTTGTAGTTCTCCTTCGCAGCATGGAGTTACCACTTTAATCTCAAAGGCATGTATTTGAAAGAGGCATAAATATGGGCATAACTAGTGGCACCTCTAAGAAGATTATTTAAAAGTATAGTTAGAAACTTCCAGTGCTTTCTAGTTAACTAACACAAAGTGGTGGATAACTCATGGAAAGTAGCAAAGACCAGGAACAGAGAGAGAGGGAAAAATGTCAGCTGCTGGGGGGTGAAACTGTGGCACAGTGCAGGGTTCACCTTGAAGAATACCTCCTTACTCTCTGCCCCAACTAAGTTGGGGCTGATGAAGACCATCTGCGAGTGATTTAAAAGAAAATCAGTTATCACAGTTTAAGGCGGCTGGTTTGAGAAATAGAACAGAAATTAGGGACAAGTATATAGGAAGCAAGAGGCCTGTTGCCTTTGGGTTGTGCTTAAAAGGACCTCATCCACAGTTTGGTTTTCTTTATTTGCTTTTGGAAACCTAATTTTTGGGGAGGAATTCTGTCCTGTCCACAATTTGGTGGCCAGTTGTGGGCCAGACGCCATTAGGACTTATTTTGATATTGACTATCTAGGCAATGACTGTATTTAATTGTAATCTGCTTTAACCTTTACTCAGACCATTCAGATTAAGCTTCACAATAGCAAGGGTTAGTGTTCTGAGCAGAACATGCATCAACTTCTGGGCAGTCAGTAAGCGTTAGTCTTGACCACAGGCCTTTGAGGCAGTTGCTAAATGAACACTGCTAGCAGGCAGGCTATACAGCCATGTAACACAAGTCTGCAGACCATTCCAGATTCCCCATTTGAGGGCTGTAATGACCAAGGATCAGATCTCCCTCTATTGGAGAGCCATTTAAACCCATTCAGAGTGATTTATTTGACCGCGTCTGATCTAATGTGGCTTTTAATGAGATTCTTCCTCTGGCCCCTTATCACAGCCCAGCACTAGTGTCTTCAATAGCATTTATCCTTGGGGTGGTTGGTGTCCCTCAAACATATCTCCCATTACACATTTCTATACTTTAAACTTCCCTGTACCAGCCATGGATGAAAACAAATGCCAAAGCCAGATAATTAATGTGCTTTTTGCTAATTTTTCAGCAAGCGGTACAGTCACAGGAGGATGTATTTACACGGACACAGGAAATAAAGCATGGAGAAGCATGAAGAGCGAACAATGTCATGTGGACTTATCTAGTTTTTTCTATTGGCAAGACAATCTTGTTTAATTCTTTTTCGAGTTTCAAAACAGTCTAATATTTTATTTAATGTAAATGATTCATAAATTTGGCTTTCTTGAGCATTTAGCCACCTGCAGTGAATTGTTTAACTACCAGGTACTTATTTTGCTTTTCTTTTCAGCAATGCCAAGAAAGTTGTGTGAGAAAGTTCTCTATTTCCTTTTATTTATACAACACTCTGGCAAATGTAATGAAAAGAACAATAAATCTACTTCCTTAAGCTTAAAAACATAGCTGCGCTGCAACGATAAATTTTCTCTTAAGAAGCAGTATGAGCAGTTTTCCACCCAAAGTTTTGCCATAGTCTTTGGCCAAAAAGTTCCCTTGAAAAGTCTTTAGTTTTACAAGGTTCTTACTTTCTTACCTGAACTTCTGATTTGTATCCTGATGTCCACAAACTCCACATATTATGCGCATATTTTGTGGGATACATGAAGCTGAATGGTCCTTTAATGCAGATACTGTGCCAATCTGTGGGAGAATAAAAAAGGAAAATCAAGAAATAAACAGCTTTGTTTATTTCTCATTCATTTGGTTTATGACCTTGTTCAAAAAATTCTTCTTTTACCAGGACCATTTTTTCCATGGTGTTTAAATATGTTACTATTATTACATGCTTTTTCATTCCTATTATTTGTTTTCGATTTGTCCTTGGTATTATCTCACTGCATTATTCAGTCAGCAGTAAATAGTCTTGTGCGTTTATTTAGCCACTTCTGTTTTATGATTTGCTGTGCAAAAGGCCACAAAAGCTATTTTTTGTGAACAATAGCACTTTGATTGAAACTTGATTGATAAATTGATATTGACTGAGTGCCTTGCTATTAAAAAAATGTGATCACACACAACTGGGGCTCCATGAAAGGAAAGTATGTATGAGACACGGAGATTGCGAGTGTTTGTGGGCCTTTGCACACACCCACACACGCTTACACACCAGTGCTCTGATGGGGCTCTTGTTTTAGGTCTCTAAAATATCCCAGATTGCTGCAATTGTTGCCGCTGGAGAGGAAGTGACCAGACAAGTGGAAAACAGTGAAATGGGTAAAACAAGGCTCATTGCAGACAGGGCGCCACCTTGCACATCCCAAGAGAGACTGAACCAGCACTTAACCTGAACTTCTCCTGTGAAAGTCAGTAGTGAGTGGATTACAGGTGGAAATGTTCCCAACAATAGTGTCTGCCAGGTATGTTTACAATGTTGATGATGAATTTTGTCAAGGAGGGAAGAGTCAGGGATGAGCTCAGCTGTGTAACTAAGGTTCAACCTCCAACTCTTAATCTGTATTTTTGCAGTGACACAACTTAACAGAAAATAGAAAATGGAGTTAATTATCTCTGATATTAGCACTGTTATTATGGACTACAGACTTGAGTCTGTTGGGATGAGTTCTCTGTAACCCACAGAGCTGCTGAATCCCTGCCAACATTGAAGAAGGGTCTCAAAACCCACCTCTTTTAGACTCCTCTTTTCTGCTGATGGCTACATAAATGTCCATCATCCAATGTTTCCTATCTGCTGCAGTTCTTTAAGCAGATACTTCTATTATGTGTGCTTGTAAAAACAGTGGTATTGGACAAAATAACTACAATACAAAAATTGCCTGTCTGCCTCTGAAGCTCTTTGTTTACTTTGAGTTATACATCACTTTGGAGAAAGTGTCTCCTAAATGAATAGATGTAAAGTTATATATATATTTTTGTCTCTCTATTCTAAATGTTTTGGCTGTTTGTTCTCCTTGATGGCACAGTTTGAATGGTTTCTTCAGAGTTGATCAGATCTGAAGAGAATATGACCCCCATGTGGTGGTCACACTCATGGATGTGGGTCCTTTTGCTTGGTGGAGGAACATTATAACCACTCCTTGGAGCTCTCTATTTGATTTTGACTATGTGTTCAATGTCAGTCATTGGCAGTGCGACGCTAGGCTGAGGCCGGTCTGCGCTGGCTAGATTAATAACCTTTAATTAACCTTTAATTAACTTTTAATTAAATTATAGGTTAATTAAAGGCCAATTATTGGCAATGATTAGGTCTGTGATGAAAGAACTGGACAACAATGAAATACTTGTAGAATTAATGAGTTTCTCACAAGCCACCCTACCCGTTATATCAGCTAGAGTCAGCTGTAAGTGCTCACAGGTCTGCATACTTGGCCACCCTGCATCCCTCTTCAGGCTTCACTGTATCCGACTCTAGGAGCACTGGAGGTAAGGTTTGTGAATCTTGGTGTCTATGAATACCATGTTTGGTGAATGGTGGTTCCTCTGTGTGATAATTCCAGTGCCTGAGAAACCGGACATGCTTATTTGCAATTCCATATGAACACAAGAATTCGATTTGCCTGCATTTTAATTTAAGGGTTGTCATTAACCAGTGAAAAATAAGTTCTGTAAGGATTCAGCTAGTCAGTTTGCTTTGCTTAAGATGAAGCAATAATGCTTTGAATTCTTTCCTGTTTGTACTTTGCACTAAAGGACAGTGCTATGGTTAATCCAAGACAGCAAGGCTGATCCTGAACCTGACACGTGGACTGGGGGTGCCTGAGCAGTCTCGGGAGCATCTCCCACTTCTGTGGGATTTGGTCTCACAGACTGCTCATGCCCCAGGGCCCAACTCTCCATCATGTTGGTGGCATTACCCTTGATGATGGCACCTGAGCTGCCTCTGTGTTTGCCCTACTCTCCACCATGGCAATGGGAGAAAAAAGTAACTGTCCAGCTCCTCTGTATGGATATGGCATGTTCTCAAACTGTGCACATTTGAATGGCAGATCCCTTGCAGTTAAGCTATTTACAATACTGAGTTGTTCTACTCATTGAGTTACCCATTTATACAACTGGGTAATATCATTGATCGAGATACTTAATTGATGCAGTAAAGATGAACGAGCTAAGTAAAACGTAAGTAACTTAACTGTATCAAATCACAAGAAGTACCTTACTTGGTAGTACTCTAGCAGGAGGTAGGATTCAAACATGTAACTTTTGGGTCCAATGGCATGTGCTCTATCAGCTGCCCCTAGAGCACTATTGAAAAGAAGTTACAAAAGCAGATGTTTATGTTGTGTAAAGACTGTTTAAAAAAAAAAAAAAAAAAAAAAAAACTAATAGTAAGAACAGCAGAATGTCCCTCCAGGGATTTGAACTTATGACCTTTTGGTCACAAGCACAGATTAGCTAACTTTTGCAGGCCGGTACAGTTTTGTGCTACTGCTTACATATACAATGCTTTCAGCAGAGGTTGAAGGATCATGGCTGTAAACGTTAAAACAAAATTAAAGAAATGAACAAACCCAGGGCACACTGTTCAGTGTGTACCACAGTGGAGCAAGATGAGGGCCCTGGAGCTAGAGGCACAGAGCTGAACATCACAAACAAACTGCACGGATTTCAGTGAGCCAAGTGTCAGTGTGATGTATGTGAACCCAGGTGCGGCCCCTGCTAAAACCGGACCGTGTCCTTGAATTGGTGATCAGACCTATCAATTAACTCTGGAATAATCACCATCACCTGAAATGGCCATAAATCCACTATGGCCTGTTAGTGCCTGACTATAAATCTGCTTGTACAACACAGGGGGTAACAGGTGTGTTCTGGTTCCACCTCTGGCCCTCAAGGAAGAACTTGGGATCTTATGGGTGATCTTTGGTTTAAGTGGCAACTAAATCACAGGCATCTTTGACTATTGCATATATGACTATTTGTCATTGCAAGCTAGCTTGCTCCTCACTTGGGAGCAGAAGGGAGGTGAGCAGCAACCTTTTCTAGGGAAAAGTAGAACAACTCACACAGTCCTCTTAGGTGAGGTCATCATCCTTTCAGCTGACATTCTAGACCCTTAGGGACCTCTAGGCCTTTACTGGATACCCTCGTGGACTGAATCTGTGAAGGCAGAGCTGTCTTATCCCCAATTCCATATAAACCATAAAACAAAGATTTTGTCGGAAGATTTCTCAGTCCCTTCATTTTGATGTCTTGGGAACAGTAAAGAATGTAAATGGATTTCTCTCTGTGCTGAAGAAATGGAGTCAAACAGTAGAATAAAGCCGTGAACTTCACCACATCTTCACTTGCTTTGCTCGCTTGAACAGAAGCCTTGTGTCCCCTTTTACTTAATAGGGCCCGCGAGCTACAGGGAATGTTCCTGCTGGAGACTTTGAGGGAAATTCAGGACTAAGAATCTAAGGAGTTGTGGGGAGATCTTTTGCTGGGACTAAACCCAAGGTCGACAGACATTAAGCTAAAGGGAGAAGAGCACTCGCATGAGTCTCCATCACAGGGTCTGATCCCAGCTGTCATATCCATTATATTCATATATGAATTTATCCTTTTTGAACTCTGCTGAATGTTTGCTGTATTGGAATCTGGAGTGGGCTTTTTGTTCACTACCTTTACTATTATGGTGTCTACAGGTATTATAGAATACTACAGTATTACAGAAATTGAGTCATGAATTCCAAAAGGTGTAAATTTTTATAAATAACCTTATGTTACATGTCCTTTGTCTGCCCTGCATTCGGTTTCCCTCATAAGAGACATAAGGTGTGAAATAAATAAATAACCAACAATAACATATAATGGAAAACTAATCTAATGGTTGGTGGGTCTATGTGTGGTATTATGAAGCAGATGGAAGCTGGCAAGATGAGTAACCTGGGGACTAAAAGGGCTCATGGTGATCACTTCATTTGGGAGATGTCAGCTATTGTCGATGATGGATTCATATCTGATGGCTGATATCAGGACAGGAATGTGATTATTGCTTATTGCTCATATTGGACCTTCTTGAGTGTCACTGATTTTTAACAAGATGAGGAAAGCAACACGTTTATGGGATGAATCAGTCTGCAATCAGCATTGAACATAAGTTTGTAGAGATGGTGGTTTTTTTTCATTTTCAGCCTTAGATTTAATTTTAATGTAGTCAGAGAAGATGTTACAAAAACATTATTTAATATCTGAAGTTTTTATAGAAAACAAATTAGTCAAGGGACATTTGTGTTATTAACCTTTTGCAATTGATATGCAAATTGTGGCAAAATATTCTGTAAGTGCTGCAGTTAGAGTGGGGTTACACCTACTTCTGTGAACTCAAGAAAACCCAGGTCCAAGTCCCACCTCATGCTCTCGTGCCCTTGATCAAGGTAATTGCCCTGAACTGATACAGTAAAAATTGCTTGGTGTATAAATGGGGAAATCGGTGTAAGTCAATGACTGTACAAACCTGACACCTTCCCCCCAAAGGACTTAAAATACAGTATCAGCTAAATAACAAATAATATTAATGACATGAAACTTGTGCTCTGGACTCTAATTATGAAGCTCTTCATAAAATAAGATGATGAAAAATGGGTCTTGACAGTGCTGGATGCTTCACTGCCATCTCCATTAGCCTTAGTATTGTGTGTCAGACTTATGAACCAAACACCTAATGTTTACTAGACAGGTCTGACCTTTGTTTTGTTAATTTGTTCTTAGGCAAAACTCCATTATATCTCATACAGTTTTGGCCTCTGGAAGTTTTTAACAAGGGGGGGAAAAAAGTCTCCTTTCTATTGAATGGTATGAGACAACTTGTGTTAAAGAAATGTTTAACTGTTGTATTGTAATGCTTATGTGCATGTTGATACTGTTTTCTGTAAACAGCATTTAAAACTATAACGTGGTCTGCATCAAAAATCTGTTTAAGTGCTATTCTGTTATGAAGTGTTTAAAAAAAAGAGCACATTTAATTTTTGTAGGTGTTAAATTCAACTTGCCTTGTGTGTTATATAAACCGGGTGCTAATGTGTGGCATCACCTTGTTAAGGTTTTGTACAGCACAGGAGAACAATGACATGTTTTGCTCCTGCAGTTAAATGAGTGTTTGGTTTGTTATCCAAAGTGAGTCACAGTTTTGTCAGACTTCAAATCCTTTCATTTTTTTTTACAGGTTTCCTGAGAGCTTTTTTTGGTTGCCTGTATGGCTTAAGGTCTGGTCTATAATAGTGCAAGGTTTCATGGCTTCGGGTGTTGAATGCATGTCGACTGAACCACATACAGTTCAGTCTGGAAATTATTTATCACTGAGGGAACCAGAACACAGGATTTGCGTAACCATTGAAGACACTGGGTTTGTTTGGCAGTCTTCATAAGACCCTTATTTCAAGAGTTCAATAGATCTTCAGGACCTACATAGATCAATATGAAGAAGGATTCTAGAGGTTCATTATCCTTCTTTTCATCCATCCATCCATCCATTACCAGAAACTGCTTGTCTGGTGCAGGTTATGGTTGTACACAGTCTATATCGAGATCATAGGGTGTGAAACTGGGTACTTCCTGGATGGGACACCACTCCAGCAGCTGTTCCTGCTGATTTGAGGTGCATGACATTCTGTTCACACTCCCTTGAGTTTGTACAGACTAGCAATAAAATTGACTGCACCCTTGAAGGAGACATATCAGTTTCCTATTTTATGACAGGTAAGATGGTTAAAATTTCAGAGTAGTATGTTGCATAAAGTTTACTATGCTAGTTGTAACCCCTAAAAGAGACAATACTTGTTCTGTGCTACTGGTACATTAGCAGAGCAAGAGGTAGCATATTGGGTCTGAGCTCTGACCTTATCAGTAAGACCTAGATTCAAATCTTTACTCTTCAACTAACAGTAAAATTACTCAGCTGTATAAAAGCATAAGTCACTGTAAAGCTGGCTGTCAGATAATGTGAGTAATGTTGCACTAAGGGGTCAGATATGTTAATATTAATAATCTCCCCACACACTCAGCCTCATCGACTGGTCAAAGCTGAACATTAAGTACTTGATTATTTTGCAAAAGCAAAGTAGTACTTGTGAAATAATAGTTAGTAGAGACGCACAGTGACGCACTCAATAACACATGCTGAGTGGCAGCTTTCAAGAATGCAAACTAGAGTGAGCCAAACCCTTCCCTTGGTCATACTTTCCACAGATGTATCTGCATAATTTGCATTTAGCCAGAGGTACAGGGGGGGAAAAAACAGTATCGCATTTTTACAAGGAAAGTAACAGATATGAAGTCAATCGTATTGCAATTTGCTGTTGCTGACATTTTAATTGAATTTGCATGGAAAGTGGCTTTTTTTTTTTTATTCAGCACATTGCAGAATTGGGATTTAATTGAATTGCTGCCTTGGCTGTGATTAAAAAGGATCCCATTTCCATGAGGAGAGTCATGTCTGGAAAAAGCGTTTCCTACCCATGTGCTTGCCACCCCGACACCTGCAGATTGTTTCTTTGCTTTTGCTATTTATTTTGCTGAAGACTGCATTATTTCTGCACTGATGGAAACAGAAGTAGATTCAGAAGTTTTCTTAAAATATAAAAAATATATACTTTCAGTGAAGCAGTTTGAACCCGGTTTCTTCCATCTCTCTGATTCTGTAACTCTCCCCCCCAGGTTTTGCTGGCCTGAAGCAGATCAGCTGAGAAATAAATAGATCTGGTGCCTCGCCCCTTCCCCATTGTGCAAGGTGCTATATATCTGTGTGTCTATAATCCTACTTGCACACCATGCCGATCAGGGGAAAGTCTGCTCATAACCAGGTGTGTGTGTGCATCTGTTTTGGAGTTGTGTGAAAAGGAAGTGGTTTCTTTTTTTTTTCCCCCTTATCATATATGTTGAAATTCTTGTAGTTAATAATTTAATAACTTATTATGATATATAAATTGGTTGAAAACGGAGAAGTACAGTGTTGGGTCATATCTGCAGAGAAAGAAGTTAAAATGAAAATACATACAAATACAACTGCAAAAGATTACAATATTAGGGGTGATCATGTAGCATTAAGAAGTTTTCAAGTTCAAAAATGATACTTTTTATAATTTATTTGTTAATGTTAATATAAGAACTGCATAAATAGTCAGTTGTCATGGAAGCAACTTTTTTGGTCTTATTCATGCCATCACCTGGTGTTCCTTTTGTCCATGTTGAGTCTTTATAGAAAAATTTGCAGTGGTTTCAGGTCATAACATGAATGGCCTAACTCCAGATGACCCCAGTTGTGCTTCTAATAGTCGCTGAACCAATATAAATGTCTTTACTTCCTCCCATCAAAGCTTTATACCTGTCGGAGCTACCCTGCACCAAAAATGACTAAACTACTGTAGAACAGTAGGTGTTGCAGTAGACAGTCTGGTTCAAGTCCCAGAAAACATGGGGTGGTGGCTGTAACACAAGAAAGAAGTAAGAAGGCAATGTTTCCTCTTCCTCAGCATTGTCTCCATTGGAGTTCGATCACACGACGCAGTGGCATGTCGTCAGCAGTGGCTGATGGGTAGCAGGCACCATGAATCAACGCAGCCCTGAGGTGCCAGGAAGGGAGATGAAATTGCATGTGATAAGACTTGAAAGGATGGCGTTTCACAATGCATTCTGGGAAACGGAGAAGTGGTATTCTCTCTGACACTGGTTTTATCCCCCTACTCTCTACTCACTTTGCCTTATCTCGATAATTAATGTTACAAATAAGTGTCTAATGAATCACACGTCAACCTTGTTAAAAAGCAGAATTAAAGATTTTATCGCTTTCCTTAAAAAAAAAAAAAAAAAAAAAAACCCATGTACGGCCAAAGTGGCGGTCTCTGGGTTCAGCACGCTACTTAGCATATTGCCTCCTAGAGCGTGAACTGTTAGTTTTCTCAAAACAGCTTTCTGGGAAGATTATTCAGCTGCTGCACCACTCCTCAGGCCAAAGCTTGTTGAAACCTTTGCAGTACCACAGAACCCTCCTTTCAACCAAAACGTCTGTCATTATTTATTCTTACTTTGTCTGCTTTTATCTACAACTTTTAATAATGCCTCCAAGTATTCAGTTTTTTTTTCTATTAATTATTTTGCCAAAGTATTTCAAATTCAGCCCTTTCTCAAGGGTACGACAGTGTGGTCCCTCTGCATGTGAAGTTGATCCTGCGTTCTTTGGTTTAGAGTCCAGGATCTTGATCGGTACATCGCAATCTACCCCTGGGCAGCAAGCTTGTTTGTTCAAAACCTCGTCATGTAGATACCTTCTGGACACGGCAACATTTCCGCCAGTGGGAGAAACTGAATCGTCTTTTCACTTGTACCAACAGCCTTTTAAGTGCGGGTTTTTTTTTTTAATGGAAACAGTGTTGGTGGGGGGCGGCTAGCAGGAGTGGTCATGAACACAAGACCTGAGAAGGCATGGAGCTGAAGGCAAAGCAGATGAACACGATTGTCCTCTGAAGCCTCTTTAAATGTGCAGATGCCTAAGACAGTCCTATTGGATTGTGGAGTTATATGCTCCAAGCAGGATGATGGAATGAGAAGTTCTGTTTCAGCTGGGTCTGTGTCCTGTTTCTTTTCAGACACTGTTGAATAAGTGGCACCACTGGCACTGTTTCCAGCTATTACCATTGATTTATTTTCAACATTGGTACATTTTTGTTAAACTACTCATTTTTAAGAAACTAACCTTGCATAAATGACTCAGCTTGGTGGCATCACTGCATGATCCCATTGGCTGAACTTGGGTCCATCATCATGTCAGAATGTCACACTATTTAAGTCCAGTATGACTCAGATAGCTTCAAGACCCTTAATGTCAGCTCTGCTGTTCTCCACGGATTTGAAACGACCTCCTGACTACAAGTTTATTGCTCTGCTGTTCTTGTGGTTTTGTTGTCAGTGTTTTTGAAGAAGAGTAGCTGAACATTATACTGCTGCTGTAGCACCATAGTGTGGTGAAAAGGTATGAGTCCAGGGAAGCATAGGGCAGATGGATAGACCTTGGGTAGGATGTCAGCCCAACACACACACACACACACGACCAAAGAACTGGAGCAATATATTAAACATGAAATCCAAAAAAAGTTTTATTTATAGACATATTTCAGTTCATATTAAATGGATTAAAGTACTGTTTGTCTTTATATGAAATGTATAATATATGAACATGATTTCAGGCAATTGGTCTAATTAGTCTATCCCTCAGTAATACCAGTGCAATGCACAAAATTACCAGACTGTCACTCATCTTTCCTTGGCATGTTTTGTGAATTTAAAAAAATGATGGGGGGGAATTATTATTATTATTTTTTTAAAGCCTAGGTCAATAGATGGCATGAAGAAACTGAGACTTGACCTATAACTGGAGGATCATATATCATGTGTTGAGGTGAACCTACAAATTCTCATAGGACCCCCTGCACCTGTATGGAGGCCTGAGCCTTTGAGGGCAAATGGTTAAATAACCTCACATTACACATTTACTGGGCTCCAGGGTGTTAAAAATTGGTAGGAGTGTTGACGCTCGGCAGAGTGTATGAATCACTATGATGCATATGTTATCTTTCTCACAGAGCTGTGATCAATGTCAACACCATCGATCTGGGCCTTTCTGGGTGAGCGGTATTTGTGGCAGAGAACACTGAGTAACTCGCAGCCTCCTGCGCTGGACAATATGGTCACACGCTTGCATCACCCCAGCTGAGTCATGTGCCTTGTGGATAACCAGAAACAGCGGGAAAATGCAAAACTGTCGTCATGGTAATGTAGCAATGAATGGGTTTTCCTGGAAATGCAACGAATGGGATGGAGAATAAATGGAACCTCCATTAGTGTTGTCCATTAGCTCCACATAGCCCACTGCCGCTTCCAAAGCTCAGTCATCTCAGCATGGCTTTCATTGGATGGCTCCCATTAGGTGGGCAACAGTGAGCTGCACACCTCATTGGTTGTCATTCTTTATTCATTTTGCCTCAACCAATGAGTGCTCAAATATGTTTATTATTATTATTATTATTATTATTGCTAAGGCTTTTCCATAGTGAACTAGAAACTTAGATTTGCACACTAAGCTGCTTATAATGATGTGCACATTTATACAAGGTAATTTTTATTATACAAAATAAGCACATCAATCATAGGTTCTATAAGGGGAGGTAGGATTTGATTCCAGATCTTTTAACTGCAAGCTAACAGCTGTGACCTGTATGTCACCTGCTTCTGTTTTTGTGTTCCCGTTCTTTCATCTGGCTGGAAATTTATTTAATCTATTAACATATATTACATAGATGAAATTTTTTTAACATATTTCATATATGTAATATGTTCCAATACACATCAAGAGGATCATTTTGTTCATCATTTTGAATTATGTTTATATAGAATTAATTATATATGAGTATGTTCCATGCTGTATTCCAATATAGATGTTATATGGTTTCCAGTCCAGCTCACTTGATTCCACTGCCTTGTGTTGTTTCAATATTTTTATGATATTCTTTTTAAAGCACACTGAGCTTATGCATAAAATTTATTTAAATTTCTCCGTTCCTGTTCTTTGTTTGGAGGAGGTGCAACAAGTGGTGTATTAAACATCAAGGAGCTGCACAATGGGAGTGCCTTAAATCAAAGTGTGTGTGTGTGTGAGAGAGAGAGTCCGGATCCACAGGAGCTACTGTGTTGACCTCTCTGAGTATTGCAGGAGGCGACGTGATAGCAGCGCTGGTGTTCGGATCCCGCTCGCAGGTGCTGTCACATCTGAACATTTCCCTCTTGGCTTTAAAAAATCCCCACTGTTTAAAGGGGAATCGTGTTTTAATCTGATTCGATCAGAGCAATTGCAAGCAGGTGCAACTTTGCTCCCTTGACAACACAAACTTTGTTCCCTTGACTTTGGTGTGGATTATCAGGTGCTCCCTGCCACAGTTCAAACTGTTCAGAACACTGCTGGCAGCATAACCTTGAGTTTATTTCAGGAAGGCAAGCTCCCATGATTCACAACTCCAAAAAGGTGTCCAAGGGTTTAACAACCTGTTTAAACTAAGATTCTCTTAACATGTAAATTCAGGGTCCTGGCTTCTTCTTTTCTGTAACTAAATCCTCTTAAAAACATGAACTCACAGCTGTCCATTACTAATCCTAACCATAACCTTAACTTAACCCTAACTGTTATACTTGGCCTTCCCAGTAGCATGTGAAAGATATTTCTTCTGACACCACAAAATATAATGTTCTCTAGGATGCCAGGTTGGTGGGATCAAAGGTCCTGGGAGGTTGTTTGAATATGGTGCTCTGGGAAATAGACCAGCCCTCTGGTCACACTCAGCTGTCAGTTATATGCAGGATATATCAACAGTCACTAACTTTCATCCCATGTGCAAAAGTTTCCACAAACTACCGCCACTACTGTTTGTCCAAACATGTCCGAATAGCTGGGCTCCACAACTTCACTAGAGAATAAGTACAAGACCTCAAGCCAACTCTGAGTCAAGATGGAAGTTTCGCCAACTTTCACCTAGATGCATAATCAGTCTAATAGTTCACGTTCCTGAAACGGGTAATCACTAGTACTTTTCCACAAGAGCTGAGCCCCTGGTCTCTAGCAGAGACACATCTAGGGAACAGTTGTGTATATACAGTAGGGTGCCATTAACATAGGAACACATCAAGGTTTGGAATTCTGAACTGTTTATAATGATTCTCCTCAACATTCTTTAGCTGTCCATTTCCCTCCAAAACAAGGGGTAGAGCCGTCATCAGGTAACAGGTATTTGTATTCCTCACACTTTTGGAATTCTTTTTGCCAGCATTTCACACCACCTAGCTTGTTTTGTGCTGGAACCTATAGATGCTTTACTACTGCTACACGACTGACTGATCCAGCTGGATCAAGGTTATATCCTGCTGGGTAACATAGACAGGTCTGTAAGGTTAGTTCATTCAGATAGGCCCAAATATATCAATGCCCTTCAACTCCTGGGCTCCATCTCTAGCACTGGGTCCTGTGTATTAACTCCATGGCACATTGGATCTAAATGTGCAAAGCTTATTTCAGCCTTTTGATTTTTTTTTTTTTGACACTCTTCTGACAGATACATCATATAGAGCATGGGCTAAATACTTTTTTGAGATTTTCTTGATCTGTGAAACCAAATCGAACCAATCTATCCTTAACAACATTTACTCTCCATCAGTTCACTGAACTCACATCATGATTGTTTCTGAGACAAAGAAGAAAAAGGAAGAGTTTGTCTGTGATATTTGAAAATGCCACCTGATAGTGATTCATTTTGTGATTTATACCGCCATGTCAGTAGTTCTTTAGTTCACTACATTTGTTCTGTAATTTTCAGCAACCTCATGCATGTTAAATTCATGCTTTTTTTTTTTTCATATTTAAAAAATTTCCATCACCATCAGCTGTGGCCTTTAATGTTTCATTGCTGCCTGTGTCAGGTGTGTTTTGTGGTTCTGGAAACCTGAAAATGTTTCTGCACTGCAGTCCAAGGGAGTAAATTGAATTCCTAAGAAACTCCCCCAAAACATCAGATAAACGCTTGATTCGTGTGACTGTGCAGAACATCCTCACATTCCCATCTCATTTGTTCATTTTTCAATTTTCATTTCTAAACTTTTTTCAGTAACATATTGGTAAAAGCAGTGCCGAGGCCATATGAAATGTTCTCTCACTTCCAGAGTGAAGAATGAAGAAGATTAATTTCTGATGCGTGAAATGTTACTTACACCCTAGTTTCTTTGCAGAACTGAAGTCCCAAAGTTGTTCCCATTACATCTAGGAAGCAGGACTTTTTTTAATGGCTGGTAGCTGCTTTTTGGTTGTAGGAACTTTTGCTGTACCGAGGTGGAACGTTTCAATCCTGGTGCAGGGCCTGGTGTTGCACCATTGAGAAACATTTTTCTGTGAAGTGCCACTGTGTCAGTTGTTGTTGACCCCAAAAATAAAGTCCTTCTGTAAAAAGTTCTGTCTTTTGTTCTTAGTGTTGAAAGGGGCTTTTCTACTGTTAATGTAGTTCAGTCCATCCATCGAGTTGTTACCTGTCCTCCCCTATTTTTTCCTCCAGCTTTTCCAATGGTTACTGTACATTTGAGAATCCAGTCTTCCAATGGGATGTCCAAAGTATGATAGCCTGTCTCATCACTTGTGCTTCAGTTGAGAGTTCTGGTTTTATTTGATCCAGTATCCATCTGTTCCTTTTCCTGGCAGTCCATGGTGTCATTAAAAGTCTCAGCACAGTTCAGGAGTACTTGTTTCCTGTCCTGTTTTTTCAGTGTAGCATTTGACATCTATATAGTGTTACAGAAAGTACCGCTGCTTAAATAATTCTAATTTTTGATCCTTCAGAACCATTGGCACTTCTGGGAACACATTACAGATCTTTCACTGCAGCTTATTCAAGTGCTGTACTTTGATATATCTCCCAGTGGCTAGGTGATAATCAATTAGAGGTAAAAGTTGACAACTTCTCTATCTTTACTACCAGCTTTAAAGTTCACTTCATCTGCTGGAAGGATTTTAGTTTTCTGTGGATGTAAGTGTAGGTCAACTGTTCCACTATCCCCATGACTTTTTAATAGGATTTAAAGGGTGTTCTACATCCTCGGCTCGTAGTACCATGTTGTCAGTATGTTGGAGATTGTTGATTTTCCTCCCAATAGTTTGAATCCACTTTTCCTCTTCTTTTAATATGGCTTCTCCCATGACGTGTTCCGTGCACAAGTGAGAAGAAATGACTCATCCTTGTTTATACTTCATTTCTGGCTAATCTGTGGTAACTGTGGCCTCCTGTCCAGTGTACAAGTCCTATTTTGGTGGCCTGTTTTGCTGGGTACCTAGTGAATATGAACAGTATACCTGTCTATGGGTAACCTGTGTAAAACTGTATACTATTCAAATTACCTTGCATTAAAGTGATTGCACTGCCCAGAAAACTATTGCAGATGATTCTGGAACACATGGTTGATGTTGGAGAGTGAAGGGTGACACTATGAGCAGGTGGCTGTTGTCATTTTGTTTCGCTGGGGCAGACATGAGGATTTATTGTGACATTAACTTCAAATGGCAGAAGAAAAATGAATTCGGATGCCAATCAAAGCGTTGCCCTCAAGTTCCACTGGAACTGTCAGCACACTCACCGATAGCCTAAATAATTTATCTGGGACGCAACACTATATTTATTTAGGACATGAGTTTTTTAAAAAAAAAAACTTGTTTTTTATGCAACTTGTTTATCTCTATCTGGAGGTGCTTGCAGTTGTTTATCGGTGATGTCTCAGACTCGCTTAGTAAGGCCTGTCCTGCATCTCTGATGGTAAATGTGAGAGGGCTTTACTGTGACCATTGTCTGATGTGACATGATGGGTTCAACACAGTTAACAGCTGAACTTAAATCCTGGATGAGTTACCAGTTTGGCTAATTCTCCTTTTTTGGGTTATATATATCAGTCACTGACCCCACTACAGCCTGGAAATAGACAGCAGTGAAGTGTAAATGACTTTTAAATGTTGTATATACTTGTATCTTAGTATTACCTTCTCAAGTTATAAGCATGACTGCTATTTATTTGCAAAAATGGTGCTTCAAGGTTTTCTTTTCAAAGTCTAGCAGAAGTAGTCTACCAAAAAACCTTAGGAAAAAAAGATGAGGAAATGTTTGCTAGTGATCTGATGTTATATTATGATACTGGAATGACACAAAGGCCTGTTTATGTTATTTACCCTGGCAATTACACACTTGTTTGACACTTTTATTTTTATGGTGTAGCTTACATTCCCTGTCAAATCTTGACCCTGAAATTGAATAAAAATTTCATATGTCGCATCATTTAATCAGCTCTCACTATGAATAATAGATCATAATTGGAGTTTTAAAGCAGATATTCCCCCTTGACCCTAGGAAGTCTGAGCCATCGCAGTCATGACAGTTTCACATTTTAAAAGCAATGCTTTATTTGTGTGTTACAGACCTAGACTCTGCTTTAGCATCCAACAGTTTCCTTATTCCTAAGTTATGACAAAGATTTACAGGCCCATTTTCATTTGATGTTAATTGAAATGTGGAAGAAAACAAAACACGTGCAAAAAATAGTCCTAAATGAAACAGATGAGAATTATAGATTTTTGTAAAAGAATCATAGCATCAGTGAAAGTCCTAGTAATAACAAACCTTTCTCTAAAGGTTGAATTCAGATCTGTAATAAAAGACATGGGAGGTGGTGTGGTTAGAGATGAAGAAGGGACCAGGTGCTTGGCACCTGCCTCTGAATGTCACCACGGCAACTCTGCTGGAGGAATGATGGTCCTCGTGCCACACTGACTCGATTTGTATCATGTTCCATGTAGTTAGATCCCTGCTCGTGTCGGGTTAAACAGCATCCGAGAAAGTAATTACCTCCATCCATCACAACGTAACCAAATGTGCCCGTATGAATAAACGTGCACACATGGCAGTGTAGGTCTTCAGGGGCCTTCTCACTTTGTGCCACTTAGAGCCGTAATAAGGTATCTGCCGGTTTACTCCCAGCCCACGTGAGCCGCCGCTTGTGGCCAATTTTCCATTCACCCCCTTGAGCTGAGCCCTCCAAAACTCATTTCAAATAGTCGTTCTTACCATGAAAGAAACCCTGATTTTATAAACCCTTCTCCTGCACAAATCTTCTGCGGGAGTTTGTGAGCTCTGCCAGCGACTCACACAAACGTTCAGTGACAGCCCACTGCGGAAAATTTCTGAAAAAGACTCCCACTCAGTTTGTACTTCCCAGGGAATAGATTTCCTCGAGATTGTATATGTTTCCCAGAGAGTCTGTGCATTAGTCAGATGATCTGCATATTAGAGGGACAACGTGGAGGCAATGCTGGGCCCTTCACCTGTAATTGGTCCTGTCACTGCGTCTTCAGCGGGGGGCACTACTGCTGCAAAAGTGCCTGCTTGCTGTAGCTGGGGCCACGAGTGCAGTGGAATGGAGGAGCAGGTTATCAAACCTGCGTCTGTCACAAGGATTGCAGCTGTCCTCCTTTTATCATGCATTGTCTCCATCCCCCTCATAGTACTTCTCCTTCCTTCTTTTTCAGCCACATTGGCTCTGGTATTGGTATTCACCAGGGTTTTCTAAACAGCTCCTTTTACTGATATCTTACCTGGCTTTTGAATGTTGTCCATCATTATTAGTTTTGCTCATTAACTCCTCTTCTTTCTCCATTCCTGGAATGCCATGGTACACATCTGGATCTGTTGTATGACTTGTCTGGTAGCAGCTGAGCGCCTGTTGGATTAACTGACACTACTGGAATTTTGGCTTCTGTTGTTGTAAACTAATTTTGCATCAGTGAATTTCTTGAAACTTTCTAGTTGTATACACACCACACACAGACCTTCTCTTATACACTAAGATGTCCAGAGGTAGTGCGCAACTACTGGTACTTGGATCCCAGTTGAACTGGAAGTTTTTTGTTTTCCTCTCCTTAGTTGCCAGATGACGTACAGAAGTGTCTGGTCATTAATTTCTTTTTATTTATTTGTTTAGCTGTCACTTTTCTCCAATAGAGTTTTGAATGTTAAGCTATGTACACAGAGAAGTTCAAATTATAAACATTTATACAGCTGGGTAACTTTTCCTGCATTACTTCAGAGTAAATGCCTTGATGAAGGGTATTGTGGGGGGAGGGGGTTATTTGAACTCAGGTGCATAGAGTGGATAGTGGCACCTCTAACCACTGTACCACTTGCTATTCTTACTATCGTTTATGTGTAAACTGCCTTTCTGTCATTCAGCACTCTGGGTCACTATGTTCAGAAGACCTTTATATAAAAGTGATCAGAATTTGGATTAATTTGCATGAATAAATTATTAATTTCATTTTATGTGTGTCAAGGACTTCTGTATCTTGGGATTGTGGCTAAGAGGTGTTTTTATGATTACTGGTGGTGAGTGGTTTTCTGAGGTTTATGCTGCACATGCCTTTGAACCTTGTGATCAATTTTATGCATCCATTCATCCATCCATTATCACTCACTGCCTTTCAAATACAGGGTCACAGTGCTGTCTAAATAATGCAACAATTTCAACCATCCTAAATAAAGTTTTTTTGGAAATAATACCAAAGGTTAAATACAGTGTTTGAATGCTGCCCATTAAAACATGTAAGACAAAACTTTAAAAAAAAAAGTAAAACATGAAACAAACAGTTTAGAGGATTGAGTTTTGTGCTTTTATTTTGTGCTCCACAAAGTACGCAGAAGGCACAAACACTTCTCTCCCTCCAATGACATGAAATGCAACAGTATAAGTTCTAAAAGTGGGTAGGCGAATATTACAAATGAAACAAAGTATAACCATGGACTGAACTGAAACAGGACTAAAACTTGAGGATGACCCCTCACCCCATTGTTTTAAATTACAGTAACTGTTATTCTTAGGCCTGAGCCTCAAGTGCAGTTGCTTTTATAACTTGTTCAATTTGAAAAGAATCTTTTAAATTATGATAAAAGTGTTTGATTCAGTGTTGCAAAGCTCAGGGACTGAGGACTCAGGGTAGTATCTGAAGTGTTCATTTAGAAAGATGGACAAAGACACCCCACGTGTCTCTCATCTTCACGTGTGCCAAACAGTTCAGCTGACTTCTGCTTCCAATTATCCAGCAAAATCAGTTTTCCCTGAGACCTCTCTGTGCTTTTTAACCTTTATGTGTCTATGATGAATCATTTCGAGGTTACTGCTTTGGAAAAATGGAGAGAAGGAAGAAGAAAGTGCAAGCACTTGCAAGAAGCTAGCTAGCAGGACTTTTGCTTCTAATGTTGAAAACCAACGTTGGCGTCTTCAGTGCTCGGTTTTATGCCATAATGACGGGGCGTGCAGTTGCTTGGCCCACAGCTCATCAGATGTGTCAAACAGATGCACCGAGTCCTGGAAAAGCCTTCTGCTGTGCCTCACATTTCACTGCTTTGTTAGTCTCGCTGGATCGTTGTTCAGCTGGTGAGTTTCTTTAAATTGGGATGTGACTAGAGAATCTACAGGCCTTTTAATTTCTCTACATTTTCTTTCTCTTAAAAAAAAAAGTCACTTCTGATTAGACTAATTGGAGTTTAACTGTACCAAAGGCCAGCAAAGTTTCTCCTGATTTGTAGTTTCAACACGTCCCACAACTTGCAAACGACAGCTGAAGATGAGCTCAGCCTTTTTTGGTACTAAAAGGATCTGGTGGCCCAGAAAGGAACAGTAAACACACAGTATCATTGTTGTCAGACAAAGACAAGCCTGTCCACCAGACACCATCAGGAAAAAGGATGGCTGGAGTTGGTTCCTGGCTGCCATGGCGATGAAATGTTGAGAAGAATAAATGGAAATATTGTAAACTAGCATGCGCTGCACAAAGCTAGTGTTCACTTGACTGCGCCTTCCTAACACATGCATTTAAGTGTTACATGAACTGGTGTGCAGAATATGATGAGGCAGGACACAGGGAGCTGGGATGGGTGTGATGATTTTTTTGGGGTTGTGAACAAAGGAATAGAAACAGGACTGGGAAGGTGGGAGGGTCATGATGCAGGTAGGTTGCTGTTGACATAGAGATGGGTTGGTTTGGGATTGAGCATCTCCAGCTGTTCTTTTCACTCTTCCTCTCAGTAGATTGGTGTCTCTCCTCACCCCTTACTGAAACAGAAAAGCCCTTTAAAGACAGGTGGAACAGGTGACTCATCGGCGTTGATTATCTGGCTCTGCCCCCCCTGACGTGAACAGCCTGTCAGCCCATGCTACAGCATGTCTTTGGACTGTAAGGAAACCAGAGCACCTGGAGGAAACTCGCGCAGAGAAAGAGAACATATAAAATCCATGCCGACTCAGCGGGGATCACCCCCACCTCCAATCACATGGCGCAGGCCCTCTGAGATACCAGTACTACCTGCTGATCCACCTTGTTGCTAGATTCCATGAACTCTTTATGTTAATTTGGATATAATTTATTTCTGCAGCTCCCTTGAAGTTGGCTCCTGAAACTAGGGTGGGTTTGTGGAGGGCTGATGAAACTGCAGTAATACCATAGGCAGCAGCATCCCAGTTCCATCTGGAGAGGGCATCACAGAAGAATCACAGTTTACATTTAGATCAACATTTGCTTACTTATCAGACACTTTTCTTCAAAGTGACATCCAGCTAACCTAAAGTAAACATCAACATATGAAGAGCTTTAGACTTGGACAATGATCAGAGCACAACTTGTCTGTTTGACACCACCATGTTGTTTGTTCATATCCCTCAAGTAGCTCTGCATAAAGTCACATAGATCATCACTGAATGTTGGGAGGGATTCAGCAGCTCTGAGAGACAGATTTAGCATGTTTAGTCCTTAGTAAGTCTTGTAGGAAGTTTTTAGTGAGCTGTTAGTACTGCAGTGCTTGGAAACTTTACTGTATAAAAGTAAAACGCTAAGCTGCACGTATAATGTAGCTTTCAAAACAAACGATAATGTTGGATACTTGTAGAGTTTTAGCTGCATTGGCAAACGTGACTCTAAATTCTATAGCTGTGACTCTTATCTGTTCTGAAGACGAACCTTTACTTTCCTTCATACCTTCTGCCTCTTACGTCTAAAGCCCATTTCTCACACAAAGCAACATTGAAATGAAAAGAAACCCTCAGTTCACATTAACCCAGCAAAAATCTGACCTCACTTGTCTCCTTGCATTCAGACCAACCGCAAAGCACCAATTACCAGTTGGAGAGCTGGCTCTAAGGCGCATCATCACACCACACCTGGACTGACAGGACTGTTAGTAAGACGATATTCACACCCCGAGTTTTCCATTTATATAAGGCTGCCTCGCTGTCCCTGGCCCAGTGGGGTGTGTGGGAAGATAGCAATCTGCTAAAGAGGTACAAGGTCAGAAAAATAGTGGCGATATATACCTCACCTTATACTAATACCTTATACTAATACCAGTGTTACCTAAGGGGGGGTGTTTGTTATTTAAACAATGGTATTTTCAGGGTCAGATTCTGGATGCTTATACATGTTATACATAGTGACCAATATGTTTGTTGTGGGTAAATCTGTGTGCATGGGAGCCCAAAAAATAAATTATGTACATTTATAGCGATATTTCATGTTTTCCAACAAAGATTTAATGAAGATTACTGTTGCTGTTAGTGGCTCACATATGGTTGTTGAAATATAGATAGATGTGACTGGAAGTTTGACACAGTTGCAGAACCCTCGGGGGGGGAGTATTGATTATTCACGGCTCCCATCCTCACCTTTCTGAGCCAATAAAGAGAGGAAGTCAGTGTGTTTCTCTGGGGCAGCAGGTTGAAAGAGTGAACATGTCTGACTGCAGCACGTGACCTAGGGGTCAGGTTCCGGCTCTGGCTCTGGGAAGAGGGGACAGGATGTGGGGAGGGTGTACTTTTGTTTCCAAGGTGTTTGACCTGAACAGACTGCACAAAAGCTCACCAACTGTGACTCAAGTTTAGGTGCCTGTGGTTTCACACCATCGCCTTCCCAGAGTTTGCATTCATGCTGCTGTGTAAAATCAGAACAGATATGAACTGGTTCAAAGACACCACAGACAAACGAACTTAACCATTTTCTGTGCCTCTGAGTCAAATGCATAAAAGAATGTGAGGATCTGTTTTAGTAGCCTACAAGACAGTGAAAGGACCTGCACCCTGATTCCTACAGATCGAATTCTCTACAACCCAACAAGAGCACTGTGCTCCTCCACCTTTGACTGCTTGCTGGTCCCACTCACAAGGGGTCCAACATCAGATGTGTAGGTTTTCATCTCTGTATCCAAGGCAGTGGAATGAGCCCCCCTGTACCACAGAGCTGCTGAATCCCCCAGTTAATAACTTTACTGCATGTGATTTGTTTCACAATTAGTCAATTTATTTAAATTATGTTTTATTTCAGCAAAAAGTTTCACATTTTCAAGCCAAGCAAAACAAAATAAATATTTAGTCTTTTTCACATCTGCTGCTGGGTACCTATGTTTACAGTGGCATCTTAACTAGAGGCAGTAGAAAGATGTCCTCACATGAAAACATGTTTGATTCACAGGGATGCTTCTGGGTGCTTCCAGAGGGCTTGAGATGCCTCATATTCACAGTAGGTCTGAACCACCTTCATGTTCATCAAAGGTTTCCTTGTGGCATGTTGCTGAGGTGTCCAGGCCCTTGTTAGGATTCAGAGCCTCACAGGTGATGGAGGTAAAGCTCAGCCTTTATTTACTATAGTCCATGAACATAGTCTAGTTTTCGGAACAAGGAAAACACCCATTTAAAACTTTTATCAGAAATTCAGGAGTCAACTGGTCCTAGCAAAGTGGTGCTGGAGTTAAGTGCTGTTGTGGTGAATCCCAGTTCTTTGGAAACATAATGATGGATGAGGAGTGAAAGATTTGACATATTTATTACCCAGCACTTCCTCTGAGATGTTACACTTCTACTCTGAAATGACATGTCCACAGAGATCCTCAGTCACAGCAGTCTTTATACCCTCTGGCTACTGGGGCCTGTGTCTAACTTAACAAGCTAATGCAGAACAAATGTATAACAGAATTCAAATAAAAGAACATATATATATATATATATATATATATATATATATATATATATATATATATATATTTTATATATA
>UFQX01000478.1:268755-287623 GCA_900497675.1 Arapaima gigas | reverse complement strand
ATATATATATATATATATATATATATATATATATATATATATATATATATATATTTGCTATATATAACAAAATATATGGGTACAAAATAATGATTTGTGGCTGGGGAATGAAACATTAAGAAATTAAAAATTAAGGGTTAATTATAAGTAAAGTTTTTAACAAGACTATTATTAAATTTATCCACAAAAGTTTACGTTATCGCATCCTAGAGGGAAATTACTGTTTGCTTGAAAGAAGGTAAAATGAAATTGCCAACTGAATAAATGGGTGTAAATTAGCATCTTTACAGACCCAGTAATGAGGGGGGTTGGAACATGGTCACAGTTTAGACAGCCCATAAAAAAATTATATAAAGGATCAAATCCAACTGGAAGAACTTGTGGGCTGAAGTTTTGAGTCTGGTGCCAGCTCTCTATGTCTGGCCTCTGGTTTCCTCTCACGGTTGAACGGCGTTGCATTTGAATGAATTGGTTCTTCTGCTTTGCCTTTTTTGTGAAAGACGATCCGTTTCCTCTCCAGAATTTACACAGTTTCGTGCCACATGCTTATCAGGAGCAGCACTGGACCAGGGTGCCCTTACTGCAAAGGCGGCTTCACGGGCTGGACGGTTAAAGCATTTTGCAGTTGCCAACAGTCTGCTTTCCTGAAATCAGCCGATAAAGTGCCACTGTCTTCTTGCGGGGTGCATTCAAAATGAAACGTATGCATTTATGTAGTTAAACCCATGACAAGGAAATGTGTTGACTTGAAAGCAAAGTCAGAATTATCTTTGAAACTGTATCATTATGGGGTGAAATCCTGCTTTCCTGATGTATGGAAAATTGTCAGGCAGAAATAAATGTGCCTGCAGCAAAAAAAATGTAATTTATTTTTTATTTGCTTAGCTGACACATTTATTTAAAGCAAGTTACATACTTCACAGTTTCTTTAAAATCCAGACTTGCTGTGTAAATCTGAATATTTTTACTGAAGAATTTAAGTACCTTGCTCAAGTAAAACACCCACTGTTGGCCATAGAGAACAATGGGCAAATATGAATATGTGTGTGGGACACATTTTTGATGTAATCTGCATCCCTCATTACTGTTCAACCCCCGTTTTGTACTGTTTCTCCTGTAATCCCTTTCACTGTAAGTATTAAATCAAAAGCACACTTTTTTCAGTTTCACCCTCTGTGGTAAAATGTGCTTCCTCTGTCCCTCAGAGCTGCTGAATACCTCCCAACATTCAACAAGCGTCTCAAATTGATCTCTTTCAGAGCCATTTCCGTCCTAACCTGCTGACAAACCAAAAAATAAATAAAGGGACATCTGTGTTATTAATCTTCCATCGACTGTGACTTGTTAGTAAAAGTGACTTTTTAGACTCAACAAAGTGAGTTACAGGCAGACTTCCTGTCCGAATTGTGTTCAGAAATTGAGGATCCTGCGTGCTCTTAGTCCCTGAATATATCTTTTGTAGAGGCATCCAAGTGTCAGAAAGATGCCGCCTGAAAAATATGTTCCATTTACGCTTTATATCTACAAAAATTAAGGTCAAAGAATGTTTATTCCTTTCTGCTATATTAAAGCATTTTTAAGAAGCTCATAAGTCACGGCTGTCGGAACAAAATGGAATTATAGAGAGATCTGGCAGATTATATTATCGTTCATCTTAACACAGTGTACTGTGCTATGCAGTAGAGAAATATTGTTTTAAAGTAATTTTTCCAAGTACATTTTTATAAGGTGCCCCACAAAGCTATTAGGACCTTTTGAACCTTTCCCATATTTTCAAATTCCAAAATGACAATAAAATGTTTTTTCTATTTAGTACCATATTGAGATGTTAACATATTTAAGTTGACTGGATATATCCAACCATCCATCCATCATCCATTATCATTAACTGTTCAATCCTGCCAGATAAATAAATAGTTTGTTACATTTTCACTACCTTGGTGCTGTTTTTACCTGCTTTATGGCATGTTTATTTATTCTTGTTTAAATTTCAAATTGTAAATTACCTATGATTTTTTTGTATTCCTCATTTCAGAATTGTGTCTAAATCACTGAGGGACTTTTCCTTTTCGTAAACCTTCTGAAATGTGAATTTTGAACTTTTGAACTCGGACGGTAATGTGACATTACCGTGGCATTGCTTGTGGCATTAAACAGTTTTCAACAGGGTGTCGAAGTATTTCAGAATTCATTAGAATTATGATGCAGATCAGTTGTTTTTTATAGGGAAAGAAGATTATACTTCATATTTGTATAGTGAATTTCAGGTATGCACAACAGTAGCAGAGAAAATTTCTCTGCCAAATATGTAGAATTAACCATAATTGTGAAAATCCTTAAATGAAACTGAATATTTCTTAAAGCATAAAACTGTTGCAAAGACAGAGTTTGGGTTGTATTTTTTATTATTAACAGAACAGTAACGGAGACAGAAACAGTGTGCCGAGAAACTGCAAAAACATACATGTATAAAAAAAGGGTAAAAGGTTGCAATATTTCAAAGGCTTGGTCACGTACCACGATATAAGAGGATACTAGAAGTATGGTGTGGAGAAATTGTGAAATGAGAAGGAAGTATGATATAGAACAAGTGTTTACTTTTCTAGCAAATGAAAGTTAAATACAGGGTTGTTGTTTAACATGAACATGAATTTGGACAGATCACCAAAGGGGTCACTCTGTACTCTGCCTCATATCCACAGTAGATCTGAACCTTCATGTTCATCAAAGGTTTCCTTGAGGCCAACCTGTGGCACAGAGCAGGTGTGTGAAGGCTGTTTGCTATTGTTCTCACAGTGACCGTGTACTTCCAACTTCTCACAATGGAGGGACTCCAACACCTCCATCCTTGGGCTCGCCTGGACTGTCCTCTCTATGTCTTTGAAATTCACTGCTTGTGTGTGGAACCCTCAGAGTAAAGTGTTATTGTGCTGAGATCGCAAGAAACGCAATCACTGCAAACACGCAAGGGAAACTGAACTGTTTCTTTAGCTTCTTTCTGGTACATTTTATTGCATGCAAATTGAATTGGGGTTTGCAGCAAATATTATTTTCCTGCTTTCTGTTGCTTTTTGTGTTTTCACTGTGACTGTTTGCAGTACATTGGCTGCATAACATATTTTAACTGCCACTTCAAGATATTATGACTGCAGGATTTAAATATTTCATAGCTGTTAATATTTACTGTGCAGTGGTATATGTGTGCTTTTATTTAGATACTGTTATACAACAAGACATATCAGTCACATTCCTGCAATGATAAAAGTATTTACCCTGAAGTAAAAATTACAGGGGTATAATTGTGTAAATTAGCACAAGTAACTTAGTATATAAACTTATACTGTGAGTCACTTTAGAAAACAGTAAATGATTAAATGATAGATTTGATACCACTGAGACATTTTTACTATCATTTCATTGTAATAAGAGAACAGAATGGAGAATAGGAAATCAAAAACATTGTTTTTATAATGAAATAACAAAAATTTGCGTAGAATATTTACAGATGGATATGAACTGAAAGCCACACTGGGGTCTGACAGAAAAGCAGTAGTTTGATCAGTGCCATCACAGGACACTGTAAGATATGTTGTAGCTGTGTGTCTGATTCCCATTTATTAATTTGTTTAAATAATATTTGCACAGCGAGATCTAATAATTTCTTGTACATCTTGAAGTTTGGTGACCCAAATGTGACTTCTCATGTGAGGCAAACAGAATTCAGCAGCAAAGAACATTCAGGGGAAAAAGGGGGCTTTATCGCAGCTCTGAGGGTACTGTTTTATTTCTTTTTGAACCAACATGAGTGAAAATTTTCAACTGAAAATTCTTTTAAAACTTTGTATTATATTTTTTCTGCTAGTCTAATAATGTTCAAGTAACTGATAACTGAATACTAGTTTTGGCACTAGTCACTATGAAATGTCTTGGATACATGATTTAAAAAAAAAATGATAAAAAACTAATTCTGTATATGTATTAATCGTTCTCTTCCATATTATCAGCCACTTATCTGTTCAGGTTCAAGAAGTCTTGCAATAATTTAATATGCAAAAATTTTGGAGACAGCTCCAGGTCCCCAGCCTCCAGCCGGCACCATCTGCTACTGTAATTAGGAGACTGATGGAAGCAAAATCGCCATTTACTGTGGACTGTCACTAGATCTGAGAAACACTGCAGTACTGAAGGTTCAAGGTGCTGTTTTCTTGCGGAGAGGATGTGACAAACATCTGTGCCGTACATTTTACCTAAACCCTTTACATTGCATAGGCTTTCTGTTGGTCTTGAGCCAAGATGTCTGCTGACAACTACAGTGAGGTCACACGGGTCACGAATAATTGACCCCCGATCTCACACGCTTAGCTGATGTTTACCATCCTGTACAGGAGTAAAAGAGCCTTGTGTGCATTTTTAATCTGCATTTTTCAAGTTGGTAAACAGCCCATTATTTGTAAATTCAATGTGTCTTTGCTAAATGATCATTTACAATGACAGCATAATAAATCTGGCTTCTAATAATATATAAAGGACTGTCAGCATAATGAAGTATGATGCAGTATGATTGAATGCTGTGAGAAAAGGTAACGTAATGCTAAAGTCTGTGTCAGAATCTGATACAATTTAAAAAAGTTTTTTCCAGAATTGTAGCTCTTTCTAGTCTACTTTGAAAAATATCAGTCACATTCATCATTCTCAATTTCTGCAAATCGCTGTATATTCATGGATTGCTAAATATATTTTTGTCATTTGCATGTTGTTTTATTGTTCTGTCAAATTTCAGGTTGCCAAAATGTGTCAGAAAGGATGAGGTTCCTCAGTCTGTTTTTACCTCATATATTGGCTTCGGCTGACTGATTCATCTTGTAAACGTGCTATGTTCTTGACATTGGACAGTGACATTGGGGAACGTCTAACATGAGTTATAAACACTGTGCAAGAGTTAAATTAAGACAGTTTCACACTTCTGTGTTTGTTTCTGTTGACTTGGATGTAAATAGGTTTTTTGGAAAGCAGATCAGCAAAGAAAATTGAGTTAAAATAAATATTCTAGGGGAAAAAATTGTATCACTGAAAATTTGTGACTTAACCATTTGTAACATGAGCCCAGTGCACCTTCAGCATTTGACATGAGCACGTGACCAGTAGGTAGCAGGTTCTTATACCAAGAAGAAGCCTGCTGTTGTACCCTGAATGTTCCAACCTGTAAATGGGTAACGTGCAGACCTTTGAGTTGTACACATCACTTTGAATAAAGGGATTTTACACAGCAACTAAATAAAATAAAATAATAACAACTTTCAGTTTCCCTCAGATGCCCCGGGAGGAAAAAAAACTGTTGCTCACTATGATATTTTTTCAACCTCATGAAAAAAAGTAGAGTTCTCATTTATGAATCACAGTGAGCTCTTTAATGTCTGAGATATTTCTCCTAAACTTGTACTTTGTGAACACATATTTTGATCAAAGCGAGACAACTTCGAGATTAAACATGGTTTTTTTCTTGGCAGCTATGTGCCAGAAAATGACTGAAATCTCATTTTGGTTCTGAACAAATGGGTGCATAGAGAAGTAAAGAGGAGAAAGATGAGATCTCTGCTTGAATTTTTCTGTCCTGTGGGCTAATATCACAGATTAGCTATGTTTTTCATATTGTATCCCCAAACAAGCAGTGTAACAAAGGTTGATGGAAAATCCCCAGTAGTGACAGCTGCACTGCACTGCACTGCAACAACAGCTACTACTGGGAAAGAAGGTGGTACTGTGAATAGAGGTAATGTCAGCTATTATTTTCATGACTCCTTTCTCTAAGGTAATGAACGTTGATAGGTTTGGACCCTAAGCTACTTACAATGATTTAGACATTGATACAGCAACAATCTGTTCTGTATCAAATCCAGTTAACTACCATAGTCAAGAGCTCGAGGCAGGAATTGAACCTAAGAGCTTTAGAACGTAAGCTTATAGACCTCCGTTGCTCTGCTTTGTTGTTAAAAGTCTTGTTGACCACATATATAGAATCAGCTCAGAAGGTTCTGTTCTCCACTTGTGTCCTTGTTACTAAAACAGGTGTGTTCATTGTCATGGTGCTTGAGTTCATCCACCTGATTATTGCTGGTTCTTGTCTTCTTTTTCCTCCTACTTTTCCCAACATCACAGCATTTTTGAGAGAATCCAATCTTCTCATGACATGTCCTCAGTCTCATCATTTGTACTTCCAGTTTTGGTTTGATTTTTTTTCCAACATCCATCTGTTTGTCTTTCTGATTGTGCACAGTTTCTGGCCTGATGTGATTCCATAAAGTTTTGTGGCAGAGGGGGGCTGTATCGATGAATGCGGTTTTGTGAAATACAATAGTGGCTCTGAATGGAGCTCTGGTGAGTTCAGTGGTTCAGCTAATAATGTAGGATTGATGAAGGCGGGGCCAAGGAGTGAGGCCTAATGTGTTGAATTACACAAGGAAGGCAGAAAGGGGAAGATCTAGATTCCACTTTCCATAGTAGAGAGAAGAGAAAGACAATGGCTAGGGAGAGCTTGCCAATTACTGTTGGATTTTTTAATCTTATTTGTGTTCTAAAATGATCTGAATCCATCAACCCTCCCCCACTTGAGTCTGATGAATGAGCTCAGGATGCCTTTTCCGCTTCCCCTGATCACATACACAATGAGGAAATTCAGGGGAAATGGCACTGAAAAGCGGATGATGGCGGTTTCAGAGCGGACTGTCTAATGGGCTGTGGAGGAACGTGGCACTTCGCTCCTCTTGGCCATCTGCTCTTCCATTGCATTATGCAGCTGCTCATCTGACACTTTCATCCGAAGCATCTTGTGAGGTTATGATATTACAGTGCTATCATTCCATCCTGCCACAGGGTATGTGCTCAAGGGTACAACAGCAGCTCCTTCGCAAGGTTTCAAAGCTTCGAAGAACATTTTGGTTAGAACTGCTCCCTTTCCAGCCAGGAGCCCTCCTTCCAATCCAGGAGTCTGTCAAATCTGTGTGATATCACCATTAATGACACTATCAGTGCAGGTCTAATAGCAAAGGAAATCAGAGAGACATCCAAAATATAGAGGATGAATTGAAAGTTAAAGGTTCCACAAACTTTACCCTTAATCTTGAACCTGTCATTTTCTCCATGGTACACCAGACTGACATAACAATTCAAATCAGACCAAAGCACTTTGATCAGGGGTACTACAGCAGGAAGTGGGTTTTGAACCCCTGTCTATTGAGTGCAAGGGGAGAAGAGCTAACCACTATGCCACCAGCTACCTTATTTTGCTCATTGTTACAGCATTGTGGTGAGATTTAGATAAGTAGCCAGGCTACTGAAGGACATGGTTATATGTTATAAATCAACCACCAATAAATCAAACAACAAAAACTATCCCTGGTGGTTCCTATCTGATAGTACCTCTATTACTTCTGCTATTCTTTGTTGAATATTACAAAATAATCATGTTAATCCCACAGTATAAATAATATTGGCCTTTGAGGACCAATTACCATGTCAATGGCCACTTGCGAACAGCCAGGTGCTGCCCGGCCACCGCTGCGGCAGAAGATTATAAGCCGACATCACTCATGATGGCTCATTATTCCAAAGGAATGTAATTGCCATGCGGGTCTGGGGCGTGTGAGGAGGACTGGCTAGTCATGTCCTGCCTCTGACCGGAGGATGGCAAACCCCACGTCCCCATGGTTGTGGCCAGCGGGAAGCAGGAAATTACCATAAATGACCAACAAATGCAAAAAAAAAAAAAAAACGTCGTCTCCCTCCAACTTGGGTACTTAAAATTTCTGCAAGAGAGCTTTCCTAAAATATTTTATATCCGTGTGAAAACTTTCATGAATCAGATCTTTAGGGATGGCATTTTGGATTCCAAAAGCTCAGTTACAGTTGGTTTCCTGATATTAGAGAGAGAACTGAGCGGTAGACATTGAATGTATGACAGACTAAATAATCTTAAGTATTTATTTGATTTAATTCAAATACATTAAATATACATTTGATTTTTTTTTCGTTAAATGAATATGAATTAAACATTGCAGAATGCTATGGTTTATACGAACAAAATTTTGCCGTTTGAAATGATCTTCAGCTCATTCATTATTTAAACAAAACTGGTGCAAAACAACAGTTACTAATAATAATAGTTATAATATGCTGTAAGTCTATATACAAATCGGCGAAATTAAACAGACTCCTCTATTGATGACACTTTAATTAGATAGGCTTATGCATGATAAAATGTTTAATAATTCATGAAGTAAGTCAGTTCAAGTAATTTGAAGTTGTTCTGGGTAGAAGTCATTAGCATAATTTCAACTCTTAATTCAGTGTAGCTCCTTATTAGGTTTGACACAAATTGCTATCGCTGCTGACACAATGCCCTGTAATGTTTGCTGTCGTACTCAATAGGTTGACCTTCACTGTTTATGAAAGATGATCACATTGCTTTGCAGGGGTTCCAACCTAAGGGACTCACAGCTTGCATTCTGAAGATATTTGTTGCAAACACTGCACAATAATGACGTGTCTCCCTTTGTTATACGCTGAAATAACTGCAATACACTACAATGCCTCCTGTCTCCTTGTCTTGGGCCCTTTTTGTTTTCCTTTCCTCAGCTGCCACATGGCTTATTTCACATCAGTACATTAGCAAACTGCTTCCTTTTATTTGTTTTTGCTTTCTGTTTATTGTCATGTATGTGTTCATGTATTCTATCCTCTGCCATTCAGCTTTGCGTCACCTTGCTGAGAAAAACCCTATATTTTTCCATATCAGTGACTCTTAAAAGCTTTTAAAAGGCACATAGTAATCCATACAAGGTTAAAGGAAATTAGGTTTTTACCATTAGCATCCCACTTAATTGTGTATTGCATTGTTAATATACTATATATTGTATAGTTACACATAAAGTTATATACCGATATCACCTTACTTATGAACATGTGACCCTGGAAATTGGCTTGTAAGATGAAATCTCATAAGTCAGAGATTTAAGTCTGAAATTATTGTTTTAAGGCAGTGGGGCATTGTGGAAAGTGAGTATGTTGTAGAGAAGTGTCTGTTAGCCATTTGTGTCTGTTATTTAAATGAAACAAGGAAAATTCCCCCACACTCAGCTCATGTTGCTCATAAATGTGAAAAATCAACATTATACTTGGCTGCAACTCAGTAAGAAGGGGTATTAAATAATTTCATTTGTATATACAAAAACTTGTAAGTCAAACATTCATATCTTCAGGGATATATGTGTTTATGAGGAGAATCATCAGTTACACTTGTATTACCACCATTTTCAATTCTAGTTAGATATGTGACAGAACTCACAGCTACACCTGATGCCAGTTTGTTAGGAAGAAAGGAGCACCAGGTGTGGCTGATTCAGAATAACATTTAAAAGAAGACAGAGGTTATAGTCATGTTTTCTTTGTTTTGTTTTTGAGGGAAAGCTGCCTGATGGGTTATTGGTTCATGAGTTGAACATTGACTGCTCTGGACTTGAATTCAAGTGAGAGAACCCGTGGACTTATTGAAGTTGTTTATGCTCAGTTATGCAACTTTTGTTTAACTATCATTAGTTTATGAAAGAACTGAATTTTGTTTGGGTGCTGTTTAATAATTTTTGGAACAAGGCCTGGGACTGTATAAGAATTCACCAAGTACCCCTCTCTCCCTAGTTACCCTCTGAACCCAACACACCCCTGCATGTCACAACATATAAAACTTTTTCTGGCGTCTCTTCAGTTATCTATTGAATTGCTATGACCTTGCAGGTCTGAACATGACCAGTATCCCGCTTTATTGAAAATTCTAATGGTCTTGAGTACTATGCTTTCTGCAGTGGCTCAGACTTTTTGTTCTGCCTCTGAACCCCTACACCCCCAAGGAAAAGTAGTACTGAACAAATATTAGAATGGAAGACAATGTGGAATGTAATATTCAAGATGTAGGTAATTGCTATCGCAGGTTGCTTTCCATCTAATGAAGGAAGCGGGTGTACGTACCTCTTGAACACAATAAAACAGTTTTTCAAAGAGATGTGGCAACAAGTCCAATGACAGCAGGTTGACTGGTGAATCTGCTGTGTTTCCATTAGCTTTCATCTTGAGAGCTTCACGTGGGCTGAGGAGGAAAGTCAAGATGCCACATAATACTACCGCTGCTTCAAAGTGCTCACCGTGCATTAGATTCACCATGAATATTAATATTCAATTTCAAGCATCAGAATGTGCTTTAATTTATTTGGATTTACCCTGAAGGTGGCCAACAGTGTCTGTTTTGCTCTGAAATCATAGGGACCTGAGGACATGGGATAGAGATTAAGTGTGTGTTCCCTCCTTTGATTCCTTGGTCCAGGTTGTTTAGATTTGTAAATGAGATGAAGAATTGTTTTGTGCACAGTGTGTTTAGCTACTATTTTTTAATGTCTTCCTGAGGATGTTGGAAGCCAACTGTCTGTTGAGGAGTTACTATTGGACTTTCAAGTTGCCTACTTAATCTCAGTGCTTCAGTAAATACCCAGCTATATATGAGGGAGGGGACATGGTGGCAAGTGGGTGTCATTGGTGCCTGGTGGTTCCTGGATTGTGCATTCAAATCTGGCCCAGTCTCTGTGGAGTTTGCATGTTCTGTCTGTGTTCAGATGGGTTCCTTCTACGTGACATCGACATCTTTCGTGTTAATTGGTCACTCTAAATTGCCCTTAATGTGTCAGCATATACTTACATCCTATTCGAATGTAATTGAAAATCGCTTGAATACTGCAATTTCAAATTTCTGGAAGCCATTTCCAATATTTCTTATGTGGAAAATTACAGTTTGATCCAGGTGATTTTCTTTTATTTTCTTAAGAACCTTTTCAACCTTCTTTGGACTCATGATGATGGGTTCAAGTAACAAGTCACAAATAAAAATCATAGAAACAAATTGCATTTGAGCACAGGTTCACACAGGGTAAAGACTGGCAACCCTGATGCTGTGCACAGTGCTGCCACTTAGCTTTGCACATGCACTTGTGCATGGTTTTAATATTTCGCTAATGTTTTGCCTACACTAAAATGACACTTATGACAGGACTTTCCCACTCACATACAAAACTGGATAGTATGTACTGTTTGTTCTACTGAGAATTCGAAAACTGGGAGCTCGAATACCAGGGTGTGTGTGTGTAGGAGACAGATTGACCTCTGATGGACTGGTGTCTCATCTAGGGTGTACTCTGTGTCATACCCTATATTTCAAGGATAGACTATGGATCATCACAACCCTGCACTGAACAAGTAGTTATTAATAAAGGGTGAATGGTTGTATACGTGGGTATAAATGTTAAACTACTGACTGTACAGGGACAAAAAACACAATAGCAAATTTCTGCATAGCATTGTACACGTCAAGTATCTGATAAGTTTGATTCAGCTTTAAATCATAGATCATAACTTCCTCCCTCATTATTTGCCCCACTCATACAATATCTGACCTCCACCCACACATTTCTGCTCTTGCTGAAATAATGAGTTGGTCTCTACCCCCCCAAAATCTCAACTGCATAAAAACCCTTAAAATGAAATTGTTCAGAATGCTTTCTACTTACATAATGCAGGAAAATGACTGGAATTTTACAGTGTTCTGTTTTCATTTTAGAGCGGCAATGTAAAGTACATATCTGCACCCCCAGAATACTTAGCTGTGTAAATACATAAAGAACTTATTGATAAATCACCAGACCACCATGGTTTGTTCACTGGTCTGTGCAAAACTGAGAGACCTTTCCATTCATTCTGCACAATTCTTAAGATTATCAGTTATGCAATGTGTTCCTTTGGCTACTCAAACTCACACTGATTTTGTTTTGAGGCACAGTCTGGGCACTGTGTGAACCAGATGTCCTGGCTCAGGATCTGCTCCTGGGAGGTGTTTTCCTGGAAGCTGTCAGAGATACCTAATAAGGTTCAGGAGTTCCAGAGCTTAAAGATTTCAAAAGTTAGTTTTCCTTTTCTTGGGTTCTAAATTTCAGGGGTTCTATAATTTCAGAGTGCTACGTAAAAACAATTCTGAAGTTGTATCTGTGTTGTACAGTTTCACAATTTTGGGGCTTCAGGTTTTCTCAGTTCTAGAATTCTAGATTTTAATTCTAATTTTGGAGTATTGCACTTCTGGAGTTCTATGCTTTTTTTTAAATTTTATTTTGGAACAACAGCAACACTTGGTCACAAAGACTTGTAGACAAGAGGCAACAACACAGCAAAATAAGAAATCAGTTGCATAACATCCAAAAATGATGATGTGAATTGTAAATGAATACCACAGATATAAAATAATCTTGAAAAATTGAAAGCAATACTAACACAGGCTTTAATTGTACAGGTTTTTAATATATTATGAAAGACAGACTATCCAGTTATGTTTATTATAATATAACGGAAGTTGAAGTCCTGCTACAAACAATTATAATGTTATCTCAAGGGATAAATTGGAAGTCGGTCAGTTATTAACTATATTGTTAAGCAGGGATAACGGCTCCTGACAAGTCACACCTAACTAGATATCTATGGCTACAGTGCTCCCCCCAGGACCCATCAAAGCTAAAATAGAAAGACAAACAACCCACAAACTACTAAGAAATTAGGTAAAAGATGGTAAAAAGATAGTAAGATCTGTAACAGCTACCAGAGAAACAGTATGAAACATATAACATAAATCATGTATGAACTAAAAAATAAATTCAGCATCTCTAGAAAATGAACGGACAGCACTCAATGTCAGTCCTTCAGACCAGCCAGGAAAGTGGTGTGCAGATCCCACAAAGTCAAACTCTTGGATCTTCCCTTCACTCAGACATCTTAGTCACACTGGAAAAGTGAAACTTAGTACATTTTCCCTCGTTTAAAAGTTCTAATGAGCTTATCGAACTCGCATCTCTTACGGAAGATTTCAGCTGGCAGATCAGGGTAGAGCTGCAGACGGGAGTCTTTAAAGATGATGTCACTTTTCTTTACAATGGTTTTTTCAATTACTAAGTGCAAAAACTAGATCAGGATGGTCCATAGATGTTTGTTTAGGTCAGTAGTATGGTAAGGGAGTCTGTAGGCAAAATCGATTTCAATAAGAGCAAAAACAAGCGAAATTCCAATCCAGGAGTGTAGTTCATGCTACAGAAATCATTTCAGAGAAACATTACCTTTGGCATTCTCATCCAAACCCACAATTTTCAGATTTTTGCAGCAATTTTTAAACTCCATTTTGTCTATGTTTTGCTTGCTGTAGTTCCACCTTCTGCTTCCAAGCAGCTATTAAATTAGCTCTTGAATCCAGTGAGTTCTCCAGTTCAGAGATCCTGCCTTTCACAATCGAATGAATTAAAAATCAACTTTCTTTGGTTGTGTAGTTACAGTAGTACCTCTTCAATGGACTCTACTTTCAATCTTTCCCCCTTTTGAGAGCACATAGAGGTGAAAATCAGATGATCCTTGTCCTCATTAGAGTAAGACATTTTTATTAATTGTAGTGACCTAAGGTCATTTGAATAAAGCAAAAACACAAAGGTTCTATATTGTATATCTATATTTGTTCTGGACTTCCATAATTCTGAGTTCTAGAGTTTTGGAGTAGTTCTGAGGGTTCCCAGGCCCCTAGTTCTGTAGTTATTTGGGTCTGTCCAGTATCATTCTGCCTTCTCTGGGAAGTTCTCATGGCCTGTAGACTGAGATCTGATCCTCTGTCTAGTTTGATCTCAGCAGTGGGGGTGCTGTAAGTTGCTGTTTACATCTGATGGCACATGCTTGTGAGATGTTGAAAAGTGAATTTTGTTTTGGGGTGGCATCACAGCACCTGGGTGACTGCTGCAGCTGGTGTGGGATCATCTGAACTTGTACTCTTGCCAGTCCAGTTTCAAAGAATATGAGACATATACTCTCTGACTCTCAGTCAGCTGCTAATGACAGGACGTATCAAAACCTTTGCTCTGAAACATCATGGCATGACACCCACACTGCAGTGTCACCCCCTGCTGCTGGGTTAATTGCAAACATGCCATTTCCCCTCTTAAATTATTAAACACTTTATTATATGTCACCACAAAGCTGAGTGTTGGTAATAACACCACAGTTTTTTTTAAAGGTTGCCAAAAGGTATTACCATGAACAAGGCAGATCCAAGAGTTGGTCGTGATCAATGGTATTTGAGAACAGATGTCATATTGAACTGATGCTCACCCTTCCTAATCTCATCTTTTCCTCTTTCAGCCTATGTGGTTTCCGCCAATATGCAATAAAGCCAAAGCATTTGTTGGAAAAATGGAGTACAGTTGTGAACAGATTTATATTTTATCATTGTTGTCATAATCAGTCTCAGCTGGCCAACATTTAAGTCTCAGAATTGAACACAAAATCCAAATATTAAAGAATATAATATGCAATATATTACATCTTGAATAATGTAATATGCTATTGTATCTTGCAAATTATTGTACACAATAAAGAAAAATGATTTTTATAATATTAGCAGAATAAAAAAGATGCACAATATCATACAAAATATCTTTACTTACACTGAATATTAATATACAAAGAGATTAGTGAATAATTTAAAAAAGCCTTCTTTCAAGACTTTCTAAAAAAACAAGGTGTCTAATATTTGTGTGTTTGTGCAGAATTTTGTTGTTGATCCTGAAGCATCCACAGTCTTCCACACTACAGACTTCTTTCATTTCCTTCGTGAACAACTTGGACAAATTTTAAATTCGTACGTTTCATCCCCCAACAGAGCTTCTGGGATCATTCTGGGCTTTTAGCTGGGGTGATGTTCCATTCTGTAACATATGAAAGAGTAAATATGTTGCTTTCTGACAGAAGATGATTCCTTTTAGCTCTAAGCATCTTGCATGGCTAACACTTTTGTGCTATTAGCATTGCTTAGCAGATGTTAAGAGCGAGGATGCTCCAGGGATGGGAGATCTAGTTTCAAGCCTGCATTCTTAATCGTTTCGTTCCCCACTGACCCTTGAACATCTACTTGAATGTCATGCTAACTCAGCTCTTTGCTACAGTGTGCAAGTGCCTTCCAAGCTGAGAAATGGCCTTTGAATATGCTTTGTTTGGAGATTGCCCTGTTTGTTAAGAGTAAGTCCCTCAAGCTGAAGAAGTGATAGAATTGCTAACGGTATGGACTCCTGAATCCTTTACTGAAGAAGCATATAGGGTGGAAAAGGCAGAAATGTGTGCCACTCATAAAACTGGGTCCTGTGGAAAGGAAAAGCTACAACAGTTTATGACAGTATATTCTCTTTTTTCATATAATGGGATTATTATTCAGAGCAAGTATTTTTCATCATTTTATTTCCACAAGTTATTTTATTAGCTGCCAATGATATCTTTAGCTCTGTACAGCATACGGACACTGATTCTTCTGGAACAAAACCAACTACAGTACAAATTTCCTACTTCTAACCACAACCTTTGATTAAGGTAAATCTAATAATACAACTGAAATGGCTGATTCAATACTGTTTTTAATCAGGTTATCTGACACTTTTCTCCAAAGCAACTTAGAGTGATAAACTACTTACACTTTTATACAGCTAATTTTTACTGTCTGATAAGGGTTTTTTTTACTAAACCTTAAATAAAAAGGGCTCTTTGGCTGTTCATGTTTACTGTCTGTGCATATCATTTAAGTCTATTTTAGGAATTTAAGCACAAGGCTCTAGTGCTAAAGCCAAAAGGAGTGTGATAAAAGGCGTCCCAGTGAGGTATTCCTATGGTGAACAAGGCAGACGTCCAGCTATCGACTGTACTCACACCTCAAGGGAATGAATACGTTTCACCTGGTCCATGAAATCATGCCAAGAGAAGAAAGGTTTTAGAGCTAGAAACAATTACTGCCACTCAATACAATTGAATCCTTTCTCTATACCATGCCTCCAATTCTCCACTTATGGACCATTGTAACCCACCAAGTATTCATCTAATATGTGTGGAAGACTGGCATCCCTGCGTTGTTTAAAATAATAGTTATAATGATGTCAAAAAATAACGGAACCAGTTTTGATGTGGTAGGAGGCAGAGCTTTTGCACTAGGCGAGGCTGCAGTTTCACCAAACCTGTCCTGTGTCAAATGTCATTCAGACTGACAACCATCTCACCTTTTAATAAGGAGAAAATCAAAGCTATTATATAAGGCATATAAACTCAAAAACTAATGGAGAATACCATATCCCCAATTTAGCTATTTTTATAATTATAATAAAAGTATACTTGTGTTAAATCTTAGCCCTGTGGCCACCTCAGTTTCATAAGTGACCAAACAGTTTTTCAGCTGAAGCCATCAAAAATCAACATTTAATAAAGATATTGGCCTGTATGACATCTAAATGTTCTGAGACTCTTATTTTTGATGTTGTGGTAATTGAGTACGCTTAACACTTAAAGGCAAATTAAAACCAAAGGAACAGATAAAGATATATTAATAATGGTGCTAAGTAGTCTTTAAACTCCTTGAATATTTCTGAAGGATGCCTGTGGGACCCTGTTTTTTTTACTGCTGTTTCATAAATTCCTTTAGCTACTTCTGAGAGAGATACTAGCTTGATTTAAGATCTCCCTATTCTGCTTTGAAATCTGTGGTAACCTATAAAATCCGACTGTGGGGCCATCAAAATCAATATGGTGAGGTCTATAAAGTGAATTGTAGAACAGCTGAAAGCCTACTGAGCCAAAGTAGTGTTTTGACTTATTTATTTATTTTTATTTTGTGGAATAATATGTTGAATGTTGCTCACCTCAGTCTTTAATCTAAAATGAAGTCATTGTAATTTCAAATTCACTTTCCCAAAAAATTTCTGCAGTACCAAAATGGAGTTTTGATATAGAAACAGATTTTAGGAGGGAAGTATTAGACTAAACCCCTGGCTACACCCTGCCGTCAATCACGCATATATGAATGCAAGCACACCCTGCTATGTTCCTCCCACAGGTGCTGTTTTTTGTAAACCCCTCAGCTCCACCTCTATCTTTTTAAAGAATCCCAATGGGAGGGCTCAACTATCTCGCTCGATGGCAGATGTGAGCCTCCAGCAGACTCCAAGCCCCAATAGACAGTGCACTAAGCACTCATCCAAATGCACAACCAGTCTAATACCTCCACCTCCTGAATCAGCATTCTGTCCATAGCTTCAGTTCATTCCCATAATATCGAAGGCATAACATTATTTCTGTTAGTACAGTCTGCAGACTCTTCATGTCATTGTCAAGAATACAGTTCCCATGTTTTCCCGCAGTAGGAAATGAGAAGTTTTCACATTAAAAGCAACTCTACTGTGAAATCATGATGTGAATGACCAGAGTATTAAAATGTTTTCATTGTTGTTATCTGTAAAGAGCATTGTGGCACATACATAGAGAGTTCAGCAGGTGGAGTAGTGGTTAGAACCAAGAACCTGGGTATAAATTCCACCTCCTACTGTAGTCCCCTTGTTCAAGGTACTTGCCCTAAATTGCTACTGCAAAAATGACCCTACCATTGGTAAATTACTGTAAATAGCTTAGTGTAAAAACCTCACCTTTTGAGGTGCTTTGGAAAAGGGTATCAGATAAGGACGTCAATAATTGGTTGCTTTAATAATGATGCCTCAAATAAATATTCTGTGTTTTTTTTTTTTCTTCCTGTTAACATCTGTATTTCTCAGCCCAATATAAAGCAGAGCAGACAATTCCCAGCAAATTCCTGGGGGCAAGAAGGAAATAGAGAACAAGCCTTAACACGGAGGACATGTAAGAGGAAAAGCTGATGGACCTTGTTTGGGGCACCTAGTCTCTGCTGTCTGTCCTTTGGACAAGAGGCTAGGAAGGATTGGAACCTCCATGCTTGCTGCAGGAACTTCTACACACTTCAGATAATCCACACTGCACACTGTGCTCTCAGGCCTGGTTTACTGTTTGAAGGCAGGAAACCAGTGGAGGGTTGCAGAGCTCAAATTCTTCACTGCTTTCGGAGTTCTGAATAAATGAGATGTAAAGGTCACACCCCTCTTCTTCCAACTCGACATGTCCCCGAGGGACACTTCTAAAACTGCCGTTTTAAATCTAGCTTGTTCAAAACTCTGCAAATACCCCCTTACCTTTAACGTGGATTTATAATACACTAATTTGTATAATAATATATTTGTTGAAGCAATTTAGGTTAAACAGCCTGGATAAAGGTACCACAAGAGTAGCATTAATGTGTTTTTGCAGGTGCCTTTGTGCCATGCAACATAAAAAAAACTAGATGAGCAGCTTTACATAAATTGTCATGCTCTTACTATTTAATTTTAGGGTAAGTGCCTTAATCAGGGGTACTACAGCAGAAGAAGGATTTGAACCAGTGTTGTTCAGATTGCAGGAGCCCATATCACTGCACAACACACTGTCTCTGTATCCTCCCGCTGTTTGAACCCGTAACCAGTGTTTACCGATTTGCAGCTTTTACTTTCTTTTCCTCTCATCCTTCCTCTGCAGAACAGCTGCTCAGGAGTTCAAACTTCTACTGGAAAACAAAAGCATGACAAGTATTTTCATTTTACTGTACAAAAGGCAAGATGCTCTCCAACAAAACTGGCATCTTTAAAGCAGCTGACGGAGCAGTTCTGAGGAGAACGCATGATCAATCGGGCTGGAGTGTCCCTTTCTGCATCCGGCACCACATCGATGGCAGAACAAAAGCCCCACCTTCACAGGGTAATTACACCAGACTTAGTCAATAGAAAATCCCCTGCAACTACAACACCCGTGTCTTCTGGGCTCAGCTTTCAAATGCCCCCAGAATGAATTAGATTTTAAGTCAGTGGAGTGGAGAAACAGGATTGTTTGGGGGGGGGGGGGG
>UFQX01000478.1:141908-262516 GCA_900497675.1 Arapaima gigas | reverse complement strand
CCCCCCCCCCCCCCACTGTCCCCCTCTACCATCCACACTGCCCTCATCTTGTACTTTCTCCTGTCTCTCTATCTCCCCATCTCTCTCACTGTGACTCTCCCAGGGAATGCCTCGGATCTGCTGAGGGGGCATTTCTCCCACAGTCCACTGCTACCTGGGAACACAAAACCATCTTCATTCAAGACCAACACCTGGAAGGTGAGGAAAAGGACAGCTGTACCTTTCCTTTAGGGATTAGCAGTAGATCTGCTGATCTACAGCATCTATCTGCTGTGTAATGTTAAACATATGTGAGAGTCAAAAACCTCTGCTCCAGAAGGAACACATCTGTTTATTTAGCTTATCATTTTCTCGAAAGCAAGTTATTGATTTAGCCTTTCATGCAGCAGGATAATTTTTACTATAAAACTTCAAGTTGTGCACCTGGCTCAAGGGTACTACAGCCGGATGTGGGATATGAACCTCATTGAGTGCTCCTGTTACCCCCTAACTGTATATTAATAAAGAAACCCTTCACAATCGTATGGGTAGTGGATGCTCTGTAGTTTCTTGTACAGGAAGAAAATTAATTTTATTTGGCCTCAATTGAAAGAAAATTGGATTAAAGTTCAAGCAATATTCTGCAAACAAAGAATATTATCCTGCATTAAGTCTGCAGAAGTGTTCCAAGTGTGTCGTCCTCTGCTCATTTTTATTAAGTGAGTCCTCAGATGGTTGGACAGCAGCCAGGTGTTGCTCAAGGACAGTTTTATTCACTCCTTCATGTCTCAGGCTTCCCCTCACTCCTGCTTCAATTGTGTCTGCGTCAGCAGCCAAGTTTAGACAGCAGGTCCAAAGATAGATGCTGGGTCCCAATGTTATGCTTTAGATTCAAGTGGATTATTCTTTCCCAGCTGTTAGGAAGACCACTTTCTGGATGTTTGCTAGTCACAAAGAAAAATGGAGTATAATTTGTTTCTGGACCGAGTGAAATAATAGCAGGTTTGGGAGAGTGAATGAGACTGGAATATCTGACTTAGGAGTGACCCCACCACCCCCATTCTTTTACCCTTTGCAGCCTGTATTTTGCTTGAGTCTTTCAGTAATGTGCTTATTACATACACAGATCACCCCCCACCTTGTGGAGCACTGCATTCTAGGGTCCTGGAGAGGCCGATCAGCTTGAGTTACCCTGATAATCAGACCCTCTGCAGACCAAAATGTATCATAGAGCTAGAAGATATTACCTGGCCTTGTCACATTATCCTCCATGGTAAACAGTCTTTGGGGGTGCACCAGGGCTCACTATCCAGCTCAGTAATAATGTTCCTTATCACAGACAAAGGGGAAACAGTGCAATACTGCAAAAATTTCTGCACCCTGTCTTTCTTGTCAGTCATATGCAATCAGGTATTATTGCACACGATATGGAGCCCACCTCCTTGTTTTAGCACCACTGATCCTCATCTAATGTGCTTCTCACGAGGCACATAATCAAACGTCATTACATCAGCTTTTGTTTGTCAACAATAGCCAGCAGCAAATTGTTCTTAGTGCTAAATTACACTTGTGTCTTTAAAAATGTAGTTTTAGGATGTGAATACAAGACAACTTTTTTATACTCTAACCCTTCATCACTTTAACCCTTGATTTGAATGGATGTAATTCCAGCTGGGCCAGGTGAACAAGCTGGGAAGAGCAGGTCATGGAGGAGCTTTTGAAGATGTTCAGGTTCAGCAACAGTGAACCCCAAAGAGCTTCTGATATGCAGTGTTCCCACAACAAACACCCCATTTGCCTCTTATCAGATGCCTCCATTCCACAGATTGAACTGGATTCCTCTGTACACAACAGCATTGCTGCCACAACAGTGTAATTAAATCAGTGCCGATCCACTACATATGCATTCTACCATTTCTGCATTACTGCTTTTTTTCATATTTCATATTTCATAGAGGTGCTATTATTAAGCTGTTTTTTCTTCCGAAGACATGACACATATAGTATAATTAATATATTCCCTCAGATTAAAAATTAATGCAGCAAATAGCATGCCTGCAGTATTTCCATTTTTACATAAGATGTTAAAACACTGTGTTAAAATAAACAACAGCAGTCAAGCACTCCAGGTTCGTAACATTAATACATCAGCAGAAGACGTGACTTGGGCTTAATGGCTTCAGCCTAATGGTAAAAACAAAAGCCAGAAGCACTTATTTTTCTGCGTGGGAAAAAGTGGCTTGAACTTTATTTTTTTGTATATTTATGCATCTGCTACACTTCTGTATCCAGGCAGCTGCTTACAGCTAATTGGAGCACAGGTTTCCAGCATCCCTGAGAACATGCAACATCTATCATAGACGGTGCTATGTGGTGTATCTGCTCATGTCTCTCTTGCTTTGTCAAACCTGGAAGTCCAGGTAAACTATTCCATCAATCTGCAGACCTCCTGTAAGCTGAAGGATTGACAGTGGCTTAATGTATCCTCGTATTAGCAGTAGTGGTCTGGCTCCGTGAACTAATTATTTAAATTAAGAATTGGCAAAATCCCTTTAAGTAAGCTAGCACCTACTTAAATAGTTGGGTAATTTTACTATAAAACAGTACAGTAAGTACTACAGCTGGAGTGGAGATTGAAACCTGGGACTGTCAGATTGTGAAGTGACAGCTCTACCCACTACGCTACCTGCTGCCCCAAATAAAATCATTACTTGAGTAGAATTTGTGTAAAACACAAATTGTAAGTGACAAGCTACAATCTGGAAAGTTGCCTGGTCACTAATGAAATACTCACACTAACAAATGAATTTAGAGAAGTCTTATGTTTAAACCTTGTGATTTTGGGGGACAAGGAAAATCCACCGTCCCCTAATTTATATGGTTAATGAGTTCATATCCCATCATAAATAATCCCCAAACTGATACTACAAGGTAAGGAATATCAATGTTCCGTACCTGAAATACAGTGTCATGCCATAACGTGTTATAAAATCTGAGACATTATATGGCAATAGGAAGAAACTGCCGTGTAATTATAGGCAAAAGTCATGCAGTTGTGGAAAAATAGGCAGTGAGGTGTCATGTGCCGGAAGCAGTCAGGCAGGGTGTGAAAGTTTGAAGTCAGGAATCCAGACTGGTCTCACCCCATCTGGCTTTGGCTGTGACTGACAACTCCATACTGGATGCCTCTCCTCGCCTTAACAGAGTAATGAGAGCCAGCTGTGGACAAGCAACACAGAATCAGTGTGGACTTTTAAGCCTGTTTGACTGCAGACTTAGAATGACTTTGTTTTTCTGCTAAAAAAGATATAGTCTCTTTTGTTTCATTCATTTCCCACTCAACTTGTTTGAATGAATGTACATCTCTTTGTGAAAGACAAAAATGAGTTTTTAATTCCTGATCCTTGTCAATTGAACAGCTAATTAACAACTAATTCTGATAAGTGTTTATTAAGTTACTTACCCCAGACACAAATGTGCAGTTTAAAATGTGTGGTTACATTGAGTGCTTGGGTGGTAAAACACCCAGAAGCACCTTTCTGCTGACCCCAGTACCAGTCACCCGACAAGTTGAGATCAGAGGTTTAAGTAAAACCCTTTAGGCTTTTAGTGTAAATGCAGTATAAAGAGCAGAGGCCTGTAAAACGAAGCTCTTTGTCTCCAGTGCACTGGAGGCAGCAGACGGTCTTAATAAATGAACATATGAATATACCAGTTGACTATGATGCCTGGATTAATTACTAAAACACTGCATTATTACCATTAATTAGCATAGATATCTTGCCAGTATGCATACAGTGTATTACATTCATTATATGTGTTACTATGCATGAGTGGGAACCGTTACTATAAACATGTAAAATATACATTCAGAGTGTAAACTGTGTTTCACAGGAACAGTTTAAGTATTTGTAAATGAGTATGGAAGTAAAAATTCAATGACAATGAAATCAAAGCAATCTGAATATTCAAATGAGGAGATTTGTGTTTATTGGAGTTATTACTGGAATATAAACAAACTTTTATTGTACAGTTTTAAGGAATGCACACACGCTACATATAAATGCAGGATATTATCAAGTGCATATGATTTCATGAAATACTACCAATATTAAGCTTAAATTACTTGTGAAGTGACTTTGGCACTCAAGCGGTGTGTGAGTAGTTTCTTACAGAAGCCCTATGGGGGGTGTACTGGTTAATTAAAGGGACGCCGCTTGATCAAAGCTTTAGAGTGTCCGCAGGGGAATGGTGGCTACAGGGCCCCTATCGGCTACCACACATGACTGTTTGGATACTTTGTTCTGGAATTATTTTTACCAGAACGTTTTTTTTATAGCAGTGTTAAAGAAGTGTTTCCTTCTTTAATTTCACATGCAACAATTAAGAGTACAGGGGTGACAGAAATGTCTAGGATGAAGAAATTAAGTTGCTAACTAAAATTAACATTTTAATACATGTGATCCTTAAGTGGCATGGTGGAGCTGAGGGACTTAGCTTTATGGGACACAAACACAAAACAACACTGTTTACCATCTTTCCCTAATTATGAATTATTAATCTAATACAATGGCTCTTTAACTGGATTGCAAAGTTTATAACTCATTTTTGTTGTAACTCCAAAGCCAATTTTACCCCTAAATCACAATCCCTCAATTTATTTACAGGTTAAATTGTGTAAATTGAAATGTTGGAAAAGATTAAATTTGGGAGGGAAGTATTGGACCAAACACCCTGCCACTTCTAGCTAAAAATCATGCTCGTATGTGTATAGACACACCCTGCTACTTCTGCCCTGTGGGCACTATTTTTATAAACCCACAGCCATCTCATCTCCACCTCTATCTTGTTCACGGAGTCCTAAAAATGGGTTCAATAACCTCACTCAATGACAGGAGTGACCCCTTAAGTGGACTCCAAGCCCCAGTGGACTGTAAAGCAAGCATCCTTCCAAATGCTCAAACAGGTCTAATACTTCCAACTCCTGAAATCTTACATATAACTATAACAAAAGTAATCTAAGATTTTAAAAATATTTCAGTAAGTTCAATGGAGCAGCAAGTGACACAGCTGGTAGATTGGTTGCCTTAAATTGAAAAGATATAGGCTTGAATCCTGTTTCTGCTATGGTACCCTTAATTGAAACTCTGAATTGATACTGTAAAATTACTCCACTGTATAAATGGCAAAATAATTGAATACATTATAAATCACTGGAGATATATTGGAATATAAGTAAATAATAAAATCACAACTCATTTAAAAATGATGGCAAGCTGCCAGCATGTCTGAGGTTGTAGCTCCACTTGCTCTTCTAATTTTCTTCAGATGCACCTCGACCCTGTTTTTATATTCTGTTTCTTCTGCTGCTGTGCTTGACTCTGCTCCACCACTGCTGTTCTACTGCTTTCTCTGTTTCTCTGGTTTTGTTCGGTCTCTTCAACTTGTTGGCTGCTCTCTTCCTCTTGCTCCTGATTCTCGTCTCTGTTTGATCTTCCAATGCTTTGCCCTCTTGCTTCTTTTGGAAAAGTCCTTCCCTGGAAAGGCACCCCTTGCAGCCCTCCGTGCTCTTCCTCCTGGGCTGACCGGTTCACCCGCTGATGGAATGCCCACAGCGACCAGCAGAAGGCTGCATTCAGGAGCATGGTATGTGCCACACCGTCCAGATGGAGGTGATCTGCCAGTGCACTAAAATCCCTGTCGAATCGTGTGCTCAGCCTTCTTCAGAAAAGACAACCAAGGAGGCTTCTGTGGCTCAAAGGCCCCCAACCGTTAGCAAGCACAATTTTTACACTCTGCCCAATTAAATCCGCATGTATCTTGTTATCTTAAATCCCGATGCAACCAATCAGCTCTCAGCAGGGCTTATCCCTGATCATTTTCAGTGCTTTTTTCAGCACAGGACAAAATCTGCAGATCTGCTGATTTATTTATTTTTTTGTTTTTGAAAAACATATTTGCACCTATAGCCATGTGCAATCTTTAGATATTATAAATATGGAATGATTTTAAAAAAATCAAACACTTTCATAAATGTATTATTTAGTAATTAAGTATCTTATGAACATGTAGTATGCAGAACATGAATAAGGTTAGGAAAAATGTGAGTTATTTTACTAATTTGTTTAGATCACGTGTTCATATGATGCTTAGTAATACATATATGAGTGTTGAATTACCTGTCATTTATGCATTTTTTTCAGAATGAGCTGCAGTTCACTGTTTGTGACTTTGTGCCAGTGTCAGTATTGTCAGCTTGTGCATCCTATGCCCATTCTGTGTGCATGTTCACACTTTTGCAAACAGTAAAATCACACACAGGAAAACCTAGCCTGCCTTCAGTTTTTTTTTCTTTTCCCTCTTTTATTTGTTATGTTACATCTTACATTCAGCTGATGCTTTATGTTATTTTACTCACAGTTATTCATTTTTTTCAGTAGGCTAATATTTACTGGAGAAATTCAGGGTAAAAGTTGATCATGACCCCTACAGGAGAAATGGTGTTTCAAAATGAGGACTTTTTCATTGCAAGGACATGTCTATAACTATTATGCCACCTACTGCCCACATCCCTTTATTAAAAGAGAATTATTTTACAGTCCAGCAGTTTTCCCATTCACAGCTACAACAGCAGGTCCCTTCCAGGAAAGTGAACCTTTTGGTCACAGGTCTGATTTGTTAACTGCTTGGCTGCATGAGCAACATTAGACCAGGTCAGCACCCCTACTGCTATCATGATTCAACACCATATGGATCACATTCGCATCACAATTAATAAGCCAAACTAGAGCTGTTTGAAAAGGCGTTTAGGGGCATACAATGGGGGGGACTCAGGGTGCCATATCTCATAACTCAAGTAACACATGGTGCAGCTGAATGGAAAATGCATCTCGGGATCTAACTCAATGAATAGTGTATTACCTGAGTGAATAGGCCAATTAAAGAGCACCGGGTGGAGTTGGGGTCCTGTCGTGCCTGCCTGCTGAATTGCAGGAACTGGGCTCATAACTCAATTGTGGACAGACAGAAAAGGGAGTGGGGGCTCATGGAGCCATGACTGGTTTAATAATTTAGTGCAGCTTGTTATGAGTGGGCAAATGTGGTGGTGGGCAAGTGCATGGCACACGGCAACATCTACACGAGCAGAACTCACACACTGGATTCTTTTGATCGCTTATGGAAAAGGAATAAAACCCAAAGATAACCAAGAAAGACTTTTCCCTGTTGAAGTGGAAAATCAGTGCAATTTAGCCTCTTGTGACATAATAATGATGCAAGTGACCAGTCATTCATCCTGTGGACTGATTTTGTAAAACTGGGTAACATGGGTCATGTAACCACTAGGTTTTTGTCAGAAAACATCAACACAAGCCTGTCTCCTAGGATGGGACCCATAACCTGCTTCTGTAAAATCACTCCTGCTACTGTTGCAAACTTTCATGGGACTGTGTTAATGGGACCCCTTTTTTCTGGTTCCTCCTCTCAAAGTTTTGAAAAACACACAGTGTCTCTAAAAAGTATTCACCCCCCCCCCCACACTTTTACATTTTTTATTTTTTTACATCATTGAATCACAGTGGATTTAATAATTAAAAATAGAAAGAATATGGCACAGCTCTAAATTCGCCTACAGCAGGCCATCTTCAAAAACTGAGTGACTCGGTAAAAGACCTATGCAGCTCTGAAGGAGCAATAAACTTCCATGGCTGAGACTGGAGAGACTGTACATACAACAACTGTTGCCTGAATGCTTCACCAGTCACAGCTTTAAGAGAGTGTGTGAAAGAGAAAGCCACTGTTGAAAAAGTCTCACATGACATCTCAGCTACAGTTTGCCAGTGGCAGCATCCTACTGTGGGGATGCTTCTCTGCATCAAGCTCTGGAAGGATTGTGAAGGTAGAGGGTGAAAGGAATGGAGCTAAACAGAGGGAAATCCTGAAGGAAAACCTGCTTCAGTCTGCAAGAGACCTGCAACTTGGGAGAGGAACTATTTTCTAGCAAGACAACAACCCCAAAAATAAAGGTAAAGCTATACAAGAATGATTTAAAAACAAAAATGTCAAAGAGTGGCCAAGTCAAACTCCAGACATCAATCCATTTGAGAATTTGTGGCTGGACCTAAAATAGCTGTTGACTCACAGTCCCTATGCAACTTGACAGAGCCTGAACAGTTTTGCAAAGAAAAATAGGAAATATTTGCAGTGTCTAGATGTGCAAAGCTGATACAGAGTCAAGGCTGCAATTGCTGTCAGTGGTGCCTCTGCTAAATGCTGACTTGAAGGGGGTGAATACTTGAGCTATTAATTAAGGAGTTGGAAGTATTAAATCTGTTTGAGCATTTGGAGGGATGCTTGCAGTACAGTCCACTGGGGCTTGGAGTCTACTTGAGGGGTCGCTCCTGTCGTTGAGTAAGGTTACTGAACTCCTTTTTGGGACTCCATAAACAAGATAGAGGTGGAGGTGGCAGTGGGATGGTGGTGGGTTTATAAAAATAGCGCCCACAGGGCGGAAGTAGCAGGGTGTGCTTATATGCATATGGTCGGGATTGTTAGCTTAGGTGTAACCAGGTGTTTGGTCCAATACTTCTCTCCTAAAATTAATTTTTTCCAAGACTACAATTTGTGTTTAACAATTGTATTAAATTTTGTTCAATTTGTGGGGATTTGTTTTCACATTGGCATTTAAAAGTCTTTTTCTAATAATTAGTGTCATAAAAGCCTAATTAAATCCAATTTGATTCTGTGTTGTAAATCAATAAAAAATTCAATGGGGTGGATGAATACTTTTTACAGGCACTATACATCTCAGGCCCCTAAGGAATTTGAGGTGCAATAATACAAAGGACTGACCTATGCGTCAACAGCCAGTTATGGAAAGCCATTGATTCCAAGTATAGATCTGCCATCAAGCAGTCATCATCCTGAAATTATATTAATCATTAAATTTGTTGTTATGGACACGTTTCAGCTGTAGCCTCCAATCCTGTGAATGTAATGTACTTGATGATGCAACACTCTTGACAGTGCAGTAGGGATTTTGAGTACATTGAAAACCTAGCTGATGGCTTCTTGGCAGATGCTAAATTTCAGTTTTTTTTTCTTTTTTTGAAATCAAATATTGTTCTGTTCAACCATTCAAATTCCCATTTTTGACTCACTTGCTACAAAATACTCTATGGAGAGATCTCTGTGTCAAAAGTGATTTGTTGGATATTGTCTTTTGGTTTTTGGTAATTCAACCTCAGTTGCGTTGGACTCTTTTCCTTAATTAAATAAGGATAGATTGTCTGGACAAGTCCTGCAGAAGTATTGCACGTACACAATCACACACATATGATCACTGGAAGTCGGTCATAACTGTGTGTAGGTACTCTAGATGTACAGTATGTTTAATCTGAATGTGTGACCAGAATGCAGCAAATTTATACACAGAGACGAAAGTTGTTTTTATAAGCTTGAGTGAGAAATCAAACTGGAAATATTTCAAATAAAACATCTTGCTGTAAAATGGGTTAACTTGTACAGATGTAAGCCAGGCACATCACTTTGGATGAAGGCATCTGCCTCGCTTTTTGAAAAAAGAAAAAACATGAAACTAATGTTATGTAAAATGTTCTTGTTGGATCCACAGGGATGCGTGGTGCAGGAGGGGGTGCCTGTCTGGTAGAGCAGGTATGAAAGAACCTTCCTCTCTATGGCATAAAACTCCACAAAACCAGAGATGGGATTCAATTTGGATCTCTGTGTCTGCGGCTGCGTGTCAACCATCTATCTTTGTTTGTGCTGCCAAAGTGCGAACAAAACACACAAAGCCTTGTTGTGTGACAATTTTCTGTGGCATAACTGCTGTTGGAAGGTGGGTGGTGGATTTAAGAGCCTTTGTGCAATGTCCCCAACATTTTGTTTTGACAAAGGTACACAGGGGGCCTGACAGGGGGCCGCCATCCCACTTCTTCACCTTTGTCAAGTAACTACAAACAGTGATTACATAACCTCTCCTACCCCATCCACACACCCCCGCCACCCTACATCTCCTGGCCAAACCTGCCCGTGCGCAGTGTTATGGAACTTTCTGGGGCCTCGGCCTCTTCCAAAATCTGTGTCACTGCTGTCACTGTGTCAGAATCAGACTTTTGCGTTCACATTCCACAGTTTAGTTGTAGGGTTGTATTTGACTGAGGCCCACTGAAAGCAAAAACAATCACAAAACAACAAAAAAATTGCTTTAGTGTCATACTGAGACCTGCGATCAAAGCTCTAAACCTTTATTTTGCTTTTCGTGGTAGGTCAGCATGCTGTAAAGTGTGTGTGTGTGTCCCAACATACAGTGCTATTTAAACAGCAACGCATTCATCCAAAGGTAGATCTTGCACTGAGTGCTTGTTGGTGGTCCCATCATCTCCTGCTTCTGGATGTGTGGCTCATTAGGGTAACCTGACCCCATGGTGACATAGTGTGCCAAACTTTACACCCTAGACAGCTTGGGGGAAAGAAAAGAGCATGGTGACCGTAACCAGGACGCTTGCAGGACCTGATGTGTTTGGAAAGCCTCCTCACACAGTGCAGTCAAAGCAGTCAAAGCCCAGCAGTTTTTACCAGAAGGTTATTGGTTCAACCGTCAGATTGAGCTCTGTTTTCAGAACCTATTTAAGATACTACTACTACTAATAATAATAATTATTATTTTTGAGCGGCTGAAAGAGCAACCGGAGAGCCCTGTCTTTGTGTGTAAGGAGGTGACCAATAGCAGTGAAGGGTGAGTTAATTAGCGCCAATGGGGGGGAGGGGGAACCATATATGGTAACAAACTGGTGACCAGCGGTCACTTTCTTTCCCTTTGATAAGATTCTCTCACCTTTCAGGAAGATGTGCTCGTGTCCTGGAAATGCCACCTTAGTTTACTGGCAGTGTTGCACTACCTCTCCAACACACACCAACATTCTTCATTTAACACACCTTCTTATACACTCCCAGTGTAACACTCCGAGTTTGAAAAGCCGGGTGAAGGAGGGCTGTATAAATTTAATTTATAAATGGTCATATTTTATTTTTTACCCTACTTTAACCGCCTGTCTATCATAAAGTGTAAAGCCATATGAAGCCTGTAGGAGAAAAGTGTAAAATATGTGTGCACTTTGCACCTGTCGGCGATAAATGACTCCCTCTCATTTCATAATTATCCAATTTTATGGAAAAATGTCAAATATATTCCAGATAATATTAAAATTCAGTTGAAAATATACTATATTAAATCACCTAGCCGTACTGCCCACGACCTGAAAAAGCAGAGGAAGCGGGACAGCCTCCCCTCAGCCCCCGTGTGCAGCGAACCGCAACGCGCTCTCGCCGTGTGTCTTTAAAAGCGCCGAGTCTCTCGCGCCGCGCCGTAGGAGGAGTTGCGGTGACGCGGACAGCGCTCTTCACCTGCAGCCGAGCGCAAGACGCGACGGTCGCGAGACGCGGGTCGGGACGCTCTGACAACGCGTGCACACACACACATTGAAAAGCGCGCGCATTGAGGGTGAGAGAGAAAGCGAGTTCGCGGAGCGCATCCACGCGGGACCCGCAGTGCTTAGCCGTCCTGCCCCGTTTCGGCGTCGTTCCTCCCGGACCGCAGACATGAGGAGTGGGCTCGTGGGCGCGCTGCTGGTGGGCGCACTGCTGATGCGCGCATCTCGGGTAAGAGTCAGGTTTGATGGTTGTGTGGAGTGGCCATCAGCCTGTCCACCTGTCACCTGTGTGTGTGTGTGTGTGTGTGTGTGTGTGTCCGTTGCGGCTGCTCGCGTTGCGCTGCAGATTCCTCACCTCAGTGCCCGCGTGGAAAACCGTTTTTATATTAATGAAGATGCATTTATAAGTTATAATGTGATCAGACACGGGGCGAGTTCTAGCTGGGAGTGACGAGGACAACAGGCACCGCACCGAGACCGAACGGGACTGAATAAGACTGAATTGGAGCGGTAAGCTGGACAGAGGATCATTCCATCCCTATTTACTCATCGCCCCTTTTTTCTTTACTGCTTTTTTCGTTTCTTTTTGCTCATCTTTCTGTCCCCATTTACTCCTATCTCCATTGCATTTTATTCATATCTTCATTTGCCTTTACTCGTCTCTCCATTCACGTTTACTTGTTTTCTCTCATCCTCTCTCCACTTGTCTCTCCATTCCCCTTCACTCATCTTTCCTTTACCCCTCTTTACATTTCTTTCCATTCCCTTTTACTCATCTCTGTATGCTCTGTCCAGTTGCATGTTCCAGAGGTGGCAGCTGGACACCTGCAGAAGGGGAGGTGGATTGTGGGAACACCTGAGCACTTGACCACATGTTGTGCACGTTAATGTCCGAAAGCATCCATTCAGTCTATAGCTGAGGTATAATGCTAACTTTATGCTAACAATATATAATTAATTGCACATAGTGGTCAGGTGCACAACTCACTGTATATGTTTGGGTAACCTGCTCATGTGTGTTTTTGGGGGTGTGCTGAGGTGTGCCCTTTGACACCTGGGCTGTGCCTTCCTTGGCAGGGGTGTGTTTGGTCTGTGCCTTGTGCGAGTATGACAGTCAGAGTACACACACACAGACACGCAGGCCTGCTGACCAGTAGGTCGCACTTGGCATCTGCTTGTACTGATGAGAATCACTTCAATTCCAACTGTGTCAGGAAAGTCTACAGCTGTACAAATAGACTAAAATGTGAAATTATAAGCTATAAACAGATTTGCTGAGTGGGCTAAATTAGTAATGTAACATTCATGCTCCCACACACACAAACATGCAGTTTAACTGCTTGCTGGTGTGAAATAAGGTTACACAGTCAGTATCCACATCCCGCACATTGCTGGGTTCTCCATCAGGGACCATCTTCTCCTGCGGGTGGCGTACTGTGTGTACGCAATGATGGGGAAGCTGGTCTACAGGGGGAGGAATTGGGGTGCAGTTGCAGTGTGGATGTCAGCAGGATTTTAGAGAACTGGGTCATGGTTTGACTCACCCCCACTATAGTAATACCGTTGCATGCAGCCATTGATAGTGAAGTAGGTCTTTGATAGGGTTCAGGGTTTGACCTCAAACCCACCAGATACCAATAGGGTGTGTGTGTGTGTGTGTGTGTGTGTGTGTGTGTGTGTGTGTGTGTGTGTGTTTCACTGATGGTCTAATCTGAGCAGCAGTTAGTACTGAGAGTGGGGAATTCAAACTGAATGTCTGCAGGTCCAGGTCCAGCATCAGGAGGAGCATTGCTTCTGGATTTTTAAGATTTGAATATTTAATTAACCCAAATTTTGTCCACAAAATTCATTTGTGCAGCTGCACATGTGGGCAGACTTAATTAAAATGCACATAAAGTGTTATTCATATTGTATGACACATACAGTACTGTTGCATTGGAACATTTTGCCCTGAGTGGGATGACTTGTGTTTTCTGCATTTTTTTTTTTTTTTTTTTTTTTTTTTTTTTTTTTTTGGGGTTTTTTTTTTTTTTTTTTTTTTTTTAAGCATCTGCTACAATCCCTTGCNTTTTTTTTTTTTTTTTTTTTTTTTTTTTTTTTTTTTTTTACTTTGTGTGGTTTTAATGTTACTCTTTTTTGTTTGTGTCTCTCAAACAATTTTGAAAGGTGCTTTGAAAGGTGTTCTTCCAATAAATAACAACTTAAATAACAGAACGTTGTATTGTGGATGTAAGATGCATTATTGAAATTTGAGTTGGCCGGTATTAGTGGGTGTCATTTTTTAGGAAGTGTGATACTGCAAAGTTTGTGAGATTATTTTTGTAGGTGTTGAGGTTATGATTGGGGGTCAGTAGGGGGCATAGTGGGTAGAGCTGCTACCTTCTATTTGAAGGACCCAGTATTATCCTGCTCTAGCAACATTTAACGAAATACTTACCCTAAATTGATCTAGTAAAAATTACCATTTTACAAATGCTTAAATCAATGTAAGTGGCTATAGAGAAAATCAGATAAATAAATGCACTTTTTTTAGTCTTGTATTGTAAAAGTTTTGGGGATTAAAAAAAACATCTTTGCTGAAGTCTTATCCCCATTTCACCTTCTCAGGGTGCCTTTGGAGACCCAGCACCTCAACCGCCTCACCGACCAGGATTTTCAGAGGGCTTTTACAAACTGTTTGTTTCGCGAAGTACACGGCCAGGTCGGCCTCCCCTCACAGGTAAGGCTGTTTGGACTTCAACTCTCTGACTGTTGTCCAATGTCTGTGGAGTCAAGGGAGAGGAGTGAGATTTTGAAACCGTGAGCTGGTGGGACAGCCAGGCCAGTGTGAGTGTGGGACCACCCTGTGTGACGTATTAGCAGGACAGTGGGGGTCTGCAGCCTCCAAATGCTGGAGTGTTCAAATATGGCTGATAAAAACTCAGTCAGGTATGCTGTGTGCACTCTAAGCTGCTCCAGACCCACCTGAGAAATGAGAACACTTTTTCACTATGTTTTACCATATCTGCCAGAAATACTCACTTTGAGAGAAAACAGCTGAGGTTGACCAGGGTGTTTATTTTAATCTGATCATTCAGTTATATTTTCCCAATTACACACGTGGAAAAAAAAAATCAGAGAACTTTTCATAATTTACAGACATGCAAAACAGATCTTTAGACACAAGCAGAAAGCTGAAGATTTGTGAGAAAGAAAGCAATGGATAAATACACTACGTGTTTGATATTTTGCCGCATCCTTTCATTTTAAGGTTTGGTATTTATGAATATTGTTTTTGTCACTGTACATTTTGACCTTTTCCTCTTTTTTCCTCACTGCAGCAAATCCTCTCTCTATTGCTGTTTTAATTATACTAATAGATTGGGCTTTTATCCCTCAGTCTGAGGCAGCCCTCTTGAATGTGTAATTCATCAAGAAAACAGTGTCATAACTTTAATAATAACACTGATGGATGTCATCTGTCATGCCTTCCATATTTGTATTGATTCAGAAATGCAACAAGGGCATTAATGGTAACTAAATTGACTTTGGGGAAAATCTGGCACTTGATGGAGTTCACCACACCACAAACCTTGCTTTACAGCATTCCCTTCAGTAGGACTCTGACTATGAAGCATTTTTTGTTTTTTGTGTTATTTTTTTGACAGTGTCTGGCAAACTCTCAGTTTGGTGGAAATGTACTTTTTTCCAACTATATTTCCAGCTCTAGGAGGGTGAGGTCCCTCCTCCTTGATCTTGTTGCTGAGATATTGTGTAAGGCCTGGAGGGGTAAAATCTGAGGCTGGGTTCTCCTTTATCTTGTTTATTTATGGGGGCTATGTCAGGCCACCGTGTTGATGCTGTGCCCAGAGGCCTGGAAAGAAAACTGCCGCTGCTCAGAAAATTGGGGTTGGCCTTTTCCTTAACCTCTCTCGGTTAGGGAACATTGCAGGAACGCTGGATCTTAATCCACCACAGTTGTTGTTGTGGCTTTGTCAGGTCGGGGAGAGGTCAGTGTGGGTTGGAGCAAGTGGAAAAGACTACAGGGCCAGATACACTAATGAATTTCTGGATGAAGATACAAATAGGGCCAAAATAGTGAGGAAACCCGAACGTCTCTGGAAGAGCAGTGCTGCTAAACAGGTCTCCAAGAGGGATGAATATTGGATAAGTGGTTTCTGCAGGGTATGTGAATCATACATGGTCAGTCACATGGATGTAAGTAATAAAAAAGTTTTGATGTGCTCAAATCAGGGGCTGCCATGTTAGCCTGTTAATCCCAATTTTGACCCCATTGTAAGGACTGTCCCTCTGAAGGGTCTCTAAGATTCTGCTGTGTTAATTGTTGTGAGTGGACAGGCATTTGAGAGCAGTCAGGACCTATTCTGAGTAGTAAGCTGCAGTCTTCCCTGAGGGTGCTGGGTGTCTACCTGGATGACAGCTGAAATTTCCAGAGTACAGGGTTTGTGACAGAGCTGTTTGTAATATTACTTGTGGGTGCAGGAACACCAGCCAAAAGACTGGAACGGTATGGTGTCCAGCAGAGAGCTTCTGACCTCCACGCATTAGAACCTCATTGGGTGGAACTGGAACACTGAGTGAGTGCCAAGATGACCCTCTTCACAACTGCATGTCACTGACAGGTGAACAATTTTTTCATGGAATAAAGATCTGCCTGGGGATGAGAGGGTGTGTGTACTTGCTTTAGGACTTGGGCGGAGGCCTGTGCCAATGTCCCTATGTCACCAGCACCATGCAGTGTATGTCCCTTTATCTCACGCCAGACACCCTTGGCGTGGAAGGGAATGAGCTCTGAGTGCTGGCAAAAAATTGGAAGCAATTTGCCGGGACCCTCACCGCAATTTTCCGTGCCTGATTTGTCTCTCTCTCTGGGGTTTGTACCGCATAACGGCCTGTTTCCCCCTTGACAAACATGTTTGCCTGGCCCACAGAGATATTTTAGTGGCTACATGTTGATGGGGAGAACGTCCCTTTGGTGTTGTAGGCCTGTGCTGAGACCTTGATGAGGCCAGAGAGGGTTAGTGTGGCATCGAGAAGGAAGTGACTGGGTTTGACATTTGTCTGGGGTACTGCATTTGTAACTGGCTATGGGAATTGAAGAAAAATCACATGTGATTAACATTGCTACAGGCCACACCCACACTTCCATATGGCCATGCCCACACCACACCCAGACCACCCAAAGCACACTTACAATACCTCATCTCACATGCTGGCTTATGTGGAAAGATGGTGGTAGTGATACTTTTAAATTATTTAAATAAAATCATGTTCTTTGTGCCCTGTTCCTAACAAATACCCTTTTTGCTTTTTTGGAAGAGAATCTTTGTATAAATAATGTGAGCCACCCCACAGCCAGCCTTTGAAGTTCAGATATCTATTTTAACTGGTCCAGGAGCCTGATACCAAACACAGGTGAATTCACACATCGCCCTGAAGACTGTGCTGCAACCAGGTGTAGCTTTTTCGTCATTATTATTAATTCATTTATCTGAACCCTTTCTCAGAGGTGACTTAAAATTTTTTTGTTAAAAAATTTTTTGTAATTTTCTCATGTCCCCATTTATACAGCAAGGTAATTTTTACTGTATCCTCTCACATTTATGAGTCATTATGGTAGTCACAGCAGCACTGAGTGGGTGGTCACCTGGGATGCCTGGTAATGTACTGTACGGTTATGGACATATGCTTATGATGGAATGGCTGTTTTTCCCTCGAGCAATGTACATAAGCTGAATTGCTTCTGGAAAACATTAAGCAGTAAGTGGGTCAGGTAAGACTTATCCACAAACAGACATTTAAGGTGGCGTCTGTGTCTAAAGCACCTTTGATGTTTTGCCTCTTGTCTTTTTTTTAATATGCAAACCCAGGACCATGGGATTAGCAGCAAGTTTTGGATCAGTTGTGTGTTGCATGCTTCATGCATTTTGTCAGCCTTATGCTCACCGATCTGAGGTTTATCCCACATACCCTCCTATCTGATGGCAGATTTTGCTCTGAAACAATCGTGCTCTTTAGTGCGCTCTCAGTGAGGGACACAACCATGTGTGGAACACCTCCTCCCACAGAGAGGCGCCCTCAAGCGCTGCATGTCTTCATTATTTAAACCAGGGGTGTCTGAAGTGTGACCTGCTATTACACATAGTGCAGCTTACAGGAACATTAGAACTATGAATTGTATTGAATGACACGATGAATTGACATCTAAATAAAATACAATAAAATAGTTTTTCAGTGTGGACACTTAAAATTCAGTCTGTCACTTACTATAATTTTTATGTGTGGACCCTCACCAGTTCACAGTAATGACTGTGGCCCTTGACCAAAAATGATTGGACAGCCCTGATTTAAAGGCTTCTACAAATCAGTTTTACTTTTTCTATTTAACGGAGTTCTTTTCTCTTTTACGACCCTCTTTAGAGCATGTTCCTCCAGGAGCACTGTGACGGGCCACTCGTGCAAACATGCCATGTTGTGAATAAAATTTGATGCACCCTATTGATCAGAAGTTGCTTGCAGTGGTTTGAAGCAACCTGGGCCAACTCTAAGGCCGTCAGTCAGCATCTGCTCCCCCCCATCCTTCAACCTCATGACGACCATGAGGTGAAGTGACTGAGCAGTGACTGGAATTGAGCTGACACCTCTGAGAGTACTTGTTTGTGTTCTACTATGGGATGTGGGAGTCCCTCTTCAAGGGCTCTTTCTAAATAGGCTGTGGTCTCAAGTCAACTGTCCTGTTCAGAAGCCTTTTCAAAAACATGACGTTATTATTGGGAACTGTACTTTTCTTGTAGAAATGATTATTATAGTTCTTAGCTGTTATTGAGCTAACCCTCAACTCCAAGACCACCTACAATTTGAGGTACGTACACTAAGCTACTCCCCTTGATTTACTCATGTATACAGCAATATCATTTTTACTATATCAGCTCAGGGAAAGTACCTTGACTAGGGGTACTACAGCAGGTGCAGAGACTAACCCTAACCCAAACTTGCATATAAATGCATGGAGGTGCACAACTTGGAAATTATGGTGTTACACCAGGAGTGTGGATTTGAAACCAGGTCTTTCTGATTGCAAGGCAACAGATGTAACTGTTGCCCCAGTGTATATTGTACGTGCTTTTAAATACGTACATTTCAAATATAATGCTGCAATGTTAAAAATGCTTTTATAAACAGCATACATTAAATCAACACTTGAGCAATACAGGCCTGTGCAATATTGTTTATGTGAAATGAACCTCAAGCCTCCACTTCTGTTTTTTTGTAAATAAGTGAAGAATCTCACTTATTTGTTTGTTTCTAGCTAATTCCGAGAGTGCCACAGCCTCTCACCCAATTTTAATATGGATTACCATAAAAATAGTGAGTTAGTAAATGGCACAAAAAGTATTATATGCAGCATAATATTTTTTAGGTGACTTTTGCAAAATACACAGCTGTTCTCAATATTAATGTTTAATTTTATTTGTGTGTGGGTGGAATGCAGGAAATCTGTTGCTTTTGCATTATTTATGGTTACACCAAATGACACTTAAGGGGTTTGAGCACAGGAAATGAAGAATAAAATAAAATGAGTGCATAAAATGCAATGTTTGTCTGCTGGCATGCAACAGTCGGTGGAGGTTGGGTTGATGTGTGCAAATATGAATCATATTTGAATGCAACAATGGGTAAATGTAATTAAACATGAACACACACACAGATGTGTGCGTGTGTGTGAACTTCAGAGGTCCTTTCCCAAATGTTTGCTCTTTCTTGAATCCTTGCATCCTTGAATCCTCGGGAGCCAGAGGAACATCACTCCCTGTGGAAGCTTACTGTTGGTCCTGTAAAATACACTGTTAACTCATTTCCTGCCTTTTCAAGATGGTCACGTTTTTAGTGCTCTTTGTGTTCACCTCCCAAACATGTGTGAACACAAACATGGTTTTGTGTGGGTGGCCAGTCTGAGGCAACTCATCTGGACATGTGAGGAACGAGAGGAAGAAGTGTTGGGTGTCGGACGGAACGATGGAGATCCCTAAAGCCGCTTAGATGAATTTCCCATGAGCACAAGGCGGAGTGTTGTGGGTGGAACCAAACCTGTTTGTTTCATACACGAGCAAATTGGCTCAATTAGCATTTTTCTTTGAAAGGGAAAAACGATTTGGGCTTTTTCTCTTCCTCACTGTTGAGGTCTGCATGCACTGAGAAATGAGTTTGACTTTCCAAATAAATTACATACATTTACATTTATTTGTTTTTACACTTTTCTCCCAAGTGACATACAGCTCAGAGTAAACAAAAGTACATCAGCAACAGCAGAAGACCTCAAGACGCAGACAAAGGATAATCAAAGTCCGGCTTGCTTGATACCGCTATGTTGCTGTTTCACATCCCTCAAGTAGCTGCCTCTATAGATGTGGCATTCAAACAGCAAATCCATAGATAATCATAGCATTTGGTGTTTGACTCATTTATGTAGTAATCGGGAGAGCAGTGGCACTGAAAAATATGGGTTTGTGACCATTTTTGAATTCTGGGAGGGTTTTGGAAGCTCAGAGGGTAAGGGGGAGCTCATTACAAAACACAAGGGCTTATGGGCTTTCAGTTTTGGATGTCTTTGGCATGGGAACACCACACAACCAGAGGTTGAGAACAACCTTTGCGCTTACTGATTAGCTCTTGGATGCTCTTATAAGTATTTATGCAAATTTGTCTGAACATGTTCCTCAAAAATGTCCTCTTTCTTGGAAAGATACATTCGTTCTCAGTACCTGGGTTAAAAGCTCTTGGACTATGGATGCATTCCACAGTGCTTCTTCTCTAATCAGCAGTGTGAACTGTCAGGGGTCCCATCTCAGTGTTGTCAAATGAAGTTTTCATTATATTTTATTACATTAAATTAATTGGGTTCTCAGTTTATCAACACAATTTGACTCCTTGTTCAAAGACCACTAAATGAGTCAGTAACACGTTAATAATACAGATGCCTCTTGATTTATTGATTAGGTTATGCAAACATTTCAGATATAGCTATAATAGTTTAAAAAAATTTGCAAGACTTTTTATTAAAATCTTCATTAACATTAATTATAAATGAGTGAAAATAAAAATGTCAGGACTTGGACTGTTGTTTCTAGAGACTATGTAGAATTTTAAAAAATTTGGGTGGAACTTGTTTAATTAGCTGTTTAATATGAAGTATTTATGCAAATTTGTCTGAGTATGTTCCTCAAAAATGATTTTTGTCTTGGAAAGATAGTTGTTCTTAGTACCTGGGTTAACATCCCACATCATTAAAGTAAAAGTGATAGGCAGGGGTGGGCCTGACTTTTGATTCATTGACAGTGAGCTGGAGCAAGTAAAGGTGTAATGGAACCTCCCTCTGGACCTGCAGAGTGTGATGGCAGCTTCTTGGACCTCGTGGGCCTGCACTTTTTTGCAGATCAGATGTATGGCTGACATAGTTCTTACATCTTGCCTTCCTAATGTTCTAATTTCCAACTTTAGGATGGTAAGCCCTGTGGAGGGCCCCACCTTTCCTATAGCTATTGTCCTTTAGTTATTATATATGCAGTGTGTGTGTGTGTATGCGCACTTGTGTGCTTTTCTGACTTAGGATGGAACTGCTGCACTACAGTACAAAATTGTAAAGAGCTTTAGTTTTAGCCTTTAAAAAATTTTTAACCTGTTAAGTTTTTTTTGCATTTTTGATAATTTTTTAGTTATCAAGTCATCATGTTCATTATTCTTTCTGTTGACTGGAGACTGAAGCTGTGATGATATGAACAAAAATGTGAACATTTGACACCACTTGTCTTAATGCTATAAATACAAAAATAAATCAAAAGGAGCTTTCATTGCATGTTGAGAATTTTTTTTGTTGTGTAGTTGTTAGTCGCTCCAACAACATGAACAATAAAGAAACTGTCATGAAAATTTTCTGAACATAGATTTATTTAGTTGGTGCAGAGGTTTGCCTTTGACTTATACTCAAAGGGGCCAGGCTGTAGTCCCACCTCCTGCTAGAACTCCTGATTGAAGTACTCACCCTGAATTGAAACTAAAAATTACCCACCTGTAACAATTGTAGTGAATTGTAGTAAGTAGCTTAAAGTAGAGGAAACCGCTTCTGAGAAAAATGTGAACAAACGTGAATGTAGTTTTAGAACAACAATGATCATTCATGATATGTTAACTTACACAATCTGTTTTTTTCCCCCAGAAGTTTTCAATATAGCTATAAATATCAAAGCATAAAAAACAGCTCTGGTTTTAAGTCCAGAATGTTGTAGGTGGAACTGGTGCCAACAACACAGGGACATGGACTGGTGAGAGGTGCAGGTATGGGGGTTTACCTGCAAGGGCAGATAGTGGCTGGGTTGCATGGGTAGGTGCACCTGGAACAAGATGCAGCAAAGACCCACTAAGCTAGTTCCGCTTTTAACATCCGCCTTGAGTATGACATGCAGCTGGGATGTAGAGAGGCACTCAGGCCTCATTGGAGGAGGGACCATGTTGCTCTCCCTGGTTGCTCCCATGGGCTTCTGACAGCTGGGTGTGGGTTCTTATGCTCAATTCGAAACCCTCAAATTGATATGAAGACAAGTTTTTGTTCCCCTCCCTGTGGACCCTCCACTCCTACTTTATATTCCCCATCTTTGCATCCCAAATACTGAGATCTGTCGACAGTGGGAGCTGTTTTCATACCCATATGTTCTCCCATCCAGTGGGAGCTTGTTCTCCTCATTTGAGGGGATTTACTCTATAAAGAGAAATGGCGACTAACAAAAGCAATGTTTCCATGCGTTTGCCTTTCCTCCAGTGTCAGCTTTGTGCCCTGGGGTGAAAGTCAGTGACCCAGCTGCACGAGGACCTTTAATTGAATCAACAAACTGAGGCATGTGTTTCTGCTGGTCAGTAACCATAGGTGACATGAAAGTGAAAAGGGCAAATATTGGTGCTGGAAATTGGAGGAGATGCTTAATGTCAGGGACCCTAAAGTAGACTGCTGGGGATGCTTTCTTGTCCAAGTTTTGATGGTCCACCACATTAAGCTGTGATCACTGACCCTTGAACTTACTATATCATAAAATTCATCCACCTTCTTTCTATAAGAGCACTGCTGCTTCAAAGCACCTGGGCTGAATCTGGCTCAGTCTGTGTGGCAGTTGCATGATCTCCCTGTGTCTGCGTGAGTTTTCCTCTTGTTGCTCTGGTTTCCTCCCGCAGTCCAAAAACATATGTTTCAGATTAATTGGTCCCTCTAAATTGCCCATAGGGTACACATATGTGTGACTGTGTGGATGGGCTCCCCTGTGATGAACTGGCATCTAATGTGGAGGTTCTTTCATAGTCTGACACAGCAATTCTGCACCTCCTCGACCCTGCTCAAGATTAAGCGGTTAATGATAATGGATGGATGAATGCTTTCCCTATACAGATTTGATTTTTGTTCAATCAGTATGTTTTTTTGTGTGTGTTTCTTACTTTTATGAAGGAAAAACATACTAGAGGACAATATTTTTGTATGGTACTCATCTCATCATTCAATTTTAAACAAATATTAAACGAGTATTAAATTCAAGTGCAGCGCTTTGTCGGGTGTGTAATGTTGCAGGTCTGTATGCTCTGCCACTATAAATTAATGGTCTGACAAGAATAATAAAAATTGAATAAAAAATCCCAAACAGTGTGAAGATCAGATAACTAATGAGAAGAGTTAGATGATGTCATTCTAATTACTATTGGAGCACCAAGTCCTCAGCTGTGTGCAGTGGGACACTGCACTGTTCTTGAAGACTAAAGCCTTCACTTCTTAGACGGAGGAAGTGGATGGATACCTGCAGTGCTCTAGACCTGCCCATGAAGGTTCATTGATGTTTAGATGTGGTGCGAAGGGCATGGGAGGCATCTGGGTTTATCTTGGAGGTGATAGAACTACTCTTGGCTCTATTTTGTTGAGCGTACTAGGAATTTTATTGTCTTGGAACCATTGTGTGTGTGTGGGGGTGGGGGGGTGGGGGGGGGGTAATTAGCATGTAGTTTTAGGGTGCATCTGGTCATCTAAATGGGTTAATATTCCTCCACCATCATATAGCTCTGGAGACCAGTGTTCAGACCCTGTGACTCAGGGAGTGCAGCCATCTGTGCCTTCATTTTTTTCTGCCACTTTTCTCCAAGGCATCTTCCAATGTTGCATACAGTTAGTTACTAATTATATAGCTGGGTCACTTTTGCTGTATTAATTCAGGGTAAGTACCATGCTCAATGGAAACTATAGCAGAACCTCAAGATTGCAAGGCCACCTTCCTGACCTCTACACTACCCACTGCCTCTGGTACAGACCCATAATGACAAATCCCACACACAGACACCTGCCCTGACCTAGGAGAAAGAATAAAACATGATTCATTGGTTCACATTTTCTTCCGGTGCATAGGGGTCCAGGTTTTGTGCTCATTATTCTGACTTCTATGTTTTTGTACCTCCACCTTGGATACCTGAGGCTGCTGAGCTGCAGCTCTTCCATAAACAAGAGGGCTGCTGGTTAATCTGTGTGGTCTTTGTTGAGGTTGTTGTTTTGTGGAAACAAACCTGAGAATTTGATTGTTGCTATCTGTGAGCCTCAGCTTACAGCTGCTGTTCTTTTTGGCCTCTCATGATTTGGTCAATTTCCTTTTCTTCATTAAATAATTTAGCAGTTTTCATGACAGATTTATCTGCAATTTGTGCACCAAATATTTGGCCTTTTTCAAATTCTGCTGCCTATCTGTCTCTTGTGCAGCCAGCAGATACTGCCAAATATTATTTACATTTCTGCTTTATATTTACACAGAGCTTTGGACTCGAACCATGGTGATCAAAGCACAGCTTTTTAGTCTTGTACCACCATATTGTTGGTTCACATCCCTCAGGTAACTGCCTATAGAAGTAACACTCTAACACAAATACATAGATAATATTAGTAGGTGGCGTTGGATTTATTTATGCGGCTGTCAAGAGATCAGGAGAGCTGTGAAAGAGATGGATATGAGACACTTATTGAATGCTGGGTGGGATACTGCAGCTCCGAGGGACACAGAGAGCTCACTCCACCACAGCAGGGACTAAACTGACAACCTATACACTTTTGATGTTTGTCCCATTGTGAGTGGGATCACCAAGCAGCTGTCTTGTAGGTGTTGAAGCTCATTGCTCTTGCTGGGTTACAGGTATTAAAATTAAAATTGTGCTGAATAAGATTAATATGATCCACCTATCTATTCTCTGGGTTGATTTTCCTTTATTCAGTCCACAGCCTGTGTATTTTTCCAGGTTTTTCTTTGACTGAGGCAGCTTGGATTTAGTTTTTTTGCCCAAGGACATGGCTGTATTTCTGAAACTAATACTCACTCACAGTCCTTGTGCCACCGGTCACCCCTGCCATGTTCTTCAATATCTGCTCAATTTAAACAACTTTTGTAAGGGGGTGAATTGTGGCCTTACTGGGGGATGTGTACAGTTGTGCTTTGTGTGACATCAGTGGCTGACTATGCTGCTTGCAAATGGATACATCCTTGACTTTCTGTTTCTTTCCTGAGTTGTGTCTCTCAAGCTCCCCGACCTGTTCTGGCTCTGTCTCCCTGTCTCACTCCAGGCCCTGGCTGGACGGGTTTCCATTTTGGCTCTGTTTGCTTTAATATAGATTATGAACAGCATGGCCATTCCTGCCCTGGAGTTCCATTTGCTGTTTAATCCCTGGAGGAATGAAAGGCAAACAGGCCAGTGTTCAGAGCAGGAACAATAAGCTTAGTGAGGTAAACAGTGCCACGTGGAACCCCTATCTCCTTCTAGTCAGGAAGTCAGAGTCACTGTAATTGGATAAATGAAACAAATTTTATCAAAATAATTTTTACTGGTCATAAGTTCCAGATGAGTTATTTAATTTGCAGTCGTTGTACTGTAATTTGCTTTGGATAAAGCTGCGTGCACAGCAAATAGACGCAGTCACTTATTAATCATTCTCATGTTTCTCCATCTGTTTCATACTTGGTTTTTCATGTTCGAGCCAAATACTTTTTCCTCGGTTCACATTTCAGAATGTAAGTCAACTTTCACCAGACAGTCACCATAATTAATTTTATGCTAATTAGACAATGCAATAAAGAGAGATCATTCATATGCTGGAGAGCAGCCTTATAGGCTATTCGTTTATGTGTATGTATTTAGCCGATGCTGGTCCCCAAAGCGACTTACACTTTGTTCATAACTCCAAATTCACTTTTACTACTAAGTCATGAGCTTTTAAAGCTTAATGCAACACATGTTCTTAAAATTGTTTGCTGGTTAAGGACTGCAAAAATCAGTCATACCTATGATAAAGTACTTTGTAAGAATTATTGTTGTGCTTTTAAAAGTTCAAGCGACAAAAAAATTAAAACTAATTTAAAATAACTGAGAATGAAAAGTTGTTTCTGCAAACTTGTATTTGACGCCAATTGCTGACCAATTCATCCCGTAAGCCTGAGCAACATTTCTCATCTTGTTAAGGATCACTGATACTCAGGAGCACAAGACATGTACTGTGGAAGTGAATTGAATTAAGGTGGCCCCAACCTTCTAGCCTTTTTGGGTGCACTTTACTGCCATCTGTGAGCTTGACAGGGAAAACAGTCTGCATTCACTTCAAGAAATAGAAGTTCAAGGAAAAAAAGAAAAAATGAAATTAAAAATAAATGGTGCCAGGACCTTGCAATGGACAAGTGGATGGATGGATGGCCTGGAAATGAAAATTCTTATCATGAATATTTATAACTTGGGAAGATAGTCTAATTTCAATTTTTTTCTGCATATCTGCAAAGAGAGAAGGGGGGGGTGATTGAAAAAAGCACTTTTTGTTTTAATTAATTTATGTATTAATTTATTTGTTTATTTCTTAAAATCAGGAACACATGGAATGTATTTGCACAAGTGAAGTTCCTGATAACTTTCAAAGCACAAATAAGCTGCAGTTCAGCTCAGTTTTATAGGTGAAGAAGGTTTTGCATTTTGGGGGTTTAGAATATTTTCTGTGTTATTGAGCTAAATACCTTTATTTAAAGTTAGCTGATTCTTTTTCCAAAATGACTTAGAGTGTTTAACTACTAAGAGAGATTTGCACATTTATATAGCAAGGTAATTTTTGTTCCTTCAGTGTTGGATGGATTCAGTGGCTGTGAGGGACAAAGGGAACTGATTGCACCAGGTTGAAGCCAGAACTGAGAACCTTCAGGCTATGGATTTTTGACTCCTTGTGAGTGGGACCACCAAAGGGCCAGAGCTGGAGGAGCTCAGGGCTCTTGCTGGTCTGTAGGAAGGAATCAGCTCCTGTAGGTACTGGGACACAATTATTTACCACACATAACCCTTTTATCAAAAACAAATACTTTGACCATCTTCTAGATTGTCACCAAAGGGAGACTCATGATACAACTTGTAGCGAGGATGGAAGACCAGTCTGGAGTCCTTGAGGCATATCACCATGGCCTGGCCCCAGAGCTGTGTGGAGAGTGGTGAGAGGTGGATGCACCCACACAAACATATGCACACACAGTGTTTTCATGGTTGCCACAGTAGTGAGAGAATAGGGGCTGTTTCGCGATCAATGTAGGTACACAGATGTACTTTCCAGGTCGTTTCCCTCTGTTCACAACAATTTCTGCTGTGCAAGAACAGTTTATTACTTCTTTCAGTGAGTTCATCCTCAAGGTGAATTTTCCCTCAGGAGTCCTTCTGTCCCTGTACAAGGTGCAAATCTTGCTTTAATCACTCTATTGTGGCACAGAGAGTGCGAGGCCTCAGTGGTTGTGCTCACCTGTGCAACTGAGGTACATGAAAGCCACTGATTATTTTTTTTAATTTTAATTTCATAATTGTCCAGCTGTGTAAATGTATTAAGTGCCTTTGGAGAAAAAGTCAGATAAATGGGAAAAGTGTGAATGTATGCTTGTAACAGCAAAAGCTTCCATTTCTGTTACATTTGGATTGAAATTCTGTCTTTGCTTTGCTCCCTTAGTGGAGCATCAGGTGGTGAAGCACTGACAGAACCATATTTTGGATCAAAAGGTTGCTAAATGAGATGTGGTTATTATTATTAACCTTTATTTATCTGATACCTTTGTCTAAGGTGCCTTATGTTAAATAATGAATTTTACAGTGATTTACCCATTTATACAGCTGGGTAAACTGACTCTCACTACTGTGCCACCTACTGGCAGTTAATTGACCTTATTACAGTCTATCCCTGTTATCCCAACAGTGTCACTACATGCTGTGACAGGATGGATTTCCTGCTATGCTATTTCCCCTGAAATGCCACCAACCTCGCTAGGCATGAAATGGGTCATCGCCAACGCCAATGCGATTCTACCCCATTATGTTGCCACTCCCTCCTAAAAATCATCAACTCCTCAGCCCATTGCTGAAATTTCAAATCTGCCCTGTACAAATGTTATGATGTGGACTGCTGCTTTTTAAACCACACAATTTTTGGTTCAAACCCTCAAGTTGGGGTAGGTGGCCAGTTTGTACTGTATCAATTCAGGGTAAACAGTTGGTCAGGTATACTACAGCAGGAGGTATGATAAGAACCTGGGTCCTTCAGTCCAAGGCCACAGTAGCTCTAACCACCCTGCTGACCCTTTTTAGGCCTGGCATCTCCTGTGACATGAAGTTCAGTGCAAGTTAAACAAAGGGAATCCTGCCATATGTTTTTTTGTGATTTGTGTGATGCTGTTGTAAGTATGAGAGCACTTTGAGTATGTAATAATGTGAAGAATCACACCTCTGTGTGTTTGATATTTTCCAATGTCACCCTGCATTGTGCTGTGCTGATGAATAATTTGCACATGCCTGCAGTGGATAGGTTTGAGGTGACAGCAGTTGCACTGTATGTGGAAATTTCTCTGTCACCCCGTGTTTATTTTTACTGTAGGACCTTTTGTAAGAACCAGGACTCACACTAGTCTGCTGCAAAAGAAGCCTACTTTGGTGCTTTAAAAGTGTGAGAGTTGTGGGCACAATGGCCTTTGGGAATAATGAACACACCAGTGAGGGCACTGTTCTACTCCACTTCTAGCTGCTTGGGCAGGCCAACACTAAAAGTCTGTAGATTCTCAGCTGTAAACCCCCGTCCCTCAGAGCTACTGAAACTCTACAAAACCGGTCTTTTTCAGAGTCATTTCTCTCAACCTGAAAGCTGCATGAATGAGTCCAACACCATCTGCTATTATTGTACATGCATTTGCTGTTTGAATATCACTTCAACAGGCAGCTACTTGAAGGTTGTGAAGCAGCATCATGGTGGTATCGGACAAACAAGCTGTGTTTCAATCATCCTGTCTCTGTATACAAAACTCTTTCAGTTTCCTGCATTTAGTGTCACACCATGGGGGTCACCTAAAATACTGTGGGCATAGTTCAAAGGGAAGCACATGGGGTTGGGGTCACCCACAGGTCATCCAGGGTAAGCTAGCAAACACTCTGCCTCATGCCTTGTACGTGCAAATGTCCTGGGCAGCAGTTGCACAGCGCCCCCATGCTCCTCATGTCCCCAGTGACAGATTGTCAGACTGCATGAGTATACCGACACTGTGTGACACTGACTCACACCGAAGGGTTCCTGCAGCCACATGGGGAGCTGTGTAAGGGTCTGAGAAAATGGGCTGTGGTCACACCGTGGACTGCAGGACACTGGATCCTTGTGTTACGAACAGCAAAGTGGCTTCACTTTTTTTAAAATTAGAGTTATGAGTAGCATTTCATCATAGCAACATACAGGCAATACATCCAGAGATTTCACTTCCATCTCTATATAGTAAAGGGTAAGAGTTATAGTACAACACAGTGTTCATCGCACAGGACTATCTAATAAGTTTAATAAGGGGTGTCCATACATTCCACAATTGTTTTTAATTATTGTGTAGGTCAAATATTAATTTTTTGAGTGGGAGGAAATGAAATACTTCACATCCACATTTTTACAGAGGGAAGTTATAGACCAAAGCATTAAGATACATTTCTTTGCCACGTATGCCAGCTTGAGCAACCTACATTCTATGGCTAAATTCAGAAGAAAATTTGGGATGTGATTTAATGGCAAAATAGATGGAAAGAAATCAAACTTTAAATTGAAAGTTTTTTGAATGGTTGAGTGAACCAGTCCAAAAAAACATTCCTTTCCAATAACCTTGTATCTTAATCACATTCTCAGACTAGATAGATCAAAGTGCCAGGAGCAGCTTTACAGGTAAAACACATCTGCAATGTCCCTGGGAACATCCTATGAAGACACACCGGGGAAAGGTAGATTCTCTGAATGAGCTGGAAGTTTTACTCCTGGATGCCTAGGGAAATGCAGGCTGGGAAAATTTTTGTATGAATATCTGACCGTTTATGACCACCCATGAACACACATCAAAGTCATGTTCCCATGTCTCCTTCAAAGTATCAGAGGAGTTATTAAAATACAAGTAAAGCCTCTGGAACTGGTCACTGCAATGGGTTATTTCTCTGCTTTAGTGAATTCTGTTTGAAGTCTCGTCTCCTTGTTTGAGATTGTCATAAAATGACAAAGTTGTATATTTGAAAAAAATCTCCTGGGTAGGCTAAATTTATTTCTTAGGTGTTCAAAGCTAACTTTGGTTTGATCTGAAAATAAATGTGACATGTCCAACTTAATTTCTAGTTAATTTTCAGAAAATTTCCTGGTGTCTGATTTAACTAATGATTGTGGGAAGATCTGAAGCAACATGAGACCAAAAACAAAGACCACACAGGATCTCTAGGTACCGCTTAAAATTGCTCCAGGTTATAGTGTTGTGTATGGCAGAGTTCTCAGTTACACCTGGACTCTTGTGATACTTGTGAATGAAAAGTAGGGACTTTAGTAGTCTTAGGTGGCAGGAAACTGACTCAGTACCAACCCATAGAAAGTCTGGTCTGAGATGATTTCAGTCATTTCTTAATTTGAGCAACCCAGTAGTTGAGTCTCATCCAGTAGCAAAGCCCCACCAATCTCTTTCGGTTGGCTCAGTTTGGAGACCCTGATTCTGGGCCTCTAATTATCCTAAATCAAGGTACCTTAATTTCTTAAAATTCATTTGACAAGTAGCAGGATAGATTTTGAAATGGGTATAGCAATAAGGGTAAGATATTCATTTTGATAACATTAACTCTGTCAAATATGAAATGGGCAGAGAGGTCTATGGAGCCAGATCCTCTCTAAAGTTATGCATTTTCAAAGATAGATTAGCCTACCAAGCCAATAGATGGCAGTAAAGAGCACCCAAACAAAATAGGAAGGGAATTTAAGTCAACAGCTCATCAACTGCTCGCGTCTGATATTCCTGGGTGTCTGTGATCAATAACAAGATGAAGAATACTGCTCATGGTTACATGATGAATCAATGAATAATCTGCACTGAAGAGGAGCGGAAACACTATTTTCAGGGAAACACTATTTTCAGAAATGTTAATTTTAATTGTATCTCAAAGCACTACAAATATTAAAGTATTTTATATTTACTATAGGTATATCTGAAAGTTTATCCCATGCAAAAACTGGTCAGATTTATGGATTGTGTCTTAAGTGTAAAAAGAACATTAAAGTTATGAACAAAATGAGCTGTGGGGAGCCGGTGTATTATTGAGAAACCCTGTAGATGACTTCTTGTGGAATGATATTAGTGATGGGAGCAATCTGAAGGTTTTTTGATGTGTGTGTGTGTGTGTGTGTGTGTGTGTGTGTGTGTGTGTGTGTGTGTGTGTGTGTGTGTGTGTGTGTATATTCCCATCTCCAGGTTTGTTCAGTTTGAAAAAATTTGAGACATCTTGCATTAAAACATGGCTGGAGTATATATTTATTAATTTCCCATCTATCTGTGTAACACCGGGGACCCTATCCCCACCCTCAAACACTCAGGCAGTTAAGATAACACTAAATACCAAGTGTGTTTACACACACAAGGAGTGTGAATCTTTTGATGTCTGTTTTACACATATTTAACATAGAGAAGAACATCAAAGTACTGTTGGTAATAAATTTTGAAGTGCAACAAAAATGAATACAATGCAAACAGTATAACTACAGGGATGTTTATGAACATATAGAAGTAATATAAGCATACAGCTGGAAACAGAGCAAGATTAAACTTAAATGCATATATAAAACATTAATAAATGTATAAGTTTAAGATATATACCATGTTACCAGTGTAAATTACTGTTGGTTTAAAGTAGCTAATAGCTGGATGTGACAGTGGGATCTTAATGTCCATTGAAGTGTGCATATGAATCATAATGTTGAGTTCAGAAGCTGATGAGAGACACTAAATTAAGGGGAAAGCTGTTTTTGTTCTCATTGTTTCTTATTGCCCTGTGTCACTTCCCAGGAGGGAGGGATTTGGACCTATGATGGCACAGAGTGGGGATTGTGTGATCCTCCTGGCACTGCTGCTACCTGCCAATCCAGTTGACCAGATGAGTGGTTTTGTTAGTGTGTCTGCGGATGACTATGTACAGTGTGTAAGATGTTCATCCATGTATATGAATGGCATGTGTGTGATTCCACTCTGTACGAGGTGTCTTTGTGAAGCGGCTGTGCTAATGGAAGGGGAGAATTGCTGTGGTCTGCTTCACTTTAACAGCTTCTGGTGGGTGGGGACTTTCGAGAGAGGGCCACAGAATGCTAGCCACTTTTTGGTAGGCTGTAATGGAGCACAAGTGCCTGTTGATAGCCCTACTCAGTGTGTGTGTGTGTGTATGTGTGTGTGTGTGTGGAGAGGTGTTATGGAGGAAGTGTAAGAGTAGTCAAGGGTTGGGTGCGCTGAGGGAGTCTGGGATGACCCTGCCAATGACCAATGACTCTGGCCCCCCATGTGGTGTGATAATCTCTGACACACTTTTCACCTGCTGTCTGATTCAAGTGCCTCCTTTGAGAGCTCTTTGTGTGTGCGTGCGTGCGTGCGTTCGTGCGTGCGTGCGTGCGCGTGCGTCAGAGAAAGATTGCACCTCACAGCATACACTACTCAGCTTCTGGTCCAATGCCTTGGTGATAGCTTGACTAGTTCCCTTCACACCTATCTGATTTTCCAGATGAAGCTCCTCCAGTTCATAGAGAATACCACGGTATGCATTGTGTTTGACCAGCCTAAGTGTTCTCATGTGTCTCCCCTTGTCTCTTGCCATTGGCTGCCTGTGTCGAGTTCAACATTCTGCTTATGGACTACAGGACAGTCAAAGGATGTGCAAATCAATGCATGTAGGACTTGATTGCTCCCTACAGCCCAGAAAGACTGTTGTGCTCGTCCACTTCTAGCTGCTTAGTGATTCCACTCACAAGGAGTTCAACCTCAAGAGTCTGCAGGGTTTCAAGTCTGGCCCGTATTCTGGTGGAATGAGATCCCTGTTTCCCTTAGAGCTGCTGTATACCACCCAGCATCGATTGTTTTCAGAGGCATTTCTGTCCTGATCTCCTGTGAACAAGCAACATGGTGGTATCAGAAAAAAAAGCCATGCTTTGATCATCCTGGGTCTAAAGCTCACCTCTTCTTGCGGTGCTTTTGCTTACTCTGAGTGTCACTTTGGAGAAAAGCATGTGATAAATGAATAAATGTAAGTCCAAATCCCGCAATCATTTACATGAGCGATCCATTTGAATGTCCATCTTCAGTATTCAGTGTCATCCCATAACTGCTCTCATTGTTGATGAGAGAATAGGCTGTGAACTGCAGTCTTTGACCCCTTGTGATGTCCAGAAAGATTATATTCACCTGATCCTTCACAGGCATCCCTTTAGTAAGGACTTGCTGGAGGATGGTGACTCTTTTGCATGAAAATATGTTCAGCCTTCTTTCATGTCTGGATGAATATGCCACTACATTCCAATTAACGTTCCTCACCTAAAAGTGGAGCTGTACTAAAGATACTGGATTTCTTCCCCACTTATAGAATTACTGGCTTTCTCCTCCCAATGCTACACTTCCTGCTAGGTTTTTTTCCAGTCCTGTCCGGAATTAAGGAATGAATGGCTGTGGGGCCTCTCAGAGCCGCCACAGTGGCCTCACCCTCCGTCTTGAAGAGAACAAGAGTTCCTCAGTGCCCCTATGACACCCCTCCCCCCCATTGGTGGAGCTATTCACCAAACACTGCCGCCTCCCTTTGCTTCTCCTCTCAGCTGGGCTTATCTATTCACCAGGGTACATAGGGGGTGCTGTTGAGCAGGACCATTTATAAGCATGTAATTCACTGAGGACCCACCATGGGGGTTGTCTGGGACCCCCCCCCCACATTCCTGCTCTTATTGTCTCTCTGTGTGAATCCGTGTTGCTTTTGACTGCTTTCCCTTTCCTCCTTGAACCATCAAGCCCCTCCCTGGTGACTTGTCTCTGCCCCCTTATGTCCCACTGCTCATTCAGCATGGGTTTAGCATCAGAGCTGCCCCCTTCCATTCCTCAACCACTGGCACGCCACTGATCTGAACCTGCTTTGTTTCATACGGCTTTTGTCACTGCAAGTTGTGCTGTGATGGAACATAACTGGTGCTGTTTCACTGCGGGGGAGGGGTTTGATTGGGGGGTATGTTCAGAAACCCTCTGCAGTAACAACTACATCGATTTGAAAAGCTGTGGAGGGGGGCAGAGTGCCAGTTACTGTGGAAGATGTAATGTCCTGCTGTGGTGGCACTGAGTGTGTGAGTTCCCTCAATTCGCACATGTATTGCAGACTAGCTCCTACTGGGCACTAGGATGTCGGAGATGTTGTCTGACTGTGGATTAGTATTAGGTCCTCATGTTATGAATGGTTGACCTAAAAATTTTTGAACTTACAGTTTATGTGTTTATATTAAGTACATTTTCTTCAATAATCTCTTTTCTTAAAATTCTATCTGTAACAGCACAAACAGAAATTTGTTCACTGTCTTTGAATACAATACTTGATACANGCACAAACAGAAATTTGTTCACTGTCTTTGAATACAATACTTGATACAGTAAACAGTACCATATACAACAGGAGTTTGGAACCACTTTAATTTAACTAATTTCCACAGTATTTACAGCTGTGGTGTTCCTGAATGTCAGTGATCAGCAACTAGATGTAAAACATCGTACATGTTTTTGGGATGAATGTGTCAAAAATTGGCACTGGACAGTGTCAGAAATTAACTCAAATTTAATAGGACTATTGGCCACTAAATCAAATTAATTGGCAATTTAACTTGCAAGTGGTCTGTGTGTGTGTGTGTGTGGGGGGGGGGGGGGGGGGTAGGGGGGGGGGGGGGGGGGGGGTTACACTGCAATAGCCTGACATACTGTCCAGTGTACACAACCTCCATGTCCAGTGTGACCATTACTAGATTAAAGTGGTTAAAGAAAAAGTATGGATAGATGCAGGTAGCTAACATCATTTCTATATTTCCAACATTTCTTATAGCACCTGTGCAGTGATTACTGTCTGCTTAGCAGCATGGAAATTATCATGAGCCGGATCCTTAACAGTGTAGTATAGTTTATGCGCAATATATAATTTTATTTTCATCATACTAAGTTTACATTATTGACAGTAAAGAAATTGATCCTGGAAAATAGTTGAGCAGCAAGTTGCAATTGGTAAAGAAAAACATGTTGGGATAGCTGTGAACCTGTTCCTACACTCACTCAGTCACACATTTTCTATTATATGCATGCATATTGTGTGCTGTACTAACCTGACAGGGGTGGAGTCACTATTTTGTACAGTTCCCTTTGGGATGGCACTGAGTGTGTGAGTTCCCTCAATTCGCACATGTATTGCAGACTAGCTCCTACTGGGCACTAGGATGTCGGAGATGTTGTCTGACTGTGGATTAGTATTAGGTCCTCATGTTATGAATGGTTGACCTAAAAATTTTTGAACTTACAGTTTATGTGTTTATATTAAGTACATTTTCTTCAATAATCTCTTTTCTTAAAATTCTATCTGTAACAGCACAAACCGAAATTTGTTCACTGTCTTTGAATACAATACTTGATACAGTAAAGGGGCCTGTGCCTGCCTAGCCCTAAATGGGCTTGATTTGGACCACATGCAATCAGTAGGCCTAATCAGGGGCCCCCTTTTAAGTACCTGGCGTAAGGACTAGCGGAGGATAGTTTGGGTAGTAGTACTAGTGTGGTCACTTTGGTTCTTTTGGTTGAAATTTTGTGCTGGTGGCTGGACTTAAGCAGTTTTTTTGTTAAGAAACCTGCTATTGAGTGCCATTTGTCCCACCTCTGTGGCGACCTCCACACCCACAGTGGGCCACAGCATGTATTGTGTGTATGTGTATGTATAAAAACTCTGTAAGCTATATGGAGCCTTCCATTCGAAATGCAACACCTGCAGACTGTACATCTGCCGATAAGGGAGGAGGGCCTGGAAAATGTCACAACTACTGTCCTGAATGAGATACTGAACATTCATGAGTCCATGCAAGCAATGTCCCCTAAAGATGAGCTGATAAGGGAATGTCTGAAACAGGTAGGGGATATGGATAGCAAGGAAGCAGAGGAGGTACCATGGCAGGATAAGCCCCTACATGGAATGTACCACTGACAGATGGCCGAGGTGGCCAACATGAGGAAACCCTACCAATGGCTCAAAAGGGCAGGACCGCAGCACCGAGAGTACAATTGCACTAATTGTGGCAGCACAAGAACAAAAAGTCAGCATGAGGTCATTTGAACAAGAAGCGTACCATGTCAGACAAGGCTCTAGGTACACACTGTGGAAAGAAGCTCCTGAGACAGTAGTAGTGGCTGAAAGAATCAAGCAGGGGCAATGTACACTGAGCAGCACAACCAAGTTGCAGGGATTGTATACAGGAACATCTGTAAGGAATACAGCCTGGACATCCCCGAGTCTGAATTGCAGGTATCACCCCTGGGGTCTTGTTTGATATGGTATACTTCTGTTTCGATGGACCTTAGTGCTTGTTCTTTTGCTGCTTCAGTTAGTGCCTCTGTACTGTAATTTAGTCCTGGTTGTTGGTTTCAGTTATGGTGGTGGTTGGGATTGTGGACACTGCTACATTCATATCTGCTAACATGTTGTCTGACGGTAGCTTGTCACCAAGTCTAGGAAGACAAATGCAGTGGCTGACAGTAGTTAGCTTAGTCAAGATCTTCTTTCTTATGTCTACAGTGGAGCCATGCAGGGCATACATCCTGGCACGCATTTCATCATGGGCTCTTTTCTGCCTCGGTTTCTGCCTGCATGGGTCTTGCTTGTGTTGCATGGGGTTTGAGCCTTGCCATCTGGCTTTTATTTCATCAATTTTCAGTTTCAACAGGAGGCTTCTTGTGATGTTGTTTGAACATTGGGTGACTATTTGTTTTTCTGTGAGTGTGGATGATGGTCTTTTCCTTATCCATAGTTCCCTCATGCATTTCATGTATCCTGTCTTACTAGGTGTACTGTTGTACTAGGATTCCATAGATCGTTATTATCAGATCTTGTCTGTCTGTGGTTCCAGTAGCCCACTAACTATCAAGCTGTCTTGGTTCCCCAACATTCTACATGGACCTAGTTAATCCGGGCAAGATCTGAGCCAGTGTGACTGTCTCCATTCTGGTCATTCTCACTGGGAGGTAGGCAGATGTAGCGTTAGGTATTATTAACATTTTAATAATTATTAAATAGCGGTGTTATTCCTGGACTGGAAATCAAACCCCTTTCTGCTATGCTATCCAACCCCTGTGTGTGTGTGTGTGTGTGTGTGTGTGTGTGAGAGAGAGAGAAAGAGGGGGCTGCACTGTGTGCTTTGGAATGTGCTGATACACACTGGCAGCTGGGTCCAGTTTGCGCTCCCTCCTGCACTGACCCACTTTCATTAGCCCTTGCGGGGTCTGTTCACGCTTTTAAATAGCGAGTTTGCTCTCTGGAGTTGAAGCACATACCTTCAAAGGTAGGCAATTGCAGCAAAGGCGTTCCCCTCGCTTTGAAGTGTGTGTGTGTCCTGTGAGGGTGGCACACTTAGAGAAGCTGTTGGGGATGTGGTGCTGACCCCCCCCCCCCATCCCCGAACCCTAAGGCAGGAGCACAAATGACCAACCAGCATTTTACCTGAATGAAGAAATAAAAACATTGGCTCTGAGCATAAATTAGAGGGATTGTCTTTTCCCATGAGCCCCCTCTGCCCACTGGGTTGGATGGGAAATGGATAACCCCTTATTAGTGGCTTCATCTGACTTAACAAAATTGGTTCACTGTCCATGGTTCTGATTTAGCTTTAGGATTAGATTAGGATTATTTGGCACTTGCATGTTGGCACAACATGTGGAACTGATGCCTGGAGTCTGCATTTGGTTGTGGGTTCCAATCCAGTTCAGGTCTGTGATACAAACAAAAAGAATGACTTCTAGTACCAGGTGTTTTCATGAGATGAGAAGGTACAGTAGTTATGTATATAGAGGTGCCTGTATTGTTTTGCTGACACTGCAAGGTTTTTAAATCATTTGGGGCCACAGATGGCATAGTGGTAAAGGGTGTCACCTCATGGCCTGTGTGTATGGGGTTTGAATCCCCCTCCTGTTGTAATACTATTGATCAGTGTACTCACTCTGATATGATATAGTAAAAATCACTTTGCTGTTGAAATTAATAAATCCATGTAAAATTGCTTTTCTTACAGTTAAGTCAGATTGGACAAAGGAGTCAGATTCTCAAAGCTTGCTAAAATAAATTAAAATTAACTGTTGCACAATATAGCATAGTATTTTTGTAAGACATATTGAAGAGTAGATGTGAAAATGGACACAGTACTGAAGATGCAAGCAATTGTTTAATCTCTTTGTTCTTTTTCTTTGTGCTCTTTCCACAAGCTAAGACCCCAGACTCTGTGTGAAGTGCATGAAATCTTAATCTCCACATTCAAGGCTTTGTTCTTGTGGGAGGGGGGGGATATACTGTGAAATCCAGCAGAGAGTATTAAAAAAAATCCCCATTTAATACCAAAAGTGAGAATTGTTTCAGGCCAACACAGGCCGTTCAGGAAGATCTGAGTTAGCTGGTGCTGTGCTACCACAAATATGTTCCAATGTGAGCCTCCCTGCCTTGGTCCCAGTGTGTTGCTCTGAGCTTCCTGTGTTCCTCAGAGATGCTGAATCTCTCTCAGCATTCATGAAGTGTCTCAAACCCATCTCTTTAACAGCTACATTTCTCCTTATCTGCGGACAGCTAAATAATTGAATCCAACACCGTGTGTTATGATTATTTATGTATTTACTGTTGGAATGTCACTTTTACAGGCAACAACTTGAAGCATATGATTCATCAACATGGTGGTATCAGACACACAACCTGTGTCTAAAGGCCTTCATCAATTGATGCACTTTGCTGACTCAGGAGGGAATTTTTTTATAAATGAATAAATGTAAAATGACATGTGACTGTACGTCTGCCCCTGCAGCCAAGATAGGTTTTACCCTGAACTGCGGGGTGAGTTACTTTTCCAGCACGCTCTGTGCTCTCATTAAGCGCTTTACTCGTTATAATGAACACTTTTATTGTGCTGTGTTGGCCCATGGCCAGTGGTGCTTTGGGTAAATCCATCTAACATGTACATATTTTAACATTGCTGGCAAATGAATACCTTTATTACTGGCTTGCCGGTTGAGTGAAGATGATGAGGTGGCATTAATCACAGTTTGTCTCCCGAGTCCCAAGTCACCAGAGCAACCTGCACATCACCCACATCCCCCATCCCCACCCATTCATTCACTCTTCAGATCCACAGTGGTTCATTTTCAGGATGCTTTACAGCCACAAATTGTAAGGGGCCTCCTCTAACAAGCAACGGATAAAATGTTTTATGCAACGATGATCTTCATGATGACTGTAATAACAATTATGAGTGTTATGGTAACAACTGGGGCGGAAATGCCTGACCTGCTGGGTTCCATTAATTCTGTTTGTGTCCTAAATAGCAACCAAGTGACCATTGAAGAAACCATCGTAGTATGGTTAGCAAAACTTCTTAGGATTTTCAAAGTGAAGATGTTGGTTTTTCCAGAAGTTGTTTACAAACTCATCAGCAACACAGCTCTGTAACTTTACTTAAACTATGATGATTCTGAGTAATATTTTGTAGCTGTAGCTGGAATTGTAACGGAGGTGGAGCGTTAGTGCTATATATGTTCTCTCTGCCAACTCCTGTTTAGAGCTGATTGTTGACTAATTCATCGCATAAACAGGTGCAATGTTATTATCACTGAAACTCAGGAACACCAGACGTAAGCTGTAAGCAATGTGGAAGTGAGTTAAATTGAAGCTATCCCACAATCTTATTTTGTATGGGTACTCTTTACTGCTATCTGTTGAATAGGAAGGGGTAAACACAGGTTGCATTTGCTCTGCAATTATAGAAAACTGGTAAATTGTAATAATGCAACTAGAAATAAATAAAATGTGTTATTTTCAAACATTTGTAAGTCAGCTGTTGATAACATAAGGAGTCAGTGCATAAACTTTAATTTCTTATGCATGATCATTCTGCAGATGAAAAGAACTTCAGATGTTTCTGTGCATACTGGGGAAAAAATACAGTCCCCGAGTAATGCGCTGTTTCTGTGGCAGTGATCAAAACTCTTTGGTCACATGATTGAGAGGGAGGAATGGGCGGCACAGAAATACTGGCAAAATGTTATCGGAGACCTTCTTTTGTGTAAATAAAAGCAGATGATATGGTGCCAAAATGATGAACTTTTTTTTTCCTCGTTGGTAGGGGCGATTACAGGTTTTTATGGTGCTCAGACTCACACCTTCAGGCCCTCAGATAGACTGTTTAAAACTCCAAGTGCAATTTTATAACAGGGAATAAATGTTTCTTGTGGCAAATTTTAAATATGATGAAAAGCAAATAACACAAACTAGATCAAAATAACTTTACACTATTATACTATTCAAATATGACGGCTTTGGAAAATGAATACTGTCCCTATTTATACCACTTATACAGCGGTGTAATTTCACTTTATAACTTGAGGGTAAATACTTTGATCAAGGGCACTACAGCAGGAGATACGATACAAACCCTGGTCTTTCTGATTGCAAGATGGTGGTTCTAACCACTACACCACCTGCTGCCCTGCTTGCTCTGTCAGCTGTGTGATAAATACCAAGGTGTTATCGATCATGGGGACTCAGCTCATCATCTAATTATAAGGAGGTTTATAGAATGAACTGGGTTTATTTTGTAAGGGGTTCATTTTAGTTTATGTGTTGCAACCTGAAAACTTGTATTGTATGGGAAATTCATTTCTGTGCTCAGCAGGGTGGAAATAAGTGAACCTGGCTTTACATTTAAATAGAACATATGCAAATTCCCCCATACGCTGACATTTCAGTAGCACATACAACACATTTAATAGCTCTATATCATATGTGGAGAAAGGTAAAAATTCCCTGTGTTAACTGGTATGGATTAATAAAGTGGCTTTACTTTGCTAAATGTATTTTTTCATGTATGAACTGTATTTATTTTTTGTTCTCGTACCCATGGCTCTGGGTCACTTTGATTAGAATTGCATTTCATAGCAATAATTTCAGCTGAACTGGATATGTGCTGTATCCATATATTGGGGTTCACACACACACACACACACACACACACACACACACACATTCTTATAAACATTACGTATGCAGTAATTATGCAAAAGAATGACTGTATATGTGCAAACACTGTAATGAGCACACATACAATTTTAACAGGATATGCATATTCACACCAGCATACAGGCTTATGCTTGCTTGAAATTTTTACAACAGTAAATGTAAACAAGATGTGACATCTTAAAATGGACAGGGAATGTCAAACACCTCTGGGAATGTTTTCAGTATAGTGTGCATTTTCTATTAGACCATTAATTCCCTTGTGATGATTGAATCCTGTATGGATGTTTCCAAAGAGAAATTAAGCTTTTTAAACAAAGTCAGACACAAAACTGATATGCAGAGTTCTCCTGGGGCTCATAGCAAGCAGATTTTTTAACACGTCATGTTCAACACGTCACTGTGGCCCTTTGCCTTCCAGTGGAAGGTTCTGGGTTCTTCTGGACCAGTTACTGCTGAAAATGAGTGAATGTGAAAATAAATACAGCAGCTTCACATAGATATTGGGTTTTGTCTTTGTTATTTCCTCCATGTCTTGCTATTGATCCACAGTCAGCCAGCCTCTCCGTTGCCCCATCCATCCATCGTCCTTAACTGCTTGTTCCGGTCATGGTGGCTCAGGTTCACTAGGCACTGGGCAAAGAAACGACACCCTGAATGGAGTGCCAATCCTTCACAAGATAGCCACACCCATTCACACTCCACAGTCAATTCAGAGTGCCCAGTTCACTTGGGACATATGTCTTTGGACAGGGGAAGAATCCTTAACCCATACTAACTGGAATGAGTTAAATGAGCTGATTGACTTTGGTTAGTTTCCAAGGGATATATTACAAAAATGCCCAAAGTGTGTTCACACTTAGTATGGGATTAAAGGGTTTAATTATTTGACCACTAGTTCTAAGCATTAACTGGTAAGTAAAAGGTTGGACCAATTTTTACAAAAAAAAAAATCAACATAGCTGCACTGATTACCATTTTCCATCACGTCCCACATAGGCCTTATGTGCATTATTGAACAAAACACTAATTGAAAAATGTTTTTTTTACAAACAAGGATAAGTTTAATGCACCTCTGACTTGTGCCTCTAAGCATTGGCCCTTATGCTTTCCTCTGCACCCCTGGATGGGCTTTCTCTCTGTTTGTCAGCCACATTTAGTTTTTCACTTTTTGATGCACAGCACCAAGCATGTGTGGGACAGAAACTTTGCATAACTATGAAACCAGCCACTGCTCTCACAGGTCTGTTTCTTTGCTGTTTAATGTCCGAGGGCTGCATTAATTAAATTTGAACAAATCTGTCACATTTAATCATTTTACAATCAGCTGCAGTGCCATCTTAATCAGCTCCAGAAATTCCACAGTCCTGAAATACACAGCAGTGCCAATTGACCGTGAATTATCCCAAGTTGTGCATGTATCCCAAGTTTCAAGTTTTTTTTTCCTTTTTTTGTTACAACGGTAACTATAATATCAGCAATAGCAAATACAGGGAAAGTTTAGGAAAACTGGTGTAACCAATTTGTTGGGTCATTATTGGCTGGGCAATGATGCCTTTGAGAAATGGTCTATTAGTCCGGGAGGGACAGAGTTCAGATGTCCGTAAATACTAGCAGCTTGCATGTGGAAAATGCCACACTTTTGTGTAGTTTGAGCTGGGTGTATTCTGGGCCACAGGATGTGATGTCCAGTGACCGCCAAGGGCAAGAGCAGGTCTGGAGCAACAATGGTGAGGTGCTGCACGCACAAAGGACATGCCAGCTAAATCATCAGCTCATTCTGGATGACGGTGGGGTGGCAAATCAAGCATGTGATTTTAATAATGCATACTATAATACTGTATTGATTTGAATAATACATTATTCTAATTGAACATGTGAAAGCGTTTTGGTCATTTGTTTTAAATACCATGTAATACTACAAACAACTTATAGGGTCAAGTTCTTGATAAAAAACTGGAACATTCATTTTTATTTGGTTTGTCTTTCATAAGGTTTCCCATCCCATGAAGTTCAGTCGGGAAAGACCAGATGATAGGTCAGTTTTCCTCCTGAGCTGAACACGTGTACATGCACCTAGGAGACACGTGAAATCTAAATTTTGAAATGCCACATGATACATAGTGGGTTTGTGCTGGAGACCTGAGAAGTAAAGCAGAGTTGCCAAGAAAGCTCTGGAAAAGATTCTTAAATATGCTGAACGTTCTGCAAGAATGGTATTTTCTTCTTTAAATGTTGATATTTTCAATAACACTCTATGGATGTGGAAGGTGGACACTGAACAATCAAGACAGGAAAAACAGGGAGTTCAGTGAACTGTGGTGCTAGAGGAGATTGCTAAAATCACCATGGACAGTCAAATGGAAGTCAAACGGATGGGTGTTGGATCAATTCAAACTAGAACTGGAAACATCAATAATGAGACTTTGGACACCTGAGAAGATGGTGATGATGATAAAATTTGAAGGAAAAAGAAGATAAGCAGGGACTAGATGGATGGGCTCAACCACAGTGACAATGGACACACCTCTTTTAACAGACAGCCCTGTTGTGTTTCGACAGAACACTGATCCACTGTGCGTTATATATTCCACTGTAAGTGGAAACGTGACACAGCTACTGATGAATGGCACATAATGTACATATACATGCGTCCAAAACACTTTCAGCCACTTAAACCTCTTTATTTGTGATTAAGGTGGATGTAAACAAATTTCCAAGAGTAGACTGGATGTGAAATATGTAATTGTAAACATGTAGTTCTAAATTACAATTGTAAAAAACAATGTAATTGTAAAAATAAATTTAAGACACAGGTGCCATAAAGACAGTTCCTGCTCATAACAATTCCAAAATACTTCTATTTAACTCTATGATAGTATTTAGGGGTCCTGGAAAACATCTATAGTGCATCTGTTTTACTACAGTATAACACAAAATAATGTTTATTGCTATAACTGGACTCTGGGGTAACTGGTTATGGGGGGTGATAAATGCCTCAATGGCTGTGACCTGTTCTTCATTTTCACCTTCATGTAAAATTCATATCTTGTTAACTCTTTCTTTCCTTGTGGCTTCAGTGCCCAACTTCTTTTGTCCCTTCACTGATGTAACAGTCCTGCCACAGGAGAGGGTCTATTGCCTGAGGACAAGGACAATGCAGAAAAGCAGTTGCAGCAGGGTGGCGTAGTGGTTCCAACCAAATCTGAACTCCTGCCGCAGTCTCCTTGATCAAGGTACTTACCTTGAGCTGATACAGTAAAAATTACCCTACCAAGTAGATTATCATGACAGTCCTAACCAGCATCATCTTGGTAGTATAGTCAGTGTGCTTTTGTTGTCTTTGTATTTGATCCTTAGAGGACTTTTTTTTATAAGTTACTGGCCTGATTGTGTTCTGGATGCCTTTTCTCCTTTTGAAGTATAGAATGAGATTTTAAAAAACTTTGTAAATTAAATATTTACAGTGTTTTCAGGGATTACGTTTAGTCATCTCATCTTCTTGCATGTGACTCTCTCCAGGGATACTGCAGAGAAAACCAAAAAAATGAAGCATAAATATGAATATACTGCACAGAACTGTGGGCTAAGTCACATTGACACATGTGCCCAGGTGCACTAATGCAAATGTATCATGACCGTGGAAATTAAGTTTGATTCTATAGTTGAAATTGCCTGAAGTGATTTTAATTAGTCCACCTTTGTGTCTCTATGGTTGTTCTTTATTGTTATCTTTTCTTCAATTAAACCCCATGTGAAATAAATGTAAGATGTATAAAGTATCATTAGCTGATTAGCTTCTAATGTAGCTTATCAATACCTGAAGCTGAACAAGACAGACCATAGTTTTGCCATAACCGTACTAACAGGACGACCTGAAGACACGTGTATTAGTACAGAAGCCCTGCGCTAGGGAGCCCAGTTTAAACCATACGTGGAAGAGCCATGTGTTCAAAAGATACCTACTGTACACACTTTGTTCAAAGTCTGGGACATCCTGCTGTAATTTTGGAAAGAACAAGTAACTAGATACAAAAATATGAGAAGAGTTAACATCGTATTGACATTATAGTCTTTTTAGGATAGAACGAGGCATCTGGTTTTATTATTAGTTATTATTCTATTTTCAAGGTGCCTTACAGTGTGAGGTTTGTACACTAAGATACTTTACACTAACTTACTTATTTATACACCTGGGTAATTTTTACTGCATCTCTTCAGGGTAAGTGGTAAATGGGATTCATACGTGAGAGCTTTGACCGAAGGTGACGATCCTAACCGCTACACCTCCTGCTGCCTGGTTTTGCCGTACTTTCCTCGCATACAGTTTATCAATAGAGATTAGCATGACGGAATACATGTTCACTGTTACCTTACTGACCAAAAATGTCAAATGTCTCACAGGTTAAGAAAGTACCATTGGCAAATGTTATTGAAATGGTCTGGAACATTCAGTGCTGACTGGAAATGATGTAAATGTTATCACATAATTTGTTTAGGTGACTGAAAAGCAAGTGACTCCACCTAAATATAGAAATATCATCCACATGTATTAGTTAATCTGCCATGAAAAGCTGTCAGAAAAAAGGGGCTAAAACTGCACCTTGGGTCTGTGACGCTAATGCATAAAAGTTTGGTTTTTTATCTCTGTAATAGAGCCAATAAGTCTTTTAGTTAGAAGCGGGCAAAAGCCATGGCCAAAGATAATCAGGAGCTTCATCCTTCTCCTGAAATTAGGGAGAGTACCTTAATTAAGGTAGTAATTATATTTGCTGGTAATCCCTGACATAATCAGGGGCATGAGTGGCACCAGTGAGCGATGAGGCAGACTGCGGGACACGGCTGGGCGGACCCGGGTGAGGGGACACGGCCAGCGACTGCCGGTATCTCTGACAGTTAAGTGTGGCCAGCCTGGGACCACGCAGCATGTCCATGTCTTCTCCCCCTTTGAATAAATTAACCGTCACTTGAACATCATGTCATACGGATCAAGGAGGTTAGTGGCCTGTTTTATAATAAGGAAACTTCAGTCCAGGGGTGTCAAAATTTTGGGGCTCTCAAAAACTCTTGCTTAACAATAAAACTGTTTCACTGGAAAACTGAAGATTTGTGTATCTGCCACATTATATATATGATGTAAACTTGATAAGAGGCATCACTGTGTCTTTGAAAGGCTGCGACTTTGTAGGTGATTTTTTCAACTTCTGTGGACAGTAAATAGTACATGGTGAATCTATTTGTTCCCTTAACCATATTTAAGTCTTCAAAATAAGCTTAGATTTTAGTCCTTTAAGTATATATTTGTGTTTTGTTTGTATGTAACGTTCACTTATTTGTTATGATGGATTATTACATAGAAAAAGGTCAACAATTCAAATACTGTTCTCCCTTTAACTTCATTTGTCGAACCCTTACGCAGCTCATGTGCTGTGAGCAGAAGCCACTTCTGAGCACACATCTGAGATAGTTCAGAAGGAAGAAGCTCAGGTAAAACAGCAGTGGTTGTCTCAAGAATGGGGCTGACTGGTTTTTGTTGTCATTGTTGTTCCATATAGTCCGGAATGACTCCTGGCATCACATACAGTGTAAAGCATTAGACAAAGAACCCTCATAGTGTTTAAGGTTTGCTGCTGAGTGTTTTGGCTTAAAACTGCTTTTTCCAAGAGCACTGTTTGACCTGTGATGGAAACTGTCTTTGTGTTCTGGAATTGAGGGAGTGAAAAAAGAAGGGAGTGTTTCCTGGAGCCAAGCATGATATCTAACAGGACCACTGAACACATCTCTTCTTCTGGGGAATCTCCTCACAACCATGATTTCTGAAAAGCTCCCTGGATCTCCATGGTAATGGAACTGTTAGAAACAGTTTATGCAGTCCCCTGGACAGCTGCCCTCACCTTGCCCACTTCTCAAGCGTGACAGGTAGTCACACATGAAACCTTTGCTTTTCCTCCTTGAGAGCTTGCGGGCACAGTGTTTGATCTCCCTCTGGACTTTTCATACCTACATGATACCTCACACTGCCTGTGTCACTGTGCATTTTCTTTACTTATCTTTTCTCTAAAATTCCGATTTGTAGCAACAGATGACAGCAAGGAACACCCAACCAAACAGCATTGCAAAACCACCTTAATTCAACTCTCTTCCACAGTGTTTACAGGTTGTGTCTAGGTTTCCTCAGTGTTGATGATCAGTGACAAGACATGGAATGCTGCACATGTTTATAGATTGAATCAGTCAACAACTGACACTGAAGCGGAGTTTATGGAGGCGTTTTTATTTTCATTCATTCATTATTTTCATTCACTCATTTTAAATTCAGCTTAATATTATTGTAGCTCAAAAATTTAAAATGTTAAAAGGTAACAGATCTATCTGTTACAGATCTATCAGAAGTATTGTTACCGTTCCATTGCTTGTGACTTTGGTGTAAAAGTGACCCCAGAGTTGAGAACAAAACCGGTTATGAAAAGATTCTTGGCACAGTTTTGTTTGTAAGTTGAGGAGTCAGTGTAGAACTTAGCATTTGCAGTATTCAGCTCTTTGTGCACGTGTGTGACAGAATGAGTTCTCTGGCCCAGGTTACCTGCCCCCTGCAGACGGCTCTAACACAACAATAGCACTAAGAGTGTTTAATGAAAACAGCATGGGTACACTAATAACACTGGTTCTGAGTGACCTTCATGCCACACACAGGAATACGATAATAACTGAGAACAGGCGGTGTGGCCGTCACCAGGTGACCTGCTTTCTCTGCTCGGTGTAAACACTTTTTAATGGACTTTTTTACCCAGCAGGATGTTTGTATCGAGCCACTTCAACATCCTGACTGCTGGGTCACAGTTGTTTCTGCTCCAGATTAGCGCATTTGCTGCTGTGGGAGCGTCTCTGGCTCCCGGTTCGAGGGACAGATATTTACCGGGGTTTCCTGGTGTAATTAAACCCCGCTCTGTGGCAGCCAGACTGCAGCCCTCTTCCCCGGTGAACTGCAGGTCGCTGTTGATGGAACCGGAGCCGTGAGACGGGAAGCCAGCAGAGTGAGTGCACGCGGCGGGGAAGCTAATTCCACACAGTCTCCCAGTCTGCCTGCTCATGGGTGAAATTGGGTGGTGCTGGCAGCTCCATTGGGGCACAGTGCAGCCTGGAACCTGAAGCTGGCGCCGGCTGCAGATAAACTCAGCCTGATAGAGCTGGGGGTCGTTACTTCCTTTAGGGCGCAGACGGCTGGGATAATGCTGCAGTACAGAAGGTTGTTAGTTTCACAGTGGGCTTCCATCATTGCAGACACACACTAACCTCCTGTGTGTTGATGCTTGAAAATATACCACACAAAAAAAATCTACAACAATGAATTACAACTAGGAGGTGTTTTGGGCCTCAGCTGTTTTGTATCCAGCCATGAAAAGGACAACATATTGTCATATGAAATATAAACCCTGTATTGATATTATAATTTTATAAATGTACTTATGTCTGTGTTCATATCTTATTATCAGGGTCAAGAGCAAGTGCAGGGATGTGTGTTTGGGCAGATATGCTGTGAATTATGATGTGTGAAAATTGAACAAATGAAATAATTACCAGATAGGAGAATTGTTATGCCCTTGCTCTGTTTCTCATTTTGCATCAGGGCACCTATTACCTCCCCACCCACAAAAAGGAAAAATAAACATTGTTATATATAAACACTGCACTAATATTATACTCTCTTATTATAGTATGAACGGAGTTAATAAGGCAGAACATAGGTGAATGAGAACAAGTGTGGAGACGTGATTGTAATCAGATCTATCATTTATCATTTTACATGTGTTGTCTTGGTGTGGCGAAGAAGAAAAAACACCTGAAATCCTCGCTGGCACTATTAAAATATACTGTTTGTGTTTGAGGGAAATTTGAACCATTTCCACACGGTTCTCTGAGAGAAAGAAGGCAGGTTCTGAATGAGCCACAAATGACTGACGTTGGCACAACAGTGAGTTGTCAGATTTTGGGGTATGTCTTGTTGTTAAAGATAAGTTGATTTTTTCATTTTGTTTGAAGGTGGGGAAAAATTTCTTTTTTTGTACTTCCTCTGCTATGCCTATGCAATGCAGACCATCACTTGTCCTGTGAATCCAGTGCCAATAAAATGTCTATAGACTCTCTTTCCAGTTCTGCAACAATAAATTTTAAAATTAATATAAAATGACTGAAGAAAACAGTTGATTGGTTCAACACTGAGGTGTGCAAAAAATTGTCTGGCCACTTTCAACTTTTTATCACTCAGTTTATTTTATGGGTAAGGTTCTTTAATACTTTGGGATAAAGGATAAATATATTTTTTAAATGTTGGCTTTTTATTTAAACATTTTTATTAATGACAATGGGTACATTAAAATGAAAACTATTTCAAAATAAGTGTAAAAGATTACTGAAAATAAAATTACTTTGTTTCCACAAACTCCTCTGACCATTTGCCTCTCACACAACACAAGCTGTAAACACTGTGGAATTGAGTTGAATGAAGGAGACCCTGCACTCCTTTCTGCTTCACTGCATTTACTACCAACTAGCTGCCAAATGTGGAAGCAGAGGTTAAAAAACAGATAAATGAACAAAACAGACATTAAAAAAAGTTTACATCTTTGAAAATTTAAAGCTCAAACATTTGTAATTGGAGGAGGCCGTGCAGTGTGTCCACCTGTCAATTTAACAGTGGTGTTAAGCAGGAGCCTGGGATTATTCTCCATTTAGGAAGCAACGTAACATTCTGACATGCTGACTGCCTTCAGAGGCTGTAGAATCATATCCATAAAACTCAATCCCATAAAGGCACAGAGCAGAACTTAATTGAGGCAGCATACAGTGGGACCGTAACGGTTCATTAGCTGTACTCATTTCTGCTCATCTGTGCTCCATTAGAGAACCCCAATCGGCCCGTTTACCTCACCCCTGCTCACTGGGGAGCGACGGTGAGAAGCAGCTTGTCCTGTGGCACCCAATTAACTTCATTATGGTCGCTTTCAGACAGAAGAACTACACACACAATGCTGCTCTGAGCTCCACTTGGTTATTATCATCTGTATTACTGCGCACGCACACTTCTGTTGAGGAGGGAAACTGACCTGCTGAGCCAAAACATCACAGTAAAGAGCACCCAAACACAATATTAATGTGGGACCACCTTCATTCACCTTTCAGGTTCATACTTAGTGAGGGCTAACATTTTTGACACCCCCCAAGACACGTGTGCCTGAAATCCCTGTGTGCATTTGAACTTGCTACCTTTGCTTTTTATTAGCTGTGATGGGTCCGGGCAGTTTGCTTGGATTCTCAAACCATGTTATTGGCTTAACTGGGTAGGAACGTAAAGGGGTAGAGCTATGTGGGAGTCAGTGTTGTTGGCTCTGACTTCACCCACTTCCCTTATTTGTCCTGATCAATTTTTAACCAAGAGCTGCTTTTGCACAGTTAAGCTGTAGCTGGAGGAAGAAGGTGATTATGCTGCCTTAGTTATTGGTAGTAATTAATTATTAGTGTTTAGGTTGATTCATAGTTGATATATACTGGTCAAACTGTACATGCAGAAAAGAAAAGGAATTACACTCCACACGTTGTTCACCCTAGCAGGGATTTTCAAACAGTGGTGTGTGGCTGTGTATGGGAAAAAAGTTTTTGCAGGTTTGGCTTAAGTCAAATCTGTGTTCTTAATAACTAGACACCCAAGGTAACAGCTGTAACCACCACACTACCTGCTGGTCCTCTCTATTTGAAACTCCTTCAAATAGCTTAATCAAACATCTTAAACCCAAAATAACCGATTTATCTCATAAACATGTGAGATGTTTGCCATCTTTTTATTGATCAGGAATACCAGGCATGAGCTATAAGTACTGTAGAAGTGAGTTGTGGTCCCATATCTATGTGGATGCTCTTTACTGCCACCTGTCAGCTGGGCAGGTAAGTGAAGAAACAGAGTGAAGAAAGTGCACTTACAAACATTTCCTGGTTTATTTTTATCTGTGAAAATTTGTACCTTGAGTCTTAGTAACTTGAGGAGCCAGTGTATTGAGGGGCTTGATGGACCAGAGGCACTAGATATGGGAACCAGTCAGATTGTCTCAGCTCCAGATAGTGACTTCACTGTTGGTTGAATGCGGACATACACATTCTGTCAGGTTTGGTGTGTGTGGGTGTGGGTGAGTAGATGGGTGGATACCACACAGAGAGTGCAGAGGGGCAAAAACTAGCCACTTCTCACAGCTCAACACCATTACCTCAATGAACCTCCCTGCAGATGTATGCACTATGTTTTATCGACATATTGCTGAAGAATTACTCACCTGTAATCAAAGCAGCGCTCAAGTTCTGTTCCTGGGGTCAAGGCTGCTGAAAAAAGAATATAATGAATTTTGCTTTGAGGGCAAAAAGGAAGCACAAGAAGAAATATTGGAATCCTGTCACAGGGCTGGAGAAAAATGTCGGAGGTCAAATTGCCGCATGGCGTGAGGATGGCAACGGAGCCAGCTGAGAAGAGCACTGACAGGTCGGCATGAGGAAGGGCAGTTGAATCTAGTTAATATTGACCATATATGATTCTGCGCGCTGGGGGTGAGAGGTGCTACCATGATGTGGCCTTGGCCAGAAACACACAGCCTACAAACGTGTGTCCCCATAGTCAGAGCCCACCACAGTCACAGTCATGCACTTAGTGCAGGTTCGAACTCCACCTTGCATTATAATCCTCTTGATGAAGGTACTTTCCCTGAACTGGTACAGTAAAAATTACCCACATGTCTAAAAAGGTTAATTACACTAAAGTTGACTATCTAACTGTCTGCAAGCTACCGTGGATTAAAATGTGAGCTAAACATGGCAGAGACACTTTTTGTCAACCTTTCCACAGCCTGCTGTTCCAAAGACTCATTTAGAAAATGAAAAATGTTTCTGCTGCAAAGCTCTGTAGTGGGGAAAGCAGCTCAGGTAATTGTCATCCGCATCACCATCCCACAGTTAGCTGAGAGCCTGGAGAAAATCCCACCTCTGGGATCCAATCGGCACTTCCACGACCCTGTCGACTTGTTCTGAACAACACGTAAAATACGAAACATTAAATATAATTTGACAAAAAAAATCTGTATTGTACCCCTGCAGAGTCTTTTTTGGTCCCTTCACTGTATTTAATCTTTAGGTATTAGCATAACATTAAACCATTTTCTCACCATTTATGGAGGAATAACGGAACCAGAGCTGCAGGTTGTTTTCAAAAAGTGAGTTTTTTTAAAAGCCTGGTTGTGCTTGGTGTTTGCGAATTGAAATGATAAAGTGTGAGTGGATTATTACCATTGTCAGGTTGTACTTCAGTGTTTATACTGGGAGACAGTGGCGTCACCCATTACACTGACAGTGAGACATGCATGCAGACAGCGACACTCACCATGTTATCCTTCAAGGTTTAGTGAATAAAAAACAACCAGGTTAAAACATCAAAAAGAGAAAAACTCAGAGAATCAAAGTGCTCTCCATGTGTAATGGAAAAAGCAAAAAAAGGTGAAACTGACAAAAAATATTCATTGAAACTGAGTTAAATAGTTGCATTGATTTACCTACTAAATGCCAATGTAAAGGACCATTTAAAAAACTATTAAATGTATAAGTTTGAGCATGAAAGTCTCACCGAACTGAAAAAATCTACTCCCATTTGTTTTTTCATTTAAAAGGACCATCTTTAAAATAGCCTTTTACTGCTTGCAAGCAGCGTATCACTTTTAACTGGATGACAAATGTTACTGATTGTCTTTAACTTGCTTTGGGTGAGTTTACATAAGGCATTTTGATCAAATAAATAATGCTTCCTTCACAAACAGATGTGGACATTTTACTTCACATATTCCTGATGGATACATTGGCTGCTTTGGAACGTCTCTTCCACTCGGCCTTCAGAATGGGAGTGAACGTATTCATCATGGCGATTAATGTAGAGCAGAGAGTATATTATTGTAATGCATTAGTCTGACAAAGGACCCACTGGAGACATTCAGAGACAGGTAATTGGACTGTTTAAGAATAAATAATACTTTCACCAGAGCTTAATGTTCTCCACTGCTTGACTTTTTCTCCAAATGTCGCTGGTAAGTGCCTTACAACACGGTTAAAATCAAAGGGTGCAATTAGATTTTTTCTCTTCACATTAACTCTGTGTGTGCGTACGTGCATGTGTATATGTGTGGGTGTGTGTACATGTGCATGCATGCGTATGTATGGATTTCTCATAACTTATTTGAGGTATAATTAGTGGTGTGAAGCAGTGCACTTATCTTTCTATCATCCTACGCTGATTTTTTTTGTCTTCTGACAATGGAGTGATTATGGTGTAGATTTAGAACGCTGTTGGAAGAGCCAGACTGTCTTGTTTGCTGCTGGCAGTCTTTAAAGATAATAAATCCAGCAGGACACATATTTTACCATTTTTGCCGGCTGTCAAGGAAAGACCGCCGTAACTACAGGTCACAAGATAGAAAACCGAAATTGTAATTAGGATTTTTAAAAATTGTATTCAGGCGTAGAAACGTGAGTGTTTTAGCTGCTGTTCCCCCAGCAACTCATCACACAGATGTGAGTGACAACATGCTGTAATGATGGGGAAGAAAACTACCTTACACCTGGTAATACATATGGCATATTAAATATCAACATAAAATCAGTTTTCTGCATCTGTTGATGTTGACCCGCAGAAGGACTTTGCTAAATCCCTCTGTGTAGAAATACATGGTAACTTAATGTCTGCCCTGATGACTTTGGAACTGGGATGATTTGTTTTTTTTTAATGAGGGTCAAAGATGTGCTGTTTACCATACTTTGGAGAGAGAAGTACAAGTGTGTTTCATGGCACTGGTGGGTGTGGGCTTTGGGCAGGGAGCTGTCAGAGGTGCCCAGTCATCTTGAAAGTGGTCACAATGAACAGGTGTTCTGTATCCACTTGCTCCTCAAAAGTCTGTTCATTACCCGTTTGTTTCATATCGCCAAGATCACTATTATTAGAGTCAATGAAAGGTCGACAATACAGACATACCTCAATTTGTTTATAGCTTCTATTAAAAAAAACTATTGGTACAATCATTAAAAAGTCTGTGAGCTATGTTGAGAAAAATTTCAATTCAAACTATGTTAAAATAAAGTTAAAAATGTTTTCTCCTGATTCCTCTTTAGTGTGGATTCTTGGCTGATTCTTAAAATTGGTGCCACATTCCATATCTTGTTCACTGATCACCAAGTCTGAGGAATACCACAAATGAGCTGTAAGCACTGTGGAAGTGAGTTGAATTGCGCTAATGTATGTTTACATTTATCTGTTCAGGAGACGTCTTCTAGAGTGAAATTTTGCTTGGTGTAAACTAAAAAGCATTTCAAAATAAGCTTTAGAAAGAGCTTTAAATACAGGCACATATCTGGTGAAGTACAGTTAGTTTATCCAATCCCACTTTTTTACACAAATAGATACTTATAGAATTGAGACTGATAGGAAATGCAAGCATGGTCGTAACAGGAAATAATCATTGTTTGTTTCTTTAAAAAGAATTCTCACCTGACTTTTGCTAAAAACAGGAGCCAGTTTAGATTAGAACCCACCCAACTGTCAGATCCTGCAATGTGCAAACGCTTGACTAGATGTTGAACAGACCTGGGAAGTACCTGCTTGCATCTAGCTCTTAATTTACAGCTCAACAGATCTCAATGGATGCTGGTGGAACCATATGTTCAGACGGAGATGTTTGCAGAGGTGACGAGAACCTCCTGCCTCACTGTTTGCAGTAAAGCTCCGTGGGCGACACAGCGCGAGTGAGCTGGTGTGTGTGAGTGCATTGATGACAGTAGCTCCCTCAGGAATGAGAGCCATTCTGGCAAGTGGATAGCTTTACCTGGCAGACAGGATTAACGCACAAGTGCTTTAGCTGTGCTTTCCAGCACTTTCTCTAAAATGAACTGCCACAGCTCTCATTAGGGAAGCACGAGTGTGCGTGCGTGCGTGCGTGCGTGCGTGTGTGTGTGTGTGTGTGTGTGTCTGTGTGTTTCACTCCCACTGTAACAACAACATTTCAACATCTCTCAGCATTACAACTAAAACCTCCATGTCTACCACCAACAACAGCAAAAGTTAATCCATGCTGGAATGGCACCAATGAAGATGCTTTCCATCAAAAACTACAGACAGTTAGTGTGTACGAGAGTAGAAGATACACATTGGTGTGTGTTTGTCCGGGTGTGTTCTGTATGCGTGTGTGCAGACCTTTGTGTGGGTGATTGTGAGCCTCTGCTTTTGCCTTTGTGAGGGAGCTGTTACTACAGCCCACATGCTAACACCCTGGCCCTTACCATGGTTCCACTCTTCCTTTTCATGGTGGTTCCCATTCGCCAGTACAGGAATAATAGTCCCTTAGACAATGTGAGTGACTTCAAAGACAGCAGAGCTGCCTGTTCTGGGGCCAACAATGCTGCTGCCGCAACCAGGCTGTGGGAAAGAACAAAATCTCATTAAACCGGCGGCTCTGTTTGTGCTTCAAAGTAACAGGAAATAAAGTTAATTAAGAAGTTGTCAAGTTCACATACTGAACAAAGAGCAGAAACATCTTCTTAAAGGAGAAAATTTAATAGCGGCAGCTGTACTTGAATTAAGCTGAAATTTATTTAACAAATTTATGCAATTTTTTCCACCGTTATGGAACACAATGAGTTTTGTAGATCAAAGCAGTAGATTGAAAAGCCAACTCAGTCTCAGCTCTGCGTTGAAAAAATTGATTTAAGGCTTTCAATAAAGGAGTTTACGTTGAGTTTTTGTTTTTATGCACATGAGAAGCAGTGGTGTAAAAAAGTCTATACCAGGAAATAGGGGGAGTTTTAAGATCATTTGCCTGTGAATGTCCTTCTGCCTGTAAATGGTCTCAGAAGTTGGGTGTCAGGTGGAATGGTTGATCTGAAAGGTCTCGCAGAGAAACTGATGCACTCCTGCATCAGTTTTACAAACTAATTTATCCTTTGAGATTATTGTACAGGAGTATGAGGCTTGAGATACTGTTGGGCTGCCTAACTGCCACCGTCTTGTCCAGTGTGTCGCACTTGTTGCATCTCATCCTGTTTACTATGGGTAACTAGCCTTCAAAGGAAATGAGAAGCAGCGCAAGGGTCCAATGGCCAATGAGGGGTTTGCCCAAGGTGGGTGTAAAGAGGCATGATAGCTAGACATGAGTTGACCCACTTCCCAGATATGGTGCCACCATATACTCACGCAGCCTTATTGTCCTTGTCAGGGTCCTGGTGGCCTAGGCTGAATGCTTCAACCTGAGTGAGGTACCAGTCTATCCCATATAACTCTGCTTAATCCCTGTGGGAATGAGAATGTGACAATCTGTGCTCTTGCACATCCTAGGATGTTAGAGAACATGTACATTTGTAACCCAAAGAGTCACTAGTTCACATCTCAGGAGGAGTTGCTGCAGATTCTACATCTAATGACACAGTGCATGTTGTATGAATGGTTAAATGTATACAAACTGCAGCTCCTTCCACCGATTTGGAATTTAAAGAATCTTCCCACCACATGAATGAAAGATTGATGCTGTGTCACTGGGGTACAGAGCTATGTGGAGGCGGCCTCTCTATGACAGAATTTTAGTTATGCCTGTGTGGTTCCAGCAGAACAGCCGCCGATTCAGTTTATTCGTCTCTTTAGTGCTGAGGTTGGAGACCATCTGCTGTATAGTTCTGTCCCCATTGTCCCACCATGGGGCTCTGCTCCACGTTTGTGTCGACGCATTCCTCTCTTTTCTCTCATTTCACACTCTGCCCACTTCTGCTCAAGTAGCCACCACCGCAGGGCCTGAAAGGCTGTCCCTCCCCCTTCCTGGCTCTCTGCAGTTCATGTGGAAGGAAAGACGATGGCAACCAGTCGTTAAAGGCTGTGTGATTATCATTTAATTATAGCACCGTTCATTCAGTCTTGCATCAGGGGTCGGAGCAGAACACTCACTGAGATTTCAGCTCCACGTCGTCTTTTGGGTGGATGTGGTAATGAGCTGGAGTCATGCAGAGGGAAGATGTCATTTGGCATTCGGGATTTTAATGTGTTGGTGTGCATGTCAATATTGGATACATCAGTGATGACAAGAAGTCTTCGTAATTGCTTGTACGTATGTAGAATTTTCTTAAATAACTGCAAAAACACAAACTTTAGCATTTCAGGTTATGTATGATTTCTGGCCACTTTATTAGGAACACCTAACTTGCACAACCCTGTTTTAATATTGGGAACAGCCACAACTGAGAAACAAAGTGCCGGACATATTCCACAGGTGACTTGACAGCACCACAGTTAATGCAGATTTTTTTGGCATTGTATTCATTCTGCTAATTTTGTTTTGCCCCTCATCCCAAAGATACTTTAATGGGAAGGGTACTGGAGGCCTTTGGTGCAAAATGAAGGTGCTGTCATCTTTGTGGAACTGTAATGTTCAATAATCCCACGAGTTTCTGAGATGCTGCAGGGAGTGCGGTTGGCGCTAATGAACGTGCTACATTCAGAGTCACTAAGATCACACATTTTTTTCTATTCTAGCATTGAATGAAAGACTGTGACGTTTAGGATAAAACACCTTCTTCATGAGTGGGCACTGCGCCACTTCTCCTTGTAGAACTGTCAGTCTTCTTGAGTTCAACACACTACCTGGACAACAAAAAAAGTGCAAAAATGTCAGTACAGTCTATGCTTGATTTAGCAGATCTCAGTTTTTCAGATTTCAGATTTAATGGACCCTTGCAAAAATATTCTAGAAAAAAATGGGAAAAAAATCATAAATGTTATAAAAACCTATTTTAAGCATAGTAATAAGGGAAAAGGTAAAACATTTAGCAGTTTTTATCTTTTTGGAGAAAATAACTTAATGCATAAAATAAGATTTTAAACAATGTTGATCCAAAGAACAAACCAACCAAACATCTCTATTTTTAGCTCCATGATGACAATAAAGCACAGCACCCCCTAATCCCCTGTAGCGGTGTTCTGAATATGCTATATTGGCATCTCGATCGCTCCTTTTTGTATATAATTCACTGTGCTGTGTGCGTTTCAATTACAGTATTGCCTTCATTTAATTTTTTAGGCATATTACATGTTCATCACCCATTATATTAGTAGTTATAAGTTAAAAAAGTGTTATTGTAGCACATAGTGCAGTCCTATACAGTGGTGCTGTTGCTAAATATTACACTTAAACTTTCTGGACTTTGGTCATATCCAGACACCTCCTTCCCAATGTGGTCTGGAAAATCAAGGGTGGACTGCATGGGCTGTTTCCACAACGTGTTCTATTTGAGAAAGTGATACAGCTGTAGGGTTTTCCGCCATCCCAGCTATGAGCTCCCACCTTTATTTTGCTAGAAATGTTCTGTTGCCCAGAGACGTGTCCTGTCACAGGAGGGCTCAGGGTGCCTTAATCAATGAGTTGGATCGTATGTAGCGTAATTAGACTTCCTCCCTAACTGGCCCAGAGGACCAGTCTAATTGTCAGCGAGGGATTAATTCAGTTTAAAGTGATTACACCTCACTACATAGCTGCCATTGATTAATCATTTTCTTGAGCTCTTGATCTCACCATTAAAGCTCCCAATAAATCTTAATATTTTTCCCCTCGGCCTTCCCCTCCTCGCCGCTTTGAGTTTGGAGCCAGACGGTTTTGTTCATGTGCCGCGACTTGCCGACACGAACGACGAGGCCGTGGGAGGGGAAGGTGGGGCCCGTCGGAGGTTTGTTCCTCACCCTAGAGCCGTGTAATAACGGGTGCATCAGAAACCCTCTGTCAGCACCATCTTGTGATCTGCAAAGATTTCCTTTTATTCAGGAAGCGGTGCTCCTCCCCCTGCCCACCCCCGTTAGATCGTACTGCAGGGAACCCTCATGCTCATCCATGCTAATGGGAAACTGTACTATTTTCTGTCTTGCCTCTGTTTCGCTCAGATTTGCATTTGCTTGTTGAACTAGCCTGTTTTTCCACCACTTCTAAGTAAAGGTTGCCATTTGTACCGTTAAACGTGGGCTATTTGTTTCCTCTAGATTTGCATGTAAATATTGAGCCAGTGGGAATGGGCTGTTGATTTTAATTTAAGCTGCAAAGCACTCCCTGCAATGACTCCATGGCTGTTTACCTGTAGTACCATAGAACACAGAGAGACACCTGGAATGACCATGGCAGGCTGCTTCTCATTTCCAGGAAAAGGTGGATCCTGTCCTTATATTGAATTGGACAGCATCCTGTGACCCATCACTGGACCTTCAATATTGAATTCCGGGGTGTGTCTGTGTGTGTCTGTCTATGCGTGTGTGGCTGCATGTAGTAGCCACATTGTCTGACAAACGGAGCGAAAGATGGTGATGCAAAGAACTAATGTCTCATCACCACACACCCCCCCTAAACTTACCCTTATTGTCAATGTACATTCAAAGCCCAGATTGAGCTGGTTGGACACTTTTCATCCACTGTAATGTCATCACTGCAACACCATATCAGCATTGCAAGTAATGTCATCGACAACAAAGACAAGGTTTCATTCTCACTGCTCGCCGGAATGATGCGGATGAACAAACTACCATGTGTGTATGTGTGAGAGTGTGTGGGTTTGGGTATTTGCGTGTGTGAGGGGAAAATTACAGAATATGACTGTACTTTGTGCGATTGATCTATGTTTCTTCAGGATGTACAACTGTGCTTGTCTAATTTGGGCATGTTTGTTTTGTAGAATTATTGTTTTTTCTGTATTAAGTGAAATTTCTCGTGAAATTAAACCAGAAATCAGTTTTCTGTGGCTAATGTTTTTGACTCAATAGGTAACTGACAGTATAGTATCTCTAGAAATTAACATTCTCTCTCAGTATCAGTCTTTCTAAACTTTTGAGCAAAATGTATATACAGGTTTCCTACTTTTAACAGGCCTGTTTGGTTCTTTGAAATCACACAGTTGTGTGGGAGATGTTATGGCCCAGTCTTATTTTTATTATTGCTTATGGAGAAAATAAGTCTTTCCAGAATTACTGATAAAAAAGCTATACAGTCATTGCAAGCAACACAATCACCACCCCCCACCATTTTATTGGTTTGTGACAGTAATTATGGCACAGTAAACAATTATTTGCATTTCGTTGATGCTGAGGGGTCTTCTGAGATCAACATGGCTGTGCACTGGTCAAATAGTTTTTGATAATGAATGAAAATGATTGTTCCTAAAATAAATTGGAGGTTAAGTTGGTAAGATGTATTGTACAACAAAAATAGAGACTGGCATCACTGGGGCAAACAAAATGTTTTAATTTCTACAGTTTTTTAAGAAAATCCAATCTTCTCATGATGTGTCCAGTTTATGGTGACCTCAGTCTTATCATGTGTTCTTCCAGTGGAAATTCTGGTTTGATTTGGTCCAATGTCCTGTTTGTTTTCCTGCAAGTTCATAAGTCTCTTGCAGCCCTGTTGCTAAAAGGAGTCGGTTTTTCTTGTTCTGCTTCTCCAGTGTCCAACTTTTACATCTTCACAGTATTATACAAACTACCTAACCCTAACTTCAACAATTCTGTTCTTTGTTCTTGTGGATACATCAAAAGATGTGAGCACCTTTTCCAGACCTTTGCCTTTTTGCCAACTACGAGTCCTTGATGTATCTTGACTGCTAGGTTTCTTGTTATTGATCATTGAAGTTCAGAGGCCACACCTGTCAGCGTCTTTTATGTCTTCACCCTCATTTTTAGTTCACTGCTGTGCCTGTTGTCATCACTTCTGTTTTCTGCAGACAATGCCATAGTCAGTGTTTGTCCTCCATGATTGAACAAAAGGGCAGGTTTCAGTTGGAAATCACACCAAGAGCATAAACATCTGCCAGGAGTTGATTGCGAGGAGCTGTTAAGTCTTAATTCTCAGATGCGAGATGGTATGATTAGATCCTGTCCCTCTTGTATACGTCCTGTTGTGAGTGGGCCTTGGGAGGGGTGCTGCCCTGAGACCAGATTAATAATGCATGATGTAAGGATCAGATCTCTGTTGAGTAAATCAGATACGTGAGAAGACACATCAGTGCAGTAGCCTGATGTCCTGGTTCCTGCTGTGAAACCCAGTCTTTTTACTGACTGATAAGAGCAGAGAGTGGAAAAGGATGGAGATGGGTTTCTGATTGCGAGTCTCAAGGGGTAGCTGTCCTGAAGACAAAATTTGTTGAGAAAAACCATTTTTTGGACTAGTGGTCATGGGTGTGAACTTGAAAGCTAAAGAACTTGCTCTTTGAGTAGGGTGCGTAAAATAGAATTTTTCTACAACAAAAACTAGCAGTATCCCGCTGTATAGTTAACTTGTTGAGTTGTAATCATCTTGTTTTTTTGCAAGACTTAGCGTCATCTCTTGTTCAGTAAGACCACTGATCTTTTACCTATCTGTAGGACCAGATATGTTTTAGGGGTACAACTGTAAGGATGTTCTGGTGGTTGAAATTAAGGCTCAGTACCTTCAGTTCCAATTTTGTTTTTTTAAAAATTATTTGTTGTATTGTTATAGTGGGCTTGAGTCAGTTTGATTTGTCCTCCACTTGTTGAAAAGGGGTGTGTCCTCTGTCCGAGTCCATCCAATTTTTCTTGCCATCATAATTGTTAAAAAATAATCCAATCTTCTCTTGATGAGTCCAAATTGCAATACCTCAATCTCATCACTGAGATGAGTAACAATTTTTCACCACCAGTGCTCACATCAGCGACAATTTTGGTTGGTTTTGATTCAACATCCATTTGGTTTTTTCTTGATTCTCTACGGTGTCCAGGGCGACGAGATTCTGCCTTGATTTTTGCACTAATTTATGTCATTCTGGAGTGGAAACACCCTGATTTGTGTGAAATCTGACTTCCCTCTAAAGCCAAACATCCAGGGGTAGATCTGTCTGCCTGCAGCTTGCAGTTAGACGCAGCGCACCTGTCGTTGACTTGGGCTCCCGCAGAGAGGCATCTCTGAAAATTGCTGTTGGCATGTGCCGTCACGCTGTGGGATCCAGGGGAATTGAGAGACTCTCCAACGGGCAATTAGTCCAGCAATTAGCCAGCACACTTGTATCCGTCCTGGCCGGGCAGGCGTCACGCCCTGTCTGAGCGGCAGCTTGTTGACTTCACCTGTCTCTTCTAATGTGCCAAACTGTTTCCTCTTTCAAGGCTGACTCTCTCAACCTCTTTTGGTTGCTTGTCTCTCAGGAATCTCCAATGACTTCCAATAGTCTCTTTTACTTTGAACCTGAGTGAATCAGGCTTTTCGGCATCTCCTCAGGATACCAACACAGTAGTGACCAGTGTTTTGAAATGGACTTCTTCCTACTCCAAAGTCACTTTTACCTTTAAATCATCATTAATAAAAGGTTATTAATGCAGACATCCCTCTGGTTTTACTTACAGGGTAGGTATTATGTCTTGATCTCAGATGACTATAATAATTTGAAAATGGTTTTTAAAAAATATTTTTGTTTTGGTTGTGATATAATAAAATTAATTTATAACAATAACAAATATTTTCTCCACAAGCCCATATTCAGCACATATTTTTGACTGATTCATCCCATAAAAAGTGCAATTCCCCTCATCATATTACTGAACACCAGACTTGAGCTGTGGTAGTAAGCTGAATTAAGTTGGCCTCACATTCCTGTTCATTTGGTTGCTTGTTATTGCCACTTGTCTGCTTCGGTGGTAAACAGCAGTCATGCTTACTCTGCAAATGGAAATTTCAGGAAATAAAAAAATTGCAATTAAGAATAAATAAACAGGAATATTTTTGTATCTTTGAAAATGTGCAACTTGATCTTCATAAATTGAGCATTCATTGTGCCCTCACTGCTCTGTACACCAGAGTTGGGATTCTACATGGAACCCATCCTGTTTCTGCTTCTCCACCAACTGAGACCTTTCAGTGTTTCCTCCATTGATCGTAATTCCCAATCAGCTCCTGGTGTCCTCAATTTGTATTTGAGACTGACGGGGTACCTTCATTCTTGCCACCCCAGGTCAGTCTGTCTGCTTAGCAGCTGTGGCTTCCAGTTCGTCCAAAGCGCCTGCTGTTGTGGTGTTTGATTGCCTCTGGAAAAGCAGCGCGATGCTGAAAGCAACAACAAAAACTAAGGCGTGTACAATAAATGGTGCTGCTGAAACACAAAAACAGCCCCAATTTGTCCTCCTGCTACGCCCTCTGAATGGTACAAAAGAGGAGTGTGAAAGAAATGACAAATAAACAGAAAGTCCAGCAGAAGGATGTACACACAATCACAGAACACTTGTTATCGGCATCCTAACCATGCAGTTAATGTCATCTGGGCGGAAGGCAGACAGTGGTAAAGGAATCAGTGAGAGGTTGAGGACTAGACTTTAAAGCAAAAGGTTGTACACACAATTTAAAAAAGGGCTATCCTGATGGCCCGCTTCTGCATGTGTGGTTACTAGCATAATAGCTGTTTTACCTTTTAATATGCTAATGAAGGAAAACAAGGTGATATTACTAGTGGCAGCAGGTAATATCCATAGTGCTCATAGAGAAAAAAAAAACAATTTTGAGGGCATTAGGGGACAGTTCTTTCCCTGTTTTTCACACCTATTTGTGCCATGAGGTCTGTTTCTTCCTTTAAAGTGGAATGAATACGTCCGTCCCACACACATACACACACACTTGAGACGAAGGTGAACATACATACATTAGTGCATTAATACCCCAGTTTTCAACCAGGGTGCACTAACCAAAACAGTACTGAATGGAGTCAGGGTTAGCATTACAATAGAAGAATAAAGAACTTTTACTGAAAATATTCTCATGAGAATAGCATAAATAGTTGTTCCTATTTATCCTTGTAATTGCTCTGCATGAAAATATGTAGGGAGATAACTTGAAATGTTAAAAAGACAGCGAACTTGCAGTAAAATGAGGTTAAGATGGGAGATCATAGCTGGTAGGCATCCCTTTGACACACTGTCCCGATTCAGAAAAACACACACCCGCAATGTATAAATAAAAACAAAGACAGGTCTACTCATCACTGCTCATACAACAGCTGCAAGACAAACAAGTTCAGTAATGGGTCAAATTTAAAGATGAAATGACATTCTGCTGTTGGATTAAAAGAAAACACAATGCACATGTAAAAATGGTGAAGTGAAGGGTGCCAGAACAGGCCCCTAGTTGCATGTGAGAGGGAAGTGTGTGTCAAGAATGAACATTTCGCACTATGTGCAGTCCACAGTCCAGGGTGTGGTGTGACCACCAGAGAGGTATGAGGAGTGTGAGGATTATGACAGTATTAACAGGGAAAAGAGACGTGCAATTCTGAGCCCACTATACACATGACTGTTGGGCGACAAATAAGTGACAGTGTGTCATTGAGACACCATTATAAAATTATTACACGTGCTGTCTTTTTCCCAGCAGCTTGCTTAAATGATGCCTGTGCTGCACTTTATTTTTATCCCTCTGCAGCCGGAGATTATTTCCATTGTACTGATACGATGCCTGTACTGATTATTTGTGTACGTGCTCAAAATTGTCTCGATGTCATCACTTGGTACACAGCTAGTATTGCAGCCTCGTGCTTTTACAGTTATCACCAGATCAGCAGCAATAAATCACCTTCAGAATAGGAAAACATTATTTATCCATTGATCTGAGTCTTTCTTCCAAACTTACAATGGTGGGCTTATATATTTAGATTTTTACAATGGTTTACACCTCACTGACCAAGTAGCCTTGATTGAGGATCTACAGCAGGATGGGGCATTCAAACTCAGAAACTTGCAGGGAGGTTTATGCTTCTAACCATTCCGCCACCCTACATGTTCTATTTATTGTGCCTTTTTCACTATGATGGAAATGTGTGCTACCGTTTTCATATTGTCAGGTCACATTCAAATCGAGCTTCATAGTTTTGTTGCTAAATTTGTATTTCCCGTTTTGGAATAATGCAACAGGGAACAATATTCAAATTCTAATTTGACTAAGCCCAGTGTTTTACTGTGCACATAACACAATTCATAAACAATAAAATCGATTGTTCTGTGCCTCGAGTCCCAGAACACAGAAAATTAAGTACATAAAGACCATGGGACACCGAGTGGGAATATAAGCCACTTATTCAGAATGACTTACAGTTTCTGCTTTATTATGCTGGACGTGTCATCAGCAGTAGTTTTGGTTAAATTTTTCTCTGAAAGGTACAGTAGCAGCAGCTCTTGAAACATAAAACAGCAATAGTCAAGAAAACATGACACTATCCGCCTTTTTAAACTGTCCTGTCAAAATGTTGTGTCAAAGGATAAAACTTCATCCGGTGTATAAAATAGCTTCTCAATTTAAAACTGTTAGGCATTTTGTTAGTAAAATATCTCATTTTACCACTAAGTCACAATCAAGAAAAAAGCTTTTTTTGATACGTATTTCCCTCAGTTTATTCCCTGATTAGTTTCTATAAAAGTCTGCACTGCATTAATATTTTGTGGATCTTTAATTTAACACTTTTGTAAAATGCATAACTGTTTCAGCTTTAATAAAACGAAAGCAGATTTAAAACGAGTGACATCAGAAGTGTCTCCATAAACTCCTTTTCAATGCTGATTGTTGACTCTTTCATCATAAATGTTCCTCATCTTGTTAATGATCATTAACACTGAGGTACATCAGACATGAGCTGTAAACACTGTGCAAGAGAGCTGGAATAATGTGGTCCTGCACTCTTATTCCATTTGACTATCATGTGTTGCTCTGATTTGCTTTGCCACAAATTTCAAGGCAATTTCAAGACATATTTTCAGTTTTTGAAATAAAATAAAATGCAGTTAAAATAAACTACTATGTTTATCTTCAAAAATTTGTAGCTAACACAAGGTGCTAGTGAGTGTTTCATTCATATTTAAGAGAAAGATATTTGCAGTTGAAAAGTGCCAGAATACAGTAGTGCATCTTTAGTTTTTTTCACATTTTATAGAAAACTGTTCCCTTTGCAAAACCACTGGTAACAGTGACAGTAATTAAATGTTTTTTTTAATGTTTGTACAGGGTTGCTAATACAACACAGTGTTAAGTAGATGGATCACTGAGGTCCTCCTTGTAACCCTCCCCATAAGTAATAATTTTCAAATGTGAAATGCTGAAGGCGTCTCGGATGACAATTGAATTAATTAAGGGGGGCAGACAATGGTGCTCTTGATAATTTAATTGCAGATTAGCAGGTGCTGCATCTCCGATGGCAACGTGTTCTCCACCAGGGCTGAAAAGTAATGGATCCCTAACAATGCATCTTCATAGTCTGAGAGATTGAGAGAATGGAACGGTGACAAAAAATGTCAACCTTAATAGTGACTTATGTAGTTATTACCCGTTTATTAGCTTAACTGCAAGAAAGATGGAGTTAAAGTAATTTATGTTTTACATCTTGATGAGATGGTGGTGTATGGGTTTGAATTCCTCCACTTACTGTAGTTATCCTAATCCTAGGTACATTGAATTGTATGATAATGCTAAAATAAAGTATACTTGTGACAGCCCTTGCAGTTGTATCTGTATTTATTACAGTATGAGAGTTGGAAGGATCCAGCAATGACTACTGATGTGTCCCGCACTGGTGGAGGGAGGGAGGCTCTTTTTTGTGTTAATTTTGCGGAGTGATTGAGAGGCTGTCTGGACCATGCTGCAGCTTTAGCAGAAGACCCCCCCTTGGAGCACAGAGTGTGCCGTTCCTTTAATGGACATCCATCACAGGCTGGAATGTAACCCGGGGGGTACCCATGTGGACAGGGAGGAAACTGGCTTGACAGTAGTCTTCAGTCTGTTGTATGGCATGTGAGGTGCTGTGTGTATCTGCGTTTGTGTGTGCATGCATGCATGCATGTAGGTGTGTGAGCGCATGCGTATTCCCCCTACTTATACATGGTGGTTGGGTCATAATGAATCACTACAGAATTCATTACACTTTATTCTGCTGTGAGATGTGTGACTTTGTGGTAAGTTATGATGTTATATTCTGTGATGTTCTTCCCCCTGTGTTGACTGAAGGTCCATCACTGTGTCTCCTGCATCTCACATTGTATGTTGTGCTGAAGGGGCAACAGGTGGCATAATGGTTAGAGCCACCACCTTGCATTCTCAGATTTGAATCCTCCCTTCTATGGTACTGCTTGTGGCCAAGGTACTTACCCACAATTGATACAGTCAAAGTTATAAAATAAGTGGGAAAACATTTTTAAGTAGCTTAACAGGGTATTGGGAGAAATAAAGGTAGATGTATTATCAAGACTGACAGTATGTCAGAATGTCACATGACATGGCAGATTATTGGCTAAATATGAACATTTGCAATTTAAATAAATTCTAAGAATGTTGAATTATTATGTGTTTAGGAGCGAGCCACATGTGTTTCAGAGCATTTTGCACAGCCTGTTGTCTTTTGTATCTGATGAACGTATGGGTTTGTAGTTTCTCTCAGCATCTCTGCCCGAAGTGCAAGTCTGAACTGGGTGGGAGAAAGCCATGGAAACTGTGTGTGTGTGTGTGTGTGTGTGTGTGTGTGTGTACTTTAATATGCTCACTGCAGGGTCTTTCTCCATCTTTTCATTGGCACACATTCTCCATGTGTCTTTGCTGCCCTCTCTGTACACTAAAGTTATTTTTATTGTGTGTGAAAGCTGTTTGTTGCACTCTTGTTTCCCTCTCATTATTTGTACAAACAAACTGGCGAGGCATTTTATAATGGCCCTGACATGACACACTGAGTCATTATGAAAGGAATAAAACTGAAGACCATTCAGTTTTTCCTGTTCCTTTTTCAAAAATGTTTTGTTTTGTTTTTTTTTTAACTGACTTTCTGGGTGTAATTGAGACAGAAAGTCTGTTTGTAACTTGTTTTGTGTGGGACTCAAACAAGACATCCATTGTGCAGATGAGCTATGATTTATTTACAGATTAGGTTCTCTCAAATATATAGCTATATAAAAAGGTTTCTAAAGTTTTTATTTTAATAATAGTTTCAATTTGTTATTTGTTCTACTACATTTGTTCCACTAAAGATGAAAGTTTTAGGAAATAGATCAGTGAAAAAGGTGTTTTTATCTTCAAAAATTTGTTCCTTGGTGGATGGTAAAACAAAGAGCTTGTTTTTATATGTAGCCATTCACGTGCTTTAACCAACAGTGGCTTGCTTACCTTACACAGGTATATTTTTACTGCATGTTTATGTGTCAGTGTACAATATGCTTACAATCACAGGGTCCCCATTCCCTTGTTCTCACTACTATGTGTACCTGGAGAAGGGTCTCCACACTGTGGACTGGAAGGCCACCTACTCACACTCATTCTCCTGCAGCCAAACCTTGCCACTAAGGCCCTTAATCATTAATTTATCATAATGAATTTATTCCTATTGATCTGGGGTTTGCCTGAAGCGTTTCCAGAGAGGGAGCTGGAGTGGATTGTCGATGGAGTCAAGCGCTCCATCAACAACCAGCTTTCTGAATAACGGTGCCTTGGTCAGCCCTGGATTTATTATTGAATTCTGGGAAGGCGATTAAAGGCATAGCACCCGGACGTGAGGCTCGTCCTGCCTCAGAGGGGACCTTCATTTGTGGCCAGTTGAACGCATCTGACTGTGTGACTGATCGGCACCAGCCTGGGCTGGCTTGTGTGGGGTTGACCAAACACTGACACTGTCAACAGTCTGTGCCAGGGGGCGCTGTTGAAACAAAGGGGACAGTTTCCTGCTGTTGCACAAGCTGTCCGTTGTCCACCCTTATGCCAGTTGACTGGAGTGTGTCGAACCGTTATGAGGCACATGGAGGTTCACCAGGAAAGTACTGGGTGTGGCCACTCCCATCAGACGATGTGGTCTCAGAACTGTTCTTTTTTCACGTAGTTTTAGATTGTTTGGAAACTCGATAATCAGGTACAGTAAAGCTTAAAAATGGTTTATCACTAGTCTTGCCAGGCATTACATGATGGGACCGGATCGACCTTCAAGGAAGCTGAAGCGTGTTATGCTGGGTGGTGCTGTGCTAGAAGTTAGGGACATGTGACCAGGTAGTGAATACTCAGCATAGCCTGTTGGAACAAAGAGTGGCCTTCCTGCTGTGCAGTTTGGTAACCCCAGTGGCCCAGAGAAATGTGGATCACCACCAACCGTTGTGGTCCCGCAGCCCAGTTCTGTCTTTGCTCGACTTTCTCTGGGAAGTAAATCGCTGCATAAAAATAGGACACGTGGAATTTTGTTGACGTGGCATTTCTGGTGCTGAAAGAGCCCCAGAAACCTGTCTCAATGTGTCATAGCAAGCAAGGGAGAGGGGGAGAGACGTCTGTGTGCCGCTTCGAAAGAAGTTATTGATGGACTGTTCTGTGTGCTGTTTATTATGTTATTTTGTTGCCTATCCGACGGTTTTATACACTACCCATTTGTAACACCGGATATTTTAGTGATGCTATTCATTCCTCAAAAAAGCAAAGGCCACTGGTTCTCTAGTTTGGCCCAGATGTGCTAGAAAAAACTTAGGGGATAGAACTTCCAGGGTCTCCATGTTTTCAAATGTGAATTTCTCTAAATTTCTTTATTTTGTGCTCCTACATCTCTGGACCCTTTGGTGTTCCTATTCACAAGGGTTTGAAATTAAAAAAATCATTGGATTTTGGTTTTGTCTCAGATGTGGTGGAATGACTTCCCTGTGTCTCAGAACTGCTGAATCCCTCCGAAACCCATGTGTTTCAGAGTCGTTTCTCTTCTGGTTTCCTGACAGCTACATAAATCAGTTCAACACCATATGCTCTGATTATCTATGCGTTTGGTGTTTGAATGTCACTTCTATAGGTGTTACTTGAGGCATGCGAACAAGCAACATGGTAGTACCAGACAAACAAGCGGTGCTTTGACCATCCTGTGTCTGTGTGTGAAACTCTTCATGTGTCGTTGATGCTCTTTTGTTTATACTGCCCTGTTGCTTTGGAGAAAAGTGCCAGACACCTGAATAAAAATGTCAACAAGCACCTTGCTGAGCCCTGTTATCACAGCTGGCAGGACACCAAGCAAGTTCAAAAGCTCCTGTCAGATGGCCACAGGTATGGTGGTGATAGAGAATGACTGTCACATAAAGAGTGGTCTTTTTTGTGCTGTTCGGTTCTTTTTAATAATCTGTCAGGCTGTCAACTTGTTGCCCTTGCAGGCAAGAGCAGCCAGTCCTTGAAGAGCAAGGAGGAGACTGTCCACTTTGGGGGAAGTGAGGAGGGGACACTTCACCTGGGGAAAAGGAGCTGCTGAAAGACCTAGAACAGCAGCGCTTGCTGATTTTGGTGGTGCAAAAGTTTGACATCACCATGGAAACAGTTAGGGAGATGCAACAGGAAGGTCTTTGGTTCCTATGCAGCACACGAGTGTTCCTGCTGGAAAAACAGGGGCCTCTGCACTGGGTTGAGGGTGATAAAACAGCAGGCTTTCGGTGCATGATGTGCCACTGAAAAAGTGCAGGCTGAGGTTGTTAAAGACACAGTTTATTCATATAAAGGTAGTTAGGGCTTCAGGAAAAATGGTGACCTTGGTTTTCTTTGACTGGATGTTTCTTTTTTATTGAGGAACCAATAAATTGTACACAACAGTATTTTTATTCCAAATAAGTGAGGATACACTTCTTTACAAAATGTGTTCCCTCAGACTATTTTCATATTAAGTCATTATTCTGTGGATGTTGATGCTCTGTCAGTAGGCTTTTGATTCCTTCACTTGATTTTCTGTTCTTTTGAGGAAACAAGCGGCCATGATGTAGAACGGATCAATTAGAGACAAGCACCTTACTGAAGTGTTTTTCTGTCTTTTGGCCGAGACAGTGTGTGGAGACAGTCTCACTTTATGACTTCATCAGTATGCCATTTTTTAAACGATTGCTGCTACTTCATGTTTTCACTATGAGTACAGTAGAAATTTTCCATTACTAGGCTCCTTGCCCAGAGAATTTATTAATCTCCTTGGATCAAGTGAATTGTGCTCAGCGTAAGAGCCAATCGTGTTCCCACTGGGCCTGGGAAGGTGCCATCAAATAAGTAGAAACTACAGGAAAACTTTAATGTACAAAAATCACCATCAGCAGTACAGTTGTCAGTGATGCATTTAGAATTTGAAACTAGACCCTCCAGTTTGCACATTCTCCCCCCTCCCTAATCCCCAGTAGAATTCCTGATATTAACCTTTATTGATCACTTTAATACTTTTATCCAAGGTGACATACAATGTCAGATAATTACCTGTCGCTAATTTTTCCATTTATACAGTTGGGCAATTTTTATTATATGAATTCAGGGTAAGCTATTGTGATCAAAGAATTTGAACTGGGCCCTTTAAGCTTATGCTATGAATTTATATAGGTGTTTCACTGAAGGAAGTCAGCTACCTTTTTCAAGCTGCGATGAAAGGACTCCTCTCATTTCTGTGTATTTATTTAACTGACACTTCTTGCCAATATGACTTTACACTGGCTAACTCTTATGGTAACAGTTTAGGGTAAATGCCTCAATCAAGACTATCTGCATAAAGTTTGGACTTGAACCTAGACCCTTTGTTCCAAGGCAAGAAATGTAACTACTATGCCACCTAGTTCCCCTTTCATCACTCACACCAGCTGTTTAGTGACAAATTAAGTTCCTGAATGATTACTTCATCTACTAAATACATCCTTCTTTGGTTACACTTTGAACTGCATGAACACAAAGATGAGTGAAATGTTTGCAGCTTGTTGTGTGTGTGTGTAAGAATATATGCACACAAAAAATAAAGTTATTTGCGCTACTCAGTTACACAACTGTGGTGCAGTGTAATTAAAATGCGGCCACATCATTGTCTAGTGTTGGAAAAGGCTAATCATAGTCTGCCACGCCGGCTCGGCCTCATTCATTTTTAATGGGCCTGTCAGGGCCTGGCGTACCTTTCACATTGTGCTCTTGATGAGTTATTAGCCATTTTTGACATCAGAACATGTTCCTTCTTAGTATGACTGTTACTTGCTTCATTTTTCAGGGCTAATCTTGCTAGCAAGTCAAAGGCTGGGAGTCAAAGACTGACCTTTGATGATTTTCTTTAACTAGGGGGGGCAATCCTGCCGGAACCTGTGGTCAGCAGCGCTCAAGATGCGGTCGTGGTGACACCTCTACAGTCTGTGCAGTGTCCCGAGCACTTTATTTTACTGAGAAGCTGAATGAGCAGAATGAGGATTTGTGGGTGGTGGTTTTTGCTGGCAAACAGAGTAGCTGCCTGCTGGGCCATTCTGGTGGAGACAATGACATCTGGGTTCGATTCTTTTTGAGCCACGGTGCAAGTGTTCTGTGAGCATTGCACTGGGTTTTGCACGTCATCACCATTCAGCCTCAATTTACCAGGTTCTGTATTTTATGGAAAATTGCAAATATGTTCCAGAAAAAAATGTTTTAAAAAAATCATAAATATTGAAAAAACTGTTTTAACCATAATATAAGGGAAAATATAAATAGTAAACTATTTTTTAGCTTTTTTGGAGAAATTAACTTCATTGATGTGTAAAATAATTTTAAACAGTTTTGATACTGCGTCTCAAACAACCATCCAATTGTCTTTGTATTGTCATTGTGAAAAGTGCAGAATCCCCAAATCCTTCTGTAGTGACGTTCTGATTGAGTTTTATTGGAATCTTATTCACTACTTTCTGCATATTCAGGCATTTGATTTATGCATTTTCACTGTAATGGAATTAGATTTTTAATACCATACCTGGAATTAAATGCCGATCAGCTCAATACAATGCACTCATCGCAGTTTCATTCATGTAAAAATGTGTAAAAAAACATGCGCACGTCCATATTATATAATGGAAATTTTTTATAAAGTGTTTACACTCTTAAGAGAGCTGCGTCATGACAAGGAGTGTTGCGTCCTGGGAAAAGCTGGTGCAGCAAAAGTGTCTTTAAGAGATGCATGTGTAAATATGTCATTGGATGATGTCATGCTGTGCACATAAAAACAGGATTTACAAGAATGTTCCATCACTCTTATAACACTGCTCCTGAGTGGTTGTTATCCTTCTCATGGTTAAAAATATAATGCTTAAATTAGTTTAGATTTTCTAAATATTCATCACATCTGAACACCAACCCCCTCTATAGCATGGAAAATCAAGGATAGACTGTATGACTTCCTGCTCCCTCAAGTCCTGTGCTTTTGGACTGTTTTGATCTGACCCAGTCTTTGTGGAGTTTGTGTGGGTTTATTCCGAGTGTATCTCCCACAGTCCACAGATGTGTTTCAGATGAATTGGTGCCTCTCAATTGCCTGCTCAGTGTGTTTTGGCCTGCTGTATAAGTGGGTGTGGGGATTGTAGAGTTTATTGCAGTGTATCTAGCATTGTAACTCACCTGGGACAAAAATGTCAATTTTAATTCAACAATAATTGCATCTTGCTTTGAAGAAAAGCATCTTCTGAGTAAATAAATGTATATGTAGTGTATGAATTTAAATTAAAGTTCATTAATGGGTGACTGAAGAGGTTTCCAGAGTTGGACTCTATTCAGTATTGCGGTTATATGTTGAGCAGTTAAGGTGTGCACTGAACATTGCATAATGGCATTGGGGGTTGTAAAGTGACACAGATGCTAAGCATGAAAGTGGACAGTGTTGATCTCCCTCTCCTCTTCCTCCAGGCACTGTCCCACTCAGTGTGCTGCTGTGTGTGATGACAGCAGTCCCTATTACTGCATCAACGTGAGCTCAAAAGACCTGCCAGCTCACCATGCACTGCTGCCTCACTCCCCAGTGTGGAATATGCTGTTTTTTGGCAGAATCTCCTCACAAATGCTGTCATGTGAGGCTAACTTAGGTATAGCGGGACGGTCGCACTTCATCATTTCTTTGCCGTCAACTGTGTAGACTAACGCAGTCTTCCTGTCCTTTCTTTATGATGCATCTAGAGCCTCACATTGTTGAATTAATGCACAGACTATCAATTTCTACTGTCTTGCAGAAGTGTTTTTGCACTGTCAAGACTTCTTGTGCAGCAGAACACATGAATCATTTTCATACGGTAACCTCAATTTTTTCTTTATGGGCAGCTCATGGCTCGGGCACAACATTGATGAATCTGGGTTACAGAAAGCCATTGGCAGTGTTTTATCACCTTGCCTTCTATGCTAAAGTATTTATTGCACCAGGTTTGTTCTTTTGTTTTCCTTTACGAGTTGCCCTCTAGGGCAGTAAATTTTTTAGAATACATTCAGGTCGGAAACAATATGAAGAGCTTAACTTGAAAGAATGATCTAACTTTGGAGGTTTGACCTAGAAACCACCCGGAAAGAGTACTAGTATTACTCACAGTTGAAGCATTGAGGTCTGTTTAATAACCCTACCTTGCCTTTCAGTTCTAACCCGTCAGTCTTTCTTTCTAGCATTAGTTTCTATTAATTCTAATTTGGGTGCATAAGACAGACCAATGAGAACTTGATTTCACAAGTTTGGCCAGTAGGAGGTGGTTTTTAAGACCTTTACTCCACAGCCTGGACTAATAGCCATACGGGAACTTGCCTTTTAAGCAGAGGATGTAAGCAGAAGCACCACTAGGTTGTAACCTTGGGCATAGATAATTTAGCACAGGTGACTGTTGCTCCTGGTGGCGCACCTTTGCCATGAGCAGTCCACACATTATAGCGGGTTGTTACGGGGTAGAATGTGTGAAGCAGCACCGGCGCCGCCCTGCTTCTAGATGTGCTCCAGGCTACCGACAGCTTGTTTTGATGAAGCCTTTCAGCCCTGCTGCTGCCACCCTGCTGTCGCATTGCCCCACTTCTGGGGTATTAAATTGATTCCAGAGATTAAACGAGAAATAAGAAAGGACAGCACGAACAAATCAAACCCTGTTTCATTTTTACAGCACTGGCCTCCCTGTGAGGAAAGTCCCCCTGAAAAAGAGTGAACCATCCTTGCCCTTAACCTCACCCCTTCTGCACCACCCAATGAGGTCTGCCGTTGACCGGGCTGCACAGGAGATGTTGCCCTTCTGCCCAAGCAGCACGCTGACATTAAACTGCTGTTCAGGAAGGTGCTCTTATCTCCCTCACCCAGGCAGCCAGGTCTTTAATTCTCAGGCCTGATTAATTCTCCTGGCCCCCAGGCCCCCGCTGCTCTCCACCCACTGCCGTCGTGGTGCAATCTGGGTGCGTGACCTGCCCTGCCAGCCTCCACACTTCCTTTGCCCGAGTTTTCCTTGGAGATGAAAATACTGGGTTTTGTGCTTCCCCTACGTTTAGGGTCTTTCACACCTATTACACGGTCTTTCATTTGCCACCATTTTTATTTGTTGTGAAATGCAGGTAATGTTTTGGTGAGAGCCTGTTTCATTTCGGTCCTGGTGTTATCCTTTTTGGTAAGCAGAGCTAAGCCTTTAAGGGATTTCAGCACTGCTGATAAAATGACTAAAATGAGCAGTGGGGCATCTTGTGTTTATAAATCCATTCATTATAAATAATCACATCTTCTCTGCATTTTCATGGTTGCTCAGAGTCTGTCCTGGAAACACAGGACTTGAGATGTGGTACACCACTCTATAACAGGGCAGTCGCTCACACATCACAGACAATTTAGCATCACTAGTTCACCTCAAATATGTCTGTGGACTGTGGCAGGAAACTAGACCATCCAGAGGAAACTGGCACAACCACGGGAGAACATACAGATTCAACACAGACTGAGCTGGATTCAAACCCACCAGCGCCACCCGCTGCACCATTATACTTGGATCCAATTTAATTACAGTATAAGGGCACATTTAATCCCTTCTTTAAGTTCTTGCTGCCGCCTTAACACTACCTCAAACCTAATGTTATCACACGCATAGCTGCACAGAGTAATGAGACACTTGGTGTGCCAGTGTACTAGAGTAATCATGGCTGTAATTAAAATGTCATTTGAACTGTGATGATGCCATTAGGGACAGTGTTCTGAGCTTACGTGTCTTAGTGCTTTTTCAGTTCTACTCACCTGAACTGCTGTTGCTAGGTGGACTCACTGTCATTTCTCCTGTGGTAAAATTCTCCCAGCTTGTCCATTTACTTCATTTTCTCAGCCACCTTGGCTCTAGTTGCCCAATCAAATGTCATCTCTGTTTAGCTTTATTACTGCTCTGTGCACCCGGTCAGCTTATTGGCAGAGTGATGAACTTACCTCTGCTGTGGTTATGGAATGCATGCCTGTGGACACTTGTTTCAAAATGTGAGAAACATTCTTTAAGCCAAGTCACGGGATTGCTGCAAATGGCTGCTCCAGTCTTTTGGTTTTATGATTATCTCCTTCTTGGTGTGTCACTGCTTGCCTGGTTCTTGATAACAATGCCCGAGTGGCAATACTTCTGTATTCTGTTGGTGCTTCTACCCAACCCTCAATGTTCTGATCCTCATATGTGTTTGAGGGATGCGGTGGGATCATGTTGAGTCCCATCCTGATGGATTTGGACCTGATCCCAGGTCAGCCACATGAGGTAATCCCTCTGCTGGGCTGTGAGCTGGGCATTTGGCAGCAGGTGGTGTAGGTGTCAGAGCTCTTGCTTTGCAGCCAAAGACCAACATTCAATCGTTGCCTCCTAGTGCAGTACTCATGCCCAAGGTACTTAGCCTGAATTGCTCCAGTGAAAATTACCCTGCCTTATAAATTGCCTAAAACATGGTAAGTACCTTAGTGTGTAAACCTAACATTGTTATTCATCCTGGAGAAAAGCATCAAATAAGTTAAATAATTGATTACACTTTAATCAGATAATTATATTTAGTTAATTTGCACTGTGAGTTACTACATCATTACTGGAGTCCCAAACCTCAGCAACTACCTTTCATCTCTCAACAAGTTGCATACCTCAGAAACATCTAATGTTTATGTGTTATTATGTACAGCAGAATTTGGCACAGGGGAGACTTTGGGGGAGAATTTGGAAAGATGGGGAGGCATTTAAACACGCACACAAACCAACATCTATATCTGTTGCCATGTCTACTTAACACATACACTTAGTTACAGCAAACTTCAAACTACAAGCATTTAGTTGCAATACCGGCACGTTTTCCTATTTAAACCCCCTCCTGTTGACAGTGAAAAGATCCCAACATGGAGAGAGCAGAGCCTCCAGAGATCACAGTTTTGAACTTAGCCTCTACCATTTGGTTGCCATTTATTTTGCCTTTTTCCCCCCACACCAGATCCCACTACTGTAAACTTGGAAAGACGATAAAGTATGGTGTCCAAGCATCATCTGTGAGAAGAATCGAGCAAGTGTCACACAGCATCTACCAAAGAACACATATGAAGTTCAAAGTGAGGTACAATAGCACAACCCAAGCCCACATAATTCTGCATTATTCCTGTCCAGATATCCCGCAGGAGGTAATCCAATCTCACCATGGCATTCTAAGAGGACCCCTCACGAGCACTTGTATTGAAGCCCAAGGAGCCTTTTAGTGACCACCATGACAGTCTGCATCTGCTCCCCCAGTCCTGTCCTCTGGGCTTCACGGTCTGCTGGGTAGAGAGAGCCGTAATGAGCATAGACCTGCAGGGATTTTTGTGAAAATCCTCTGACTTGACACCTTTGCGAAATGGCCGATGTGCTGTACAACCCAGCATAGCCTTCTGCAGCCAAGCGAAGTGGTGCCACTGTTTATTTTCCTAGCCAAGCTTTACCAAAGTGTGTGAGCTACTCCATGTGACTTTGGGCTTTCCCTCCTACCCCGCAATTCTACTCATAGTCTTGCTGATGGAACAACATCAGAGAAAGTAAATGTCAACTTTGTCAGTGGATTCAGCAGCTGTATAACGTTTAAAAAGTGTATGACAAGCACAAGACGATGTGCCTGACAGCTGGTGGCCCTGAGGGCTTGAGAATGACCTGTTTCTCACACGTATGTCTGGGCCGCTCTATGTCCACTGGCAACCAGGTGTGCAGCATGTTTCCTACAGAACATCCACCTGGGTCTACTGCTTTGTTCACATGGGGGATTCCAGAGGTATTTGCATTACTCACAGTTTTATTTTCCATTTTCTTCTTTTTTACAAGAGTGGGTTTTCTGGAGCAGTTGAGAATGAGCCTTGTGCTTAAGGGTACAAAAGTGGTTTCCAACATTTTGGAACTGAAAGCGTTTGGCACAAATGGTTCAGAAGAAAGGGGAAACACAAAGCTGACCTCAGGATTTGATGATGAGCAAGTTTCCCTTTTTTGTTTCCATTGAAGCATTTTTTTCTCACTTGGTCTCGTGCAGTCAGTTGCTGTGCCCAGTGCCTGGTTGCATTTGTGCTTCTTCCAGCCTGACTAATGGCTGAGCAGAAGAACATTTGTTCTTTGCAGCGACTGAGTCCCATCCATAAAGTACCGAGGCAATACGGGCCCCTCCAGAGAAGGCCCTGGACACTGATAAAGGGATAGTTGCTGCGATCTGCTGATATGGCCCAGTGATGCTACTGCTGTGCTGAGAAAGTGAACAGTCTCTCTGCAACAGCAATTGTTTGCCTGCTCCTCAGCAATGCGTTGGTGGGAGTGGCTGGTCCAAGCTCAGATTTTCTGTCTGGTGCACCTGGAAATGGAGTGGGACGGAGGAGGGGGAGGCTAGGCTAGTGTCTGTCTGTGGACTCGGCCTCTTACCATGCACTGACTCTATCCATCTGTCTGTTTGATTTATTTTTTATTTTGGCAAATACACTGGCTCCTCATGATATTAACTGTCAAGTTATAAGATTTCTAAAATATGAACTTTTTCAGTTTATTTCTTTAATTTATCCATCCTCTAAAAATGTTGCACAACCTGTTTTTGTTATCTTAGCTGATACATGGCTGTAAGATTGTCCTAAATGGAACAGCAGTAGTGGACCACCTTAATTCACATTACTTACACAGTTTTCACAGTTTGTAACTGGAGCTTCTGAGTGTCACTGATCAATAAGGAAAGGAATGTTGATGAACATGTTTATCTAATGAAAGTCAGCAATTCTCCCCCAAAGAGGCAAAATATATTTATTTTTAATCATTCCAATTTAGTTTCGATCTAGCTTACCCTTAAAAATATTGCCATTAAAAGCCTTGTAAAGCATTTTTATATATTGGTTATAGTCAGGATTTTTACATACCCTTGCCCATAAATAAGTCAAGTGACATCTGTTTTATGAAGCCTTTATTCTTTGTGACTTAGTGGTAGAACTGGCTTTGGATTAACAAACAAATTTAGACTGACTTCCTGTCCCTGTAGTTTGTTGAAGTTGAGGGGTCAGACTGTATGCCACAGTGTACAACAGGTGGGTTCTCCAAGAGTGACACAAACATCATTGCACCACACAGACAGACAGGTCACAGCTGCTGTCTTTTTGTTAGTGAATGTGCAGTTATGCCCTGAGGGCAGTGCGCTGCCTCATACCCGCGTGCCGCCCGGGTAGATGGATGACTCTTCTTGTTCCCAGCTGTGAAATCCTGCCAGCCTTAGTGGGACACCAGTGTGTAGACGGCTGGCCTTTGAGTGTGAGCGCTGTGGGTGTGTGTGAGAATGCCAGGGGGTCTGTTAGGGTCTTGCTGCAGTGCCTGCATATGTGTGTATTGGTTTGTGTGTGTGTGTGTGTGTGATAGTGAAGGAGGCTGTACGATATGCATCATTTCTGCCGTCGACTGAGAAAAGAAGAAACTGAATCTCGACGCATTTGCCAAGAAACGCACATCTGTTAAAAGCCTCAGTTGTGTGTTTTTGTTTTTTTATTTTGTTGTTTTTTTCAGTTGTTTGTGCATCGCTGTGCATTTTAACAACCATCTGCTGCTGTCAGGCTCGGTTAGTCAGAGCTGGGGTGTTAACTGCCCGTTTCAAGAGTACAGGAGAGGGTGTGAGACTCCAGCAGAGCGTGGGAGAACACACACACACACCTTGCTGAGGCTCAGTCAGTGTGTTGTAGAAACCACACTTCAAATAGATACATCATGTGGGGTAGTGAAGCACCCAGGTGAATCCCACCTCCTACTGTGGTACAAAGGTGCTTACTCTAAATTGAGAAAGTTACCAATCTGTATAAAATCGATTTGGAGAGAAGTGTTAGATAAATGGATAAGTATCATCCACAAACTGTAAAATGCGCATGCAAAAACAGAAAGTGCACTATTATATTTTACCTGACACTTGTTATCAAAACAGCTTAAAATGTGAGGTTTGTTCACTAAGCTGCTTACACTGATTTACCCATTAATATAACATTGTAATTGCTGTATCAGTTCAAGCTAAGTTATTTATTGTAATTTTATTTTCTTTTACTTCTTCATCCATCTATGTCAAAGTGAAGGTACATTTATTCTGCAGTTGTACAGATGTATGCAGAGAAGGAAATGTTGTTTCTCCTGGACTGGGTGCAGAATACACTTAATATAGAAACACAAGTCACATACACAGCATAAAAAAGACAGACAGATTGAGGGAGAATAAATAAATAAAAGGTAGCACTCTGATCTTCTGGGGTTTCCTCACTGTGAGGCCACTGATATGCATTTCTCTTTGTACAGCATGACATTCCACACACTATCTTCCTGGCCCCGAGTGACAGCACCTTTCCATTGCACAACATGCAGCGTCTTGTACCACACGCTGTACTAGGTTGTCCAGGTGTTTGGCAACAATCGGGGTTTCTGAAACTTCTGGAAATCTGTGTTTACTCTCAGAGCTGACTGATGGCTATAAAGAGCACCAAGTCAGAACAGGAAAAACCACCTTAAATTAACTGACTTCCACAGTGTTTACAGTTTGTTTCTGGTGTTCCTGAATGTCACTGATGAATAACAAAACGAGGAACATTGTGTATGTTTATGAGATGAATAGGTGAACAATCAGCACTGAATAGGAGTCTGTGGATCATATTATTTATTTTTTACATTTTTAATGGATTTTAGTGTAATTGAAAGTTTATATTAAATGAAATCTTGCAAAGTAATTTTCTGAATTATGAATTATATGGATTACGATTTGATGAATTATAAGCAATGTCCAATGTTTTGTACAGACCTTAACAGTAGAATGAACTAAGGGATGTCTGTATTATTTGCTTTCATTGACTGTGACTTAGTAGTAAAAGTGACTGGAGTTACAAATACAGCAATTTACAAGAGTTCTGCTACCAGTTGGGCTGGTAAGCTGCAAGGTTGGTGTACTGTGTGTGTGTTGTGTGACTGCAGTATTGTGTGTTGTGCTGGGCCCTGCACTGTGTGTTTTGTATGTTGTCCACAGTGCTCTTTACTATAGGAGGGGTTTAGATCTGTCACCCAGGGGATCACAATCCCCCCCCCCCCCCAGGAGGAGCCCATGCCTGAGGAGCNCTATAGGAGGGGTTTAGATCTGTCACCCAGGGGATCACAAACCCCCCCCCCCCCCAGGAGGAGCCCATGCCTGAGGAGCCCTGGCAGCTTGACTAGCCCACGGTGCTCCTCTGACTGCAGAAATCGACAGCTATCAAACACAGATTAGGCTGCTGATGGCAGCCACTGGTGCAGGAAATTAAATTACTCCTGCAATCTGTGTTTTTCCTCCATCCCCTGCTGTCATAGTCAGCTTGGGCGTTCTCTTTTCCTCTCACATGAGCGTCCTGCCGGTGACCTCTTTGGCTCCTGTCGAACATTACTGGTCCTCACTCTCCTGACAGATCTGATAGGTGAGAGTTGGAAACAGCCAGTCAGGCGCTGTGAGTGAAGAGTGGAAAGAGATGCTGCCCAGGATTTATGTGTCATATCTGAACGACATATCATCTATCTCATGCAACATGCGGTGAATCTCCTGAACTGTCTCTTAAAGTACAGTGTTACCTGAGCTTGTGGAGTTGGGCTGCTCTGCCAGTACGTGCTTCTCTGGAGCAGTGTAAAATTACCCTGGCCTCAGTAAAACAGCATCTGCCAGACCTCTCCACTGTGGTTTTGGTTCACCAGGGAGTTGAGTCCTGTGACTGACTGTTCATTCTAACCTGTCGTATACTGTATATATTGTTAAAATATTTAGTTTTTTTGCATTTTGTAATTTTCAAGGGACAAATTGCAGTCTGTTCTTGATTGAGCAAAACTTGATTTTATGGATTTTGGATTTTACTCTGTTGCAAAAATGTTGAAGAAAAAATAGAAAAATCTGTAATGTTGAAAAATAACATTTTTAAGCAGAATTTATGAAAAAATAAATTTTAATTTTTTGAAGAAAATAACTTCATTAATGCACACAAACTTTAAATAATTTTGATACCGTGTCTGTAAAAGAACCATCCTCCGCCTCCTTTGTTAGTTCCATGAGTGTAGTGCAGCGCCCCTTAGTCCCCCTGTAGTGGTGTTCTGATTAAGTTGTATCATCTCTTTCATCTTTTTTCATCTCATTTCATCTTATTAGGCACATTACATGTTCATTACGCATTAGATTAGGGTACAGAGGTGTTACTGTAGTACATAGTGCAGTGCTATACAGTGTCATAGCTGCCCACAACACGAGGATGTCTGTGGTGGTGAATCAGTTCTGATTTTGGAGCGTTCTGCAGCTCTTAACTAGTGCTTGTTGTTAAACTTTTTGTAGTGCTGAATGTGTGTGTGTGTGTGTGTGTGTGTGTGTGTGTGGTGGTTAAGATATGGCATAGCCCTCAATACAGTGATCCCTTTCTTTGAGGCCACATTTCTCCAGAGAGACTGTAATTGTCCTTGATGAAAATTGCCTTGCGAGTGATGGCGGTTGACTTGGGGAATGTTCATATTTCCCTTCATTGTGTTTCCATACCACTGCATTAGCACAATAATTAATCAAAACAAATGCATAACGATCTACAATGAAAGCTTTCTTTGTCAACAGAGGGAGACTTGTCAGTTAGCAAATGAGCCGCCGCTCTGCACGGCCTCCCGCGCTCGCATAGCGATGGAAACGGCGCCGTCTGTGGTGATCCTCTGATTCCCTCCTAATTAAAGCCGAATTTCTGCTTTGTAAGGATCTGCGGCAGGCGCTGTTGAAACACTGTTTATGAATAATTGATTGTTTGCGTGTGCCTAAATGGGAAGTGCGCTCGTGTCCCTGGTGAATTTGTCAAACATGCTCACGCAGCAAGTTGGACTGGAGAAGCCTGATGCAGCTGGTGGTGCTGGAATTGTAGCCCACATGGGCACATCTGGACAGCGAGGAAAGCAGAGGCACATGACGCCTCTGGATAAACGGCACAGAGCACATGTTGTACCTGCAAAACAGGTGTGCCGCAGCAGGGAGCACTCCGCCCCCAGGCAGGGCATCACGGCTTGTGGACGCTCACACAGCTGCTCCTTTTCAGTATCCTCTGCTTGACCTACACTCAGCTCTGTAACATCCACCGTTCCAAGACAGATGAAGCGTTACTATTGTTGCCACCAAAGCTTCCTCTTCGAATCCCCCCGTGAAGCTTCACTTTTGGAAAAATTTAAAGGGACCCGCTTGGACAAGATAACATGGTAAAAACAGTGCTATTTAAACCATTACAGGGGGTAGGACACAGGGTAGTGGACTGCGACAACCATATTGCAGACACTTGAGGCACAGCAGGTAGCACTGATGCCTCACTGCAAGTGGAAATGGATTTGACCTCCGCTCAGCCTGTGTGGGGACTGCATGTTTTCTCTGTGTTTATGTGGTGCTCTGGTTTCCTCCCACAGTCCAAAGATGTACCAGGCTGTTGCCGAGTTGCCCATAGCGTATGTCTATGTGTTTTAGGTTTCTCTGTTGTGTGGATGGATAGATAACTAAGTAGCTTATTGTAGTGTATCTATCATAATAAGCAGCCTTGAAAATGCTTTAATAATAATACTTCCATTATCTGAATTATTGGTTTATGACATGATGATGCATACAGTGTTTTTATGAGAAAAGGACTGCTATGGTGATGTAGGGTCAGCGCCCTCCCTTTGAGACTCACCATGCAGCTGAATTCCCCCTGTGGGATGTTGAAGCTGCTCCCCCTGGCGACAGAATGCTCAAAGTTTTAAATGTCGATATGATGCAGTACTTTGAAAATCTGCCATTTTTATATGATTAATCCAGGGGAAAAGAATAGCTGTGACCTTTGTGGCGGAGATGCAAGGGAGCAGACCATGCATCACGCCAGCCTCTCTGTGACACCAGTTTACTGTGGTGTTTCTGCTGTGCAGCTGTGGAGGTGCACGGAGTGGAGACCTCCTCCTTCCTGCAGACTGGGCGGCAGAGCTGGGTCACTCTCACTTCTTGTTCTTTTTGAAGAAAGAAATTACTTGTAAAGGTTCAACCTAACACAGTTGTTTTGCAGAAAAGCATCAGCTATGTAGATTTAAGTGCCATATACATCATTCTGTATACTTTAGGATTTCTTCTTTAAATTTTCATGTAATCAGCATGTAATTATCCAACAAATAAGGAGAAAGGCTTATTGATACATCATTTGTTTAACCCTCTTCTCCAAGGTGTTTTACAGTATGAAGTGTTTCCACTAAACTGCAAACAAATACATTGATTCACCCATTTATACAGCGGGGCTGTTTTTACAGGCATTACAGTTGGAACATGGCGCTGCTATGCTATCTGCTTTCCTCATTTTTAATGTTAACTTTTTCAATGTCTGTGATATCCAAATGTAAAAGTGTAAATTGTTTTGGAAAGAGGTGTAAACTAAATGAATAAAAACATTTCAAAAGTGAACAGATTAGAAATGAACTATAAAGCAGTACATCTACTATTCCTAATAGGTAGTTGACAGCTTCTTTGCCTTTTTCACCTTTATATCTGTATGCAGACAGGGTGCTAGGGGCTTTTAATGGTCATATGCTGTGCAGATTTTTGGATTTGATTACGGTCATACCCAGCAATTCAATCAAAGGTGGACTGTGAATGCAGTGCTGGGCTCAAACACTTCCAGGGAGCACCTGTATTCATGTAGTTATCGATGTTGACTGTGGCCGCCAGCGACCTCCATGTCAGCAAACTTAAGACACGCTCTCAGGCAGCAGTTCATGCTGACACCTCATAATTTTGTGACTAATTTCGCAGGAGCGAAAACTGAGCCATAGTGAGTGAGCAGTGATTGAGTGTATGTGCTGTACTTCAGATTACCCAGAATACGGCTGACAGCCCATGTCTGTGTCAACAGAACCAGGTGAATGGAAGGATTGCTCTTGTTGGAATACGTGGTTTATGAGACAATAAAACACTTTCATAGTAGCTTGTATTGACAAGTTGGGGCCATGACCTACAATTGGTTGACCACAATGCAGAAGTTCTCTTTAATATTGTGTCATTAAGTCATCAACGCTTGTGACTGAGTCCCCATATCTGGTTGCTGCTCATTCACTTTCTTTGTCCTCCAGCTTTTCCTAAATGTCACCGTCTTTTTGAGAGAATTCAACCCTCATGACACATCCAAAGCATGATAACCTTAATACAAGTCTGCTTTGATTTGTATTTGTTTTCTTGGCTGTTCATGGTGTCCTTGAAGGTCTCAAAACAGTCCATGTTTTGCCTGTCCTGCTTCTTCAGTCTTCAGCTTTCACATCCATGTATTGATATTGAAAATATAATTAACTGAACAATCCTAATCTTCGTTTTCCTTAATATTGGACCCCATGTTGTCAAGGGTGCAACAGCAGGACAGGGAGTTGAAGCCAGAACCCATTTTGTTGTTTTTTTGCAATGAAGCAGATGTTATGTCTCCATTTTGAAGATTGAAGATAAGATTGAAGATAAAACTAGTTGGGGAAAATAGAACATTGTGTTTATTCCCGTTAATTCATGCACACAATGTGCTTCTTTCTTGAGCAGCTTATGTCACATCAATGTGGAATCATATTTCAAACCTCAAATCTTGACTTGCTGGGAAAGGTACTGAAGTTTTGGGGGCCACTTCTATATCCAGGGACACAGAAGTCTACCCATTTCTATCCACACACCAAATCATCTTAAGTGTTCATCTAGGAGCAGCTGGGATTCTGATATATTGTCTGTAAAATTAGACAAGACAAATCAAATCTCCTGTATAGTGAACCACACAAAAAAGGAATGTGCAACAGAAGCTAAAATATCAGGAGCTGTAAAGCACATTCATTTCTAAAATGTAAACACATGTTCACCCTTCTCACCCTCATTTGCTCTTCATGCTGAACTAGATCAGAAATGTTTCCTGACTTCAGAGAGTAGAGCTAGTTTTCAAGAATGTATATTTGAAGGTATATTTTTCCCTCCATGTTTGTCAGCCTCTAGTCATTTACCCAAAGGCCTATTTTGGAAACTTGTTGGAACAGAATGCTTCTTTGGACACAGAGGAAGAATATTTGTGGCTTCCATTTTGTCTCGCAGTACACAAGTGCAGGTTTGCTGGGAGACAACCACCAACACCTTGGTTTTAGGATTGGTGTCATTTGACATCTAGGTTCTGGTTAGGGAGTGCCAGGTGACTGTGGTTAAGCATGGACTAGCAGGTTGGGAACTGGGGCTATGGTTAAGGAACATGTTTTTGAGGAGTGTTTTCCAGCAGGGTCCCTTGATTTTGGGATCTACTGCAGATCCCACGTGTCTGACACCTTTTCAGAAAGTACGAGACATTTTTGCTAGACTTTTCTCAGCTGGCAGTCCTTAGAGTGGCTCTGCTGGTGGTGAGGTGTGACACAGCAGCCCTCAAAGTGCCACTGTTTCCCCCAACAACCTCTTCCCTCGTAAAGGAACAAAGGACCTTTTACTTGCACCCCCTTATTAGGAGACAGTGTGGGTCTGGAGGATGGCTGCCTCATTGTAGTGATAAATGAAGCAGTATTGCCAGAAATCGAGTTGTACCACCTCACACAACAAAATCATACAGCCTTAAACCATATTAATTATAGATGGGAATCTCGAGAAACTCCAAAAGCAATTCCAGTGGATGCATTGCACTTTTCTGCAGTGAATTAGTCTTTTCTATCTCCCATACAGTTTTTTTTTGCCTTTCTTGGTTCACTATCAGTGTGTCGAATATCATTTTGACTTAGCCACTGCATAGGCAGTTGGAGATCTGTTGAGTACAAGACTCTCCAAGTCTTTTATGTCACTAGACATGGGGGTCTCAGTTCTGGTCCTGGTGGCCCACAGTGTTTACCAGTTTTTCTGGGTCTTTTCTTCCAGTGCTCCTCAGTACTGTCAAAGATTGTGTGAAACCAATCAGTTTGAAGAGTTTAAATCCTCAGGTAGAGTAAAAATCTTCTAGGAGCAAGACTAAAGACCACTGATCTCTTTACTGGTCTCTTCCAGCAAGAACAGGTACAAGAGTCATAGCAAAAGTAATGATCCTTTGGGATATGATCACACCTCAGAAGGCCAGACAGTCCAAGGCATCAAAATGTTTTTACACATGTTTTCCAGAATTAAAGAAAACATTTGAAATGATCTTTAACCATGTAACTGTCAATACGTGGCTTTAAAATATGTTTTTTAGAAATGTGGAACTTGAATTTTATACTTTGAACCAGTTTCCTCCCTCTTGAGATTGTTAGTCATTTTCCTCCCTTGTGATAAGCTGTTGAATGAAATGAAACACAATTTTTTAAATAATAACTTTATTTCACGATTTTAAGAGTTTTGCAAGCATTCAACTCTAAATACAAATCACAAAAATATAAAAAACACCTTTCATGTATGAGCAACAAAGTTACCATCATGTCAAAATTATTAAAAATATAAGATTTATGAAGCAATGGATTGATTAGTCATACATGTGACCAACCCCCCCCACCCCGAAAATCCTGACAAAAGCCTGACAACATCGAAAAATACTTTCGATATGCAGTGAAGTAGGAACTGTTTCCTGGTGACACTGACACAACATCAGCATGCATACCAGGACCCCTCCTTGGGTGCTAGCAGGGTCAGACGACAGGTACAGTGCTTTGAAGACACCCTACTGTGCCCCCTAGTGGTTTTCCACCAATGACCTCTAACAAGAACAACAAATGGAAAAGCGGACGAGTGCATCTGAAACAATCAACTCATGGCAATCAGAAATGGTGGCAAAGACTTCCTTCACAAGTTCAGTCATCGTGCACATTTGTCGACTTTGTTTAGGACACAAAACCATAGATAGACTTTGACCTTGCATTTCAACACTGTCAGGTGTTTAGCTAATGTGCTTCTGCAATGCGATTTATACTGATTTTACCCATTTATACAGCTGGATAGTTCTGCTGTTGATTCAGGGTAAGTATGTCAATTAAGGGTGGCACTTCAGGTGGTGCAAATCAAACAGGGGTCCTTTGGGTCCAAAGGCAGCAGCTCTAAACACTATGCCACCTGCTGCTCAAAGTTCTTGGTGGATATATGCTCATTACTTTGACATGACCTTCACTCAGGAGGTGCTTTGAGTGAGTTAGTACAAGTACTTGTGCAAAGTATAGTTTTAAAGGCACAACAGCAGTTCCACTTTCAGGAACAGCCTGTAAGGGTCACATGTTAGTCGAATTGCTATCCTGATCTTTTGGGAGGAATTTGCTGGTCTTGCAATGGCCTGAGATTCACTTGAAACAGACTGTTAGGAGCAACTGTGAGGTAACTGTGGCTCCTTATGGTCTTTGCTCCCTTTGATTTCCTTCTTTAGCACCAGAAGGATGTGGAAAAAATGGAAGCAAAGTCTGGTCTCTTAATGCCCCTCCATGTCCCTCCACTGACTTCATTACGTATGTGTGGATTTTAAACAAAGCTTTACCATCTTTTCTGCAGCCTCCCTTTCTATTTTCCTTCCTAGCAGTTTCCTGCTTGTCTCTCCCATCCCATTTTTGCACTTGTCTGACCAATGTTTCCTCTTCTTTTCTTCACAACAGATGTCGGGGTGTTGTCAGCTCATGGTAAGTGCAAACGTCTCTCTGATGTGTGAGTCTCCATAGAGCAAATGTGACACGTCCTCTGTAGGATTTTTGCTTTGTTCCTTTCTGTCTGATTTATTTTAAAGTGCTTTATCCGTGTGTTGATGCAGGGGATGGAGATGTTCTGCTCTTTGTCATGCAACAGCTGATCACTGGTGACTTAGATTTGGGCCCTAGACCTTAACACTTATATTTCATTACTCACACACATGAAGAAGTCAACCTTGGTGACATATAATCCTATTTTGAATATGTGTATGTGTGTTTTGGTTCATTATTTAAATTGTTTTTGCTCTGCGGTTCTCTCATGAAGTGCACAATTAAAATCACATTAAACTACAGTATTTAATTGCATATTAGGTACGTTAAAATTCATGTAATATAACTGTTGTGGGGATGTTCATTGTAGCAAAGATATTAAAACTGTTCCAAATGCTTTTTTGTTAATAAAAATGTTCCCTTTTGTCAATTCATGAGAATTAGAATCATTTAAAAACCCTGACCTTTAGTAAAGGGCTTGATGAATATAAATTATATAATTGACCAAAGTCTAAGCACAGTAATCAGTGAAATTACACTGTATTTCTACATTTTAAAAAGGCAAAAAACCATAGACTAAAATGAAAATGCCACACAGTAAATACAGACTATTGTAGGTTAGGATTTGGATTGAGAATTTTAAAACATGCATTATAACTGTATTTTTTATATATATATATATATATATATATATATATACACACACACACACACACACACACACACCACACACACAGTACTGTGCAAAAGTTTTAAGCAGGTGTGGATAAATACTGCAAAGTAAGAATGCTTTCAAAAATAGAAGTGTTAATAGTTTATTTTTATCAATTAGCAAAATGCAATGTGAATGAACAGAAGAGAAATCTTAATCAAGTCAATATTTGGTGTGACCACCCTTTGCCTTCAAAACAGCATCAGTTCTTCTAGGTACACTTGCACACAGTTTTTGAAGGAACTCGGCAGGGAGGTTGTTCTAAACATCTTGGAGAACTAACCACAGATCCTCTGTGGATGTAGGCTTGCTCAAATCCTTCTTTCTCTTCATGTAATCCCAGACAGACTCGATGATGTTGAGATCAGGGCTCTGTGGGGGCCATATCATCACTTCCAGGACTCCTTGTTCTTCTTTACGCTGAACATAGTTCTTAATGACATTGGCTTTATGTTTGGGTTTGTTGTCCTCCTGCAGAATAAATTTGGTGCCTCCTTGATGGTATTGCATGATGGATAAGAATCTCCCTGTATTTCTCAGCATTGAGGACACCATTAACCCTGACCAAATCCCCAGCCCCATTTGCTGAAATGCAGCCCCAAACTTGCAAGGAACTTCCACCATGCTTCACTGTTGCCTGCAGACACTCATTCTTATACCGCTCTCCAGCCCTTCGGCGAACAAACTGCCTTCTGTTACAGCCAAATATTTCACATTTTGACTCATCAGTCTAGAGCACCTGCTGCAATTTTTCTGCACCACTGTTCCTATGTTTTCATGCATAGTTGAGTCTCTTGGCTTTGTTTCCACATCGAAGGTATGGCTTTTTGTCCACAATTCTTCCATGAATGCCACTTCTGGCCAGACTTCTTCGAACAGTAGATGGGTGTACCTGGGTCGCACTGGTTTCTGCCAGTTCTGACCTGATGGCATTGCTGAACATCTTCCGATTTCAAAAGGAAGTAAGCATGATGTGTCTTTCATCTGCTGCACTAAGTTACCTTGGCGTCTACGGTCCTCAACGTTGCCTGTTTCTTTGTGCTTCTTCAAAAGAGTTTGAATATATATATATATATATATATGTATATATAAATATATATATATATAGAGAGAGAGAGAGAGAGAGAGAGTGTGGGAGGGTACAGCATAGAATTTTCAGGGTACAGCATACAGTTGTGGCCAAAAGTTTTGAGACTGACACAAATTTTGGTTTTCTATGGTATACTGAAGTACAATTATAAGCATTTCATAAGTTTTTTAACTTTTATTGACAAATACATCAAGTTTATGCAAAGACTCAATATTTACAGTGTTGACCCTTCTTTTTCAAGACTTCTGCAATTCGCCCTGGCATGCTGGATATCAGCTTCTGGGCCAAATCCTGACTGATGGCAACCCATTCTTGCATAATCAGTGCTTATCACAATTTCTGTTTTTGTTTGTCCTCCTGCTTTTTGAGGATTGACCACAGGTTCTCAATGGGATTGAGATCTGGGGAGTTTCCTGGCCATGGACCCAAAACTTCAATGTTTTGTTTATTGAGCCACTTAGTTATCACTTTTGCCTTGTGACATGGTGCTCCATCATGCTGAAAAAAGTAAAAGAACTTCAAGGAGAGAGGTTCAGTTGCTGTGAAGAAGGCTTCAGGGTGCCATAGAAAGTCCAGCAAGTGTCAAGACCGTCTCCTAAAGAAGATTCAGCTATAGGAACGGGTCAGCACCAGTGCAGAGCTTGCTCAGGAATAGCAGCAGGCTGGTATGAGTGCATCTGCACACACAGTGAGGCAAAGGCTTTTGGAGGATGGCCTGGTGTCAAGAAGGGCAGCAAAGAAGCCACTTCTCTCTTAAGAAAAACATCAAGGACAGACCGTCATTCTGCAGGAAGTACAGGGATTGGACTGCAGAGGACTGGGGTAAAGTTATTTTCTCTGATGAAGCCCCCTTCAGACTGTTTGGGACATCGGGAAAAATGATTGTCCAGAGAAGAAAAGGTCAATACTGTAGTATGACTGTAGTATTTTTGCTGTTCCTAAGACTGTGTTCTTCTAAACTCTTTTTGAGAAATGTTTTCATAGCTGGGATCTGATGGAACCACTCCTCCAGTGTAGGGAGCTTAGGGGGCCATCGTCCCCTAGTGCTCCTACCACCGTAGAACTACCTTGGTTTTCACCTTCCACATTCTTTCTAGTTCCTCTGTTAATTCCAAGTATTTCTCAAGCTTCTCGTGTTCTTTCTTCCAGATGTTTCTGCCACTTGGAATTACCACTTTCATCACCACTGCTGTTTTCTCCTCCTTATCTATTATGACTACATATGATGATTGTTCAGTAACTGTTTATCTGTCTGGATGTTGGCTCTGTTGTTCTCCATCTCTCTCGGTGGTACCTCCCATTTCATTCAGGACAGTAGACAGATGTTCCTGTATATAAACCCTGTCACTTGATTGTGCCTCTCAATGTATGTTGTTTCTGCTTGCATCTTTCAGCCACTGCTAGGTACTGAATTGTCTTGGGCTTTGTTGCCCAGCCTGCACCTGAGGTCTGGCTTGATATGGTACAGTCCTCTTTTGATTGACCTGGTGTTGAGGGCTTGTTCTTGTCCTGCCATGTTTAGTCCTTCTGTCCTGCCCTGTCCAGCCATTTGTATGATTTTCTTATGTCAGTCACCTCTGCCATCTGGTGGTAGTACATTCCATGGAGAGGCTTATCCTGCCATAGCACCTATTTTGCTTCCCTACTATCCATATCACCCAACCTGGTTCAGACATTCGTCTGGCAGCATATTTTTAGCAGACATTGCTTGCATGTACTCATTGATGGATGTTTGATGTGGTGTATTATTTAGGACAGAAGTCCTCACACTTTCTAGGCCCCTTCCCCCTTCTGTCCGGCAGGTTTACAGTGTCTGGGTATTTGGGTTTTGCTGTCTTCTTAGTTTTTGCCTCATGATTCCTGTGTGATTGGAGGATTCCCAAGTATTGCACTTCTGTTATGTGGCCTTGTGGTAGTTGAACAGGGAGTTTGTCTTTATCACTTTTTCTCTTTTTTCTATTACTCTGCTGCATTCCTCTAGTCTGAATGACATCCCCACACACACACACACACACACACACACACACACACACACACACACACACACACACACACCCAGAGTTCTCATCAATATTATTGGCACCCTTTTGAACAATTCAAATCTGTTTGATTACAAAAAGTAGATTCTCATTGCAGTGAAATTACTCACCTCCTATAAATTGCTGATACTCACCTGACACAAATTATCAAGTGATTAAACAGTGAATGTCAGCTCTAATGTTTAAAAAAGATTTTTTTTTGACAATGGTGAAGACAAGAGAGCGGTCTGTCTGAGACCATCGGAAAAACTATAACCACTCAGCATAAAAATTCAAAAGGCTACAAGACCATCTCCAGAGACCTTGGCATCCATGTTTCCACAGTTTGCAATGTTATTAAAAAGTTTGCTCCTAATGGAAGTGTCAAAAACCTCCCAGGACATGGTGGGAAGAGGAAAATTGATCAAAGAAATCTTCAAAGATTTGTGTGAACTGTTGGAAAAACACCATGTGAAACACCCAAAGAGCTTAAAGCTGACCTGGAGCCATCTGGAGTGATGGTTTGAACCTGTAACTTACGCTGCATGCTAAACCAAGAAGGGCTTTATGAGCAAAACCCACGGAGGACCCCAGTGTTGAAAGCTGAATAAAAGAAGGTATGACTGATCTTTGCCTAAACCTACTTAGAGAAACCATGTTTCTGTGAAAATGTTCTGTGGACTCATGACACCAAAAAAGAGCTCTTTAGCAATGCAAACCATGCATTTGTTCATAAGCAACAAAATGATGCTTATAAGGAAAAGAACACCCTACCTACAGTTAAATATGGTGGCGGTGTCATAATGTTGTGGGACTACTTTGCTGCCACTGGTACTTCAGGGCTTGAACATACTATAGAAATCATGAAATCAGAGTATTTCCAAGGCATTTTGGAGCAAAATGTGCTACCCAGTTTCAGAAAACTAGATATGAGTCAAAACCCCATGGAACCCCCAGCAGGACAGTGACCTGAAACAGACATCCAAAAGCACAAAACAGTGGTTAGAAAGAAAAATGGACTGTGTTAAACTAGCCAAAAATGATTCCTGATCTCAATCAGATTGAAAACTTCTGGAAAAAGTTGAAATTTTCTATTGGTAAATGGAAACCTGCAAACATTCAAGAACTACAACAACTTGCAACTAGAGTGAGAGAAACTACCAGCAGAAAGGTACAGGATACTTATAGATGGCTACAAGATGCAATTGGAAGCTGTCATTGTCAATGATTGTTGTGCAGCCAAGGATTAAGAAAGGGTGGTTTTAATCTTGTCCAGGTTGTATCTTCTTTTTCTTCTGTTAAACTACATGCAAGTTGAAAAGACATCTTATTTGTTGTATAACTGTGGTCATCCTGTTAAAATATTCTGATCATCAAAAATTGGTAAACATCCAGTCGTTTCTGCATACTCTACATGAGAGATTTTGTAATGGCTAAAATACACACACACATACATACCTGTGTCCTGGAATTCAAACTCCCAGTTTCTGAATTCCCGATATAACATCTGGTACATATCATATTAATACCTGTCTTGGTATCTGAGTTGAGAAGCTATATCTGAGCAAAGCAAAAGCACATCAGAAAAATGTTCAATATTGGCACAAGTATGAGTGCGAAGCCAGGTGGCAACACTGCACCCAGCATCTGCATTCTCAGACTTTGTCTCCTGTACCAGACTTCCATTCTGAATTTTTTTCTTCCTCTTCCGATAATTTCATTGGCCAACAGTTGTTAACTTCTGTTGTCCCAAGTGCAAAAAAATTAAATCTGATATCGACAATCCTGTACCTGCTATCAGGTCTTTCATCAGAAAACTGTTGTGTATTTCATTTTATTTTTTTTCAACATAAATTTGACTATTAAATGTTCCCTGCTATTGCTGCAGCACTAAATAAAAGATGAAATGTAATGTTTGATACTAGATAAGAAAAGTAGCTGTATGTAAACACAAAAATAATCTATATTAATTACCTCACTGACTGTTAGGTAACTGGTTTTTAACATATTTCTTACTACACAGAAATAGGTATTATGTGAGGAGGTCTGTCACTAAATCCTAACGAAGAAGAGTTAGAGATAAGGAAGACTTTTACTCTGCTATATGTGGTTAACCTCTGAACTTGACTGTGTTATAGCTGAAAATTGTGTGTTTTGTGCACTCTTGGCTTCACAATTCAGCTCCAAATGGGCTCGATGGCTCTGTAAATTTGTCTAAACATCAGACTAAGTTAGTGAGTCGTGGACTGACAGAGGGATTGCCCAGGAGCATAACATTTGCACCGCTATTCTGCTTTCTGCCTAGTTTGGTTGCTGAACAGAGGAGCCCATTTTAGCAGACTCAATTTCACCGCTTTTAAACTCCAGAAGTGGGACCGTTGGCCCAAATACTCCGTTTATTTATTTATAGCTCAAAATGGGGATGTGGGGTTGCAGGAGATGTTGAGCATCTCAACCACCTTTCGACTTGTGACCTCATGATGGTTGAAAAATTTCAAGCAGGTTTATCTGTGATGCCCCTCAGCAGAGCTCCTGATTGGTTGATCATTTACGGTAGCAATTTGATCATAAAACTAAGCTGTGCACCACTTGCAGCTGGGACTCTTAACCAAGCCCATATCCATCTGTTGAAAACACAGCAGCCATCTTGCTTCTGCAATAGACCATCCCCAAAATGACACATACAACATCTAGTAAATGATATGTCACCCTCTTCCACAGAACCTAAAGAGCAGAAGGAGTCACTGGGATGAGGGTTCAGTTGCAAAATATGGGATGAGCAAGTTGTCATGAAGAACATGGCATGCTGTCCTTCTGTGTCTTGTTAGCATTCACACGTATGTATCTGACAGTTCTCTCCAATGGATCTTACCCATTTATATATTTTGGGGTCATTTTTACTGTAAGGACTTTGATTAGGGGAACTATAGCAAGAGATAGGCCACAAATCTAGATCCTTTTGAGTGCAAAGTTTCAGCTGTGTATAATATTACTATAGCTACATAATATGTATAGTGATTTGGTTCTGTTATTTGCACCTGTGTACATATAGGCTCATTCAGAAGCCTCAGCTCATCATCTTCCTGTGTGCCAAGCCTGCTGCCACCAGTGTGATGATTATCTAATGGCTGACACAGGTCATCGAAATGCTGTTAACCCCAGAGTTAACCATGGCAGTGCCATCCCTTGTTGCCTTGGTACGTCACCTATGCCTTGTTACCTGTCACCTCCAGAGCAGTTACTTTCCTTCCCTGTGACCCCAATGTGCCCCCATCTGCCTGTCCCCACAGTCCGTCTGCCTGCCTCACATGTTTAATGCTTCTGCACTAGGTGTGTAGTCAGGCTCATTCTCATATTGGCTGCACTACATGTGGGAAAGTGAACCTGACTGAATCGGTGCACTGCAGACCTCCATGGTGGTGCATCTTGTGAAGCAGGAGAAGACAGTGGTTCTTCTGGGGAAAGGGGGAATAAAGAAATGGGGATGAAGGAAAGTCAGTAGTTTTCAGGAAATGCATTAATTTCCATCAATTGTGTACTCAACTGTGTGTAATTGCTGTGAATGGTTTTGAATGCTTGCAACTGCGTGGGAGACCAAAGGACTCTACTCCTTTCAATAAATGTTTTCAAGAAAAACTATCATTAGGAAGTAAACCAAAAAGGTTTATTATTGCTGCATTGGCCAAGCTCTCTGAAAGAGCCCCAGTTTCCCAGGGTTCTGCAATGGATTTTTTAGACTTCAAACATTCTAGGACTATTGATATTGAACAACTTCAGGTTCAGCTCATTTGTTAAATTTTTGGTACTGATAAAGAATGGAGCACATAAAATTCTCAGAAAGTAACTGACATGTTGTAGGGATTTTTTTAAATTAATGAACTTGTTGAAAAAAGTGAAATATTGGAGTAATAATTACCTTTCCACAGACTGTTCTGGTTTAATGCACATGCCTCTCTGCGCTTAAAATGATTTGCATGTGCCTGTGAGAGAATATTTGGATAAGATAGTTTGAACTGCATATAGTACAGCAGAATAGCCTTCATCATGAGATAATGGTGCTCCTCTTACTACAACAATAAGTTAGTGTTTGCAATGAAATTCTGTGCCATGTGTGTTGGTGCCCCAGAGAACTGTGAGTATAACTGCACTTTGGACAGAAAATGGGCTGAGCTGTGGACCGGGAGCAATCCTGTGTGCCATCATCTGTTATCATGTCCAATGTATCAAGAGCAATGGAGAGCTGTCTTTCAGCATCCCCCGAGGGAGGCTATTTAAAGATCGCCTTCCAGCCTCAGACCACCATTTACTTTTTTGGCTGGAGAATCATGTCTTCGTGTGGTGGCATGTGGCAGCATTGCCAGTGCCAAACTGGCAGTGTAGCTGTGGCAGGGGAGCTTAGTGCTGGAGGGGGAACAGGACCAGGTGGCACTGCTCTCTCAGGCAGTCGCCCCCATGGAGAACCTGGCATATTGCACCCAATTATGGACCATAATTGCACCTTGTGGTCAGTCTTTGGATAGATTTGCTCATTTGCATAGGAAGCACTTTTATCCAAAAGGGAAAGAACCTGCCTCTGACCCATAGGACTGCTTGTTTTAGTAATTATACCATGCCATCAGTTTCAGTCCAGCTATTGTTTCATGTTCATGTAGTCTGAATTCTTCGCCGCAGTTGCAGGAGCCACAGCAAACAAGTGGTCTTCTGGCGGCTTAGTAGAAAGGCCCTGAGATGAACAGTGCGAAACTGGGAGGCATGATTGCGTGACGAGGGCATTTGGAATAACCTCTGCTACTCACATCCTCCAGTCTGTGGTGAAATGTTCATTCTAAGTTTTAATTATAACAGCTTCTTGCTCCAGGCACCTGCAGCTGACATCGGGGAGATGCACTCGAGTTGTTTCAGGAAGTTTAGACAGTTACCTGCACCACCACTTGTGAAAAGTTTTATAAAAAGTACAAATTCTTCAGACTCAGCAACAAACTCCAGTCAATTAGTTCCAGTCTCCATAAGAATTCCAGCAGTTCTGATAGATCAGCCCTTACTGGTCAAGCCAGAGAGCCATAGTGTGGAAATATTTATTGCTTCCTACAGGGAAGAAGAAGCCCGGATGGCAGGAAAGAGGGATGGAGGTAAAGGAGAGACAATAGAGAACATGCAAGAGAGGTGACTGACATAGCGTGAATAAGATAGAAAGGGGGTGGTTAAAGGTCAGAGAAAAATGATGGGCAGCCGGTCTCCAGTGCAGAGCTATCAGGACTGAGGATTTTGAGGAGTCCAGCATGTCTCCACATTCTGCCCATCTGCTGAGGAGCAACAGTGAATGAGGTTTACATAGCGACCTGCTATAGAGTGTGTTTACCATGTCTGTTGTTTCAGCACCACTCTGTGGCTGTGGCCTTAGTAGTGGAGAACTGGGTATAAATAAGAGTTAAAGTAAATTAATGTTCTGTGGTACTCCCTCATCATACTCCCTCCCGCTTCAATCCTTGAAAAGGAAGGAGGAAAAAAGCAGGTTCAGTAGGCAAAACCTTCCAGTGACCTGTTTAAGGGTTTTCAGGTCATTGCTATTCTAGCTGAATCAGGGTTTCTTGCTCCCTCTTCTGCAATGGATTGATTCTGTTTCCGAGTATGTTCAGCTTGCATGGAGAGACTGGCAGTTTCTGATGACTGAGAAACAGTTTACATTGTTGTCTGTACAATTTTATAAACATGGGTCACAGTCCACTCACCCCTACACTGCCAGGCCCACTGCAAGCTGATCAACAGTTTATTAAATAAATTTGCTACATGTACTACAGTGGTTAAAGCTACTGCTTTTGACCCAGGACCCAGGTCAGTTGTTTTGGAGGAAGGTGTTAGCTAAATAAATGAATTTAAATCCTCTTTAGGTTCCCATGTTGGCTCTGTGTACTATCCATGTTATGTTAGTCATTTATAAGAATCTGCTGCATCAAATATCACAATTTGCTGCACAAGCTAAGGTTTCTGATTCCATTCCCTTAATTATTCCATCAGCCATTATTTAGTTTGCATTTTCTTAAGCATTAATACTGAATAAACTGTGAAGTAAGAGGCACTCAGCTTACAAGTACAACTGAGACTGAAGTCTATAACTTGATTTACTCATCATTCCACTTTTCCACACAGGTTCAAAAAAGGGTAATAATACAGATGATCCTCAGTTTTTTCAATGGTTACATTCTGTAAAAATCTTGAATTTGTCAGACTTTTTACCTTAATATTTTTATTATGTGGTGCAAGGACAACGATTCAACTCTCAGTGTCAACAAGGCTAAGGAGATGAGATGATTGTTGAGTTCAGAAGGACTCATGCTGGTCACACTCCTCTGTGTATTGGTGGTTCAGCAGTGGAGCTGGTGCACAATTTCAAGTTCCAGGGAGTGCACATCACCAAGGACCTCTCTAGATCCCACAACACAACCCACCTGTTGAATAAGGCACAATTGTATCGCTGCTTCCTAAAGAGAATGTAAAGACGCGGACATCGACCTCCTGTCAAAACCAGCTTCTATTGATGTACCATAGAGTGCACCCTGATGTCCTGCATCTTGATCTAGTATGGGAACTACACTGTCTGAACAGGGAGCTCTGCAGCAGGTAGTGAAGGCTGTCCAGTCCATCACTAGGACCTCACTGCGCACCATCCACACCACATACAACAAGTGGTATGTCAGGAGAGCTCACAGCATCACCATGGACCCCTCCTGTTGTCTCCTGCTTTTGTTTTACCGCTGCCACCTGGGAGATTCTATTGTAGCCTGAGCCTCACCACTATCCATAACCACTGACATCCACCGTGAGTGTGTGCGTGTGTTTGTGTTTGTGTGTGTGTGTGTGTGTGTGTGTGTGTGTGCATGCATGTGTGCATCTGTATATTTTTTTCTCTATGTGTGTGTTTGAATGTACATGCAAATACACATATGTATGAACACGTATGTATATGTATGTGTACTTGTCTATTTTTGCATTTATTTATTTATCTGTCTACCTATGTACTATATCTTTTATATATTCAGATGTTTACCTTTAATCTAGCTATATTTTTGTTATCTTTTTACCAGTCATTCTCTAAATTTTCTTTCACCTGTTCTATACACTGGGGACCAGAGAATCTTCATTTCATGCTAACTAATATGTCGGTTTTATAAGGATATTCAAAAATAAATGATTTTTCTTCTTCTTCTTCCTCTTAATTACATCCATTGATCCATTTTTATTAACCAAAAACTTCTATTCAGTGTCAGTTGTTCACCATTTCATCTCATGCATGTGCTGTATTTCAGTAGTTGTCACGAACACAAGACATGAGCTGTAAACACTGTGGAAGCAGATTGAATTAAGGCAGTCAGACACTCCTGTTCTGTTTGGCTGCTTTTTTTAGACCATCTGGTTCAGGTCTTGTTTCCACTGTTATAGACTGAAATTTTCTAAAAAATGATGTGAGGAAAATGCAGTTACAAATAAATGAACTGGAAAATGTTCGTATCTTTGACAATCTCTAAGTGAACATTTTATAACACAAGGAGAAGGGTATTTGTATTGAATGGTATATATAGCTGCAGTGAAAAACTTTTAGAACTCAGCAGGTAACAGAAAAGGAGTAGAAACCTCAGGTGTACACACAAGCTGGCATACTAAGTGAAAGAATGAATTAATAAAGAAATGAATGTGTGGTGTAGATGAATGAATACAGTGATAAATAAGTCATTTTGCCAGTGGGAGAGCAATCCTGCTCAGGAACGCAGATACGCTGAGCCTGTTTCCTGACCCTGGTTATGGAGGCGAAGGATGTACACATGGAGAGGTAGAGGAAATGTCCCTTGAGCTTCGGGCTCCAGCGGTCCTGTACTGGTACAATTTGGCCAGAGGAGGTGGAGAAGTTATCTAACTTTGTCAGCACCGGAAGGGGTCAGGAGCTTCACCTTTTTCAAGCCTTGAGTGTGCGTCATGTTGGTGTGGGTGGATCTTCAGTGAAGAGCAGATGCTGTCCTCCTACCACAGCCATTCATTTATGTTTTATTGCCCCTGCAGTATTTGTGCTGTCGTCGGCTGTCTTCTCTCCAAGGTCTGAGCTTGTCGATTGGCCCCCCTTTCCCATTTCACGCTGTGACGAAGGCTCCCATGTTTGCCTTGCAAGATGAATGTCCGACAGACCGAATCCATGGTTTGAAAACCGGTGATACGATTCACCGCCAGTGTGAGGGAGCGGTTCAACGACAGGAGAGCTCTGAAACGCTTGACTATCTGCAACACGCACACTACCATTTGACATTTCCCGTGTTTTACTTAGCATTTTGAAAACACAATGTCAGGTGAAAAAAAATGACTAATCGTGATGAATCATCAAGCAATGGATGCAATTAAAGTTGATTTGTTCCACCTTTCACTTACAGAGATTGTCCAAAGCATCTTAACACATTCTACTGTTTTACCAGTTTAAAGAGCTCAATATTTCACTCACATCATTCAGAGTAAGCATCTTTCGTAAAGACTTGGCTCAGAGGACAGCAAGGCCACAGTTATTCAGGCAGTCCTTTTTTTCTCTGCACCGTACAGCTTTGTGGCACTTCCCATTCCAGTTTTTCCTCTTACATCTGTTTGATTTTCCCTCCTTGGCCCTGACTTTTTCAAGTTGTTCTGACCAAAACTGTGCCCCTGGCAGACACGTGAGCAAATTTTGATCAACGTCCAGCAAACACCATTTCCTCAAGCTTCTTTCTGCTATCCACTCTGCATGAGGTCAAAGGCCTTGTGTGTTGGGCTGCTTTTGAAAAGGCAAGTGGGATGCTGATCGGTAGAAGGCAGCCAGGTTTGAGCTTGGCACAGGAACAGCACAACGGTTATTTCTGACTTTCTGTAACTCTCTTTCTCTGTCTTCTTTCATTCTTATTCGCTGACCGCCTCTGCAAAAAAAAAAGAAAAAGCCTTTCAACCATTGCCGGACCCTGGTGATTAATTTGAAAGGCAGTGTAGCATTACAGCACACCGTTAAAGCCTCACTGTGGCAAATCCCTACACAAATTAGAGCACAGAAGTCATTATGGCAGGTTTCTCACATTCATGAGTTGCAATCCCTGCCTCTCTTAAAGCAAAGCCCTTTGCTCCCCATGTCCCTGGCACAGGAGGCACCTTTTTCCTCAAGCTAGTGTACACAGTAATCAAATTAAATAATATAGTAATAGTTTTTAAACCTTTATTAGATCATAATGCCAGTTCTCCTATAACATAAAGCCTCTGTAAGTAGCCCTGATGTTTTTTGAGAGAACCATGGATTGTGTTTAATTTGGTGATTTTTTTGAGTCCAGAGTGTGAGGCGGAACAGAGTAAAGATCTCTGCAGTTTCAGTTGGAGTACATTGTACCATACAGTATGTAGGGCAGCTATAGAACATGGGCGAGTCCTGGAAAAGTGGCTTAGGGGATTTTGTTGAAAGGAAGAACCCATTGGGTAATATACTAAAAGGAAAGAACCATCGGGGATTATATCAAAAGGAAAGAACAACTCAGTGCTCAGTTGAAAGGAAGCCAACATTGGAGGCTATGTTGAAAGGAAGGAACCATTGTGACCTACACTGAAATGGAAAGGACCACTTGGGACTACAAAAAAGAAAGGAACTAAATTAAAGTACAGCACTGTTAGGCAGTGTGTTGTAAATAAGAAGCCACTGGACATTTGGCTGAAAAAAGGGGACTACTGGTGCTGTAGTGAAAGGAAATAAGCACTCGGGACCGTGCTGAAATGAGGAAACCACTGTAACCTACAGTGAAATGGGAGAACCCCTGGGGTCCTAAATCAAAGGAAGGAACCCATGTGGACTGCAATGGCAGAAAGTGACTCGCTGGGACTATACCGAAAGGATGCAACCTTGGGTCGTTATACTGAAAAGAAAGAAGCCCTTGGGGTTACAGTGAAAAGGAATAACCCCCGAGGGTTATAATCAAAGGACGGTAGTTCCTGGGACTAAACTGATAGGAATGAACTCCTGGGGTCTACAGTGAAAGGAAGGTGATGAAGCAAAGGGAACGAACCCTGGGTGTTGTGTTAAAAAAGAAACCTCTGGGGCTGCTTTTGAAAAAAAAAAGGACCCACTGTTACTATCTTAAGATGCAAGTGAACTTAATTAGACATGGCAGATAGTGATACTACCATGTTGCTCATTCACATCCCTCAAGATCAGAAGATACACAGATAATCATAGCAGATGGTGTTGGAGTCATTTATCTAGCTGTCAGGAGATCATGAGAGAAATGGCTCTAAATGAAATGGATTTGAGACCTTTCTTACATATTGGGAGGGATTTGGCAACTCTGAGGGACAAAGGGGAGCTCAGTCAACATTATTAGGGCAAAAACTGGGAACTGATGGATTTTTGATGTTGGACCCGCAAGCATTCTTGCTGGGTGATAGGGAGTGATCAAGTCCTGTATATATCAAGGGACAGATCCTTTGACTGTCTTGTAGTGTCGATGAAATTTGGACGAGTCAAAACTTCTATCAAAACCTTTGTTTCAGTTCAGGGTCTGTGCATATAGCATGCTGGAAGAGCTCCTTCTGAGTGTCTCCCTGAACAATCCACTGTGACCTCCTTATAAGCAACTTGTTGTTGGTATGATTACATGGTCAACAATAACCAGGACATGGTAGTACAACAGTCAGTGGAGGAGTACTGACAGGCAGTTTAGTCAGATAAGAGGAAGCACAGGATGTGAATAACTGAGGGAGGATAAGGCAGTGCAGTTGTTAATTCAGAAGGAATGTTCCTCAATATAATTTTTTGAGTACCTGCAACTTGATCAGCTAAGACACTCCTAAAACATTTCCTTAGACAATAGACAATAACTAGAGTGTTAAACCTGATATGGCAGCTATATGAATCAAGGGAGATGACAAAGAGGAGAAATAAATAACACTTTCATAGGCTGAACATTTGTTCCTTAATCACTTTTTATCACATGTGAGGAAACATGCAATAATTTTAAATATGTGAATGTGCTGTAGCCCAAGAGTTAACAATCCAATATTCTGAATAGTAAATTAGATTTGTTCCTGTAACAATTATATATTAACTGCAACAGTAACTTGGCCTCATGCAGGAAAATTTTTGTTTCTCGTGAGCAAGTTTTCTACAGGGTCAAAGGAACCATCAAACAAGCTTGAAGCTCTAACTAAAGGGAACAGGGTTGTTTATTCCATGTCTTAGATGCACTTTCGATATTGAAGGACTTAGAGAGCTAATATTGCAGTCTACAGTCCAACTTTTTTTTTCTGAAAACTAATTAATCCAGAGAAATATATATATTAATTTAGCTTCTACTCCCTTATTCAATGGAATTTTTCTGCATTGCCCTTAACCTTGATGATTTAAATTTTTTTGTATTAAACATCATTTTCATTGATTTCAGCAGCACAAAGTTGCATTTAATAGAATTTATTTAGTGCACATGTAAGTCCAATACACAGATGACTTTGCAGCGCCTTTGGGTTCTGGGAACCAGAAGCTCGCTCAGTGTACTGGAACTGAGCTGTGTGTGTTTGTGTGTTTGTGTGTTTGTGTGTGTGCAGCAGTCTCATGCTTTCAACTGGGAGCAGTTTCTATATCAAAGTGCACATAGTTTATGAAGGCAGCCTTGGGGTAGAGAAATTAACCTCCCTCTTCTGCTTCTGCTGCATAGATGTCCCTTTTTGCAGGTGCACCTCTCTTAAAGAAAACTTGGGGAAAAATTGTCATCAGCTGGTTTTTTGGGCACGCAAACTTTGCGTTTGTCACCTCCGTTTATCCATAAAGGAACATTGCCATTGCCAGCTCTCCTCTCTTAATGCATAAAGTGTTTATAGATAACTAGTAGTAAATCATTTCAAACCCAGAAAAGTGTCTGCTGTCTTCCACCATGAAGTAATCCATTTTAATCAGTTTCTAATTACATTTGTATAAATATGTGCCAAATATAATCTGTTAGGAAGCTGAATAACAGCTGCATCAAGCTTGTTTGTTTAACAGTTTATGAATTTTATGATTCTTAAATGTGTGCTTTCTTATTTATTTAGCTTTTTTACATTGTCAGTTACCAATATGTCTGTTAAATGAACGCTTAGCCAGGGTTTGATGCAAAGTTTGTTAACAAATCACCGTCTTGTGTTGGTTCAGACATGGGTCTAGACATGAGGCAGCAGCTCCCCTTTTGATTCTCCTGCCTCTTCATGCCACCATAGATTTGGCTTGGATGTGTGAGGTGGAACTACATGCAGATTTAGTGGGCTTCATGGTGTCTATTGGTCTAAGTACAGGGAGCCAAAGGAGAGAGATGAGCTTTATGCTAACTGTGATTCTATATTGATGTCTTGTGAATTCAAGTCATTTCCATCATGGAGACATTGCACAGGTTATTGCATCACTTTAATGCCAACAGGTTGCCAGGTTGATCTACAGCTGGAAACACCAGACCTTTTCAGTCCCTTGGATTATGTTTATCTACGCAACAGAGGTCTGCATACTGACTATAACCAAGGGACTTGATCTGCAAATGACGAACTTGCACATTTGCACCATGTATGTATGTGTAGTGTGTGCATGAGGAAAGTGAAGTACAACACAGCAAACACCTGTCTTACAGAAACACATCAGAAGATGTTTCCCCAGATGCTAGCTCGAACAGAGGCACATAATGATGCACACTGTTCTTCCACCACCCACTGCCACCCCACTACCTTCTGAAAAGACTGAACATCAGCACCTCAACACAAGAGCCCTTTCAGATATCATCTCTCTAATATTCACAAGTGTCCTACAAGTCTCCCAGAAGCTGTGTGTTAATTGCATATTGAAACAAAAGCCATCTTCAGTGTCAACACTGAAAGTGGGTTGGTGGAGAGAGAGATGACATTCAATAAGACCTTCGGAGAGAGCTCATTGTGTGAACACCACTTTCATCCACCAGAAATATCTTGGAAGAGTTGCGCAAAGGATTCAAAGGGCTTGCATTGCTCTGACTGGGTTCAGGGATATTCAACCTGCTAAATCCTTATGGGGTCATCAAGCTGAGGACCTGGGCATAGTGTTGGGTCCAACGACCAATAATAAGCAGTCTTGAGTGTAATGTAGCAGCCATGAAGTTATGAATTACTTCAAACTCCCGTGTTTAAACAGTGATTCCTTCCTAAGCAGCACTTCCATTTAGATAAGCTTTCAGAGCAGTACCCAGGAGGGAGGGCATGGGCCTTCTCCTGCCAGCCATGTGCATGATGTTTGTTTATGCACCATTGCTTTGTATATCTAGAAGAGACCAAGAGGAGGTGCAGTGCTTCACTCACACACTGAGGACCTCATTATCTTCTTCGAAGTGTTGCAGTCTCTAGAGAGCCTTTACAACAGGTGTCTGTTACTGGGAGAGTGTGAGGGATGATTTAAGGCTCCCAGAAAAACCACACACTCACACACATGGAGGAAGAACTTTGAGAGTCAGGAGGGAGATGACAATTAATTAAACTGCACTGTACTTCTCCTCCTGCAGAAGCACATAAGTACATAAAAGTGTCAGAACATGGTGTGGTGAGCCATTCTAGAGTCCTGTATGGTGCTCTCAAAGGCCATCTTTAGTAATTCAGGTTCTACAGCCCAGTGTCTGCCTGTTGCTAATAGGTTGCTCCTGTAAAAAAAGAAAACCTGCAAAATAAACCTCATGTAATAAACATATACTGTAGCTGTGTCCTTAAATTCCCGTTGCAAAGCAGACAAATGTAAAAAGCATGAGCAGCACTTAGAGTATAGTTGAAGAGGAGAACCTTGAAAGTTAAAGTGAAAGTGTTGCTTTGAATAAAGATTTGACAGCTTTTCTTCCAACAACCTTTTTGTTAGGAAGCAGGTTATGCAGCCACAACTAGGTAAAAATATGGATTGTTAATGCGCAGAACTTGGGTGCATTGTGGGTAAGCTGTGGTGCCTTATATTTATTCGCTTAGCTGAGGCCAAGTAATGTAAGATTTGTACTTATGCTACTCTATACAGCATGGTAATTTAACTATATGAATTCAGACAAAATACCTTGATCAAAAATATTACAGTAGGAGGTGGGATTTGATGCAAGGCAATGACTCTAACCACTATACTCCCACTCTAGGGTTAGGGTGGACTTATAGCTGGGTACGACATGGTCACATATGGGTCACTCTTGAGTGTTCTGGATGGCAGAGGGTGGTAACTACCCCATCACATACCTTTACGATGGTTTCTGCTTGCAGTTCACAGAATAATAGACTTCCATACCAAAGAGCTCTCCGTCTCTCGTAGTTGGCCAGTCACCCCTCTTCTGTTTCCATCTCCTCATCATGGTGGTGTGACTTCTCTCAGCAAGGGACATTCTCTCACCTTGCAGTCAGTGACCTATTGAGCTGCAGTAGTGCTTCTCCAGGAAATACCTGTCAATGAGTTACATGCGCTCTTTCAGCCTTCCTGTATGTGCGGATTAAAGGGCAGCGAAGGATGCTTGCTAGCCGAGAGGCACTCCGTCCAGTCTTAAGGTCAAGCTATTAGTGTTTCTTAAAGGTCACACTTGAAAATAGATGTTGGTAGGGTAGGACAGGGAAGAGGGATGGGCAGCAGGAACTGACATTTGTATATATTAAACAAACGTGTATGAGGCCCATGTACCACAGTCCAAAAGGTTTCGCATAAAATCTGACACTGTGAACAAATGTTATGTCATTTTATTTTAAGTAAATTTAAGTACAATGACAGAACTGGACCAACATCAAAAATACAGCAAATGGAATATTAGAAGAAAGAATATTCAAACCTTGTGTCTTATATAAGAATCAGCGTAGAGGTTTCATTGTGAAGACAACACTGTAAAATGATGTAAAGGAATGAAAAATATAGTACAAGGGCAAAAGTTTACAGTATTTCATGGCTGACTATCTAACTTGGTATAAAATAGTTCAAAAAGGTGATCAGAGCTTAGACAATTCAGAATTATTGTACAGGTCCAATTTGAACTTTTTTAGTAGATTTAAGTTAGACATTTGGGTCAAACACATATTTGTAGAGGGAGCATCTGAAGGGTACAACAGCATGGTCCCTCTTATGATATGAACTTTTCATCACAAATGCTGCAGTAGAGAGATTGTTCTGTCTCATGTCTTTTATTTATCTGTCTTTCCACAACAGTTGGGTTTCTCTTTCTTTATAAACTCACCAGCCACTTCATTAGGCTGTTGATACATACAGGTCACCCTGCACATTCCAGCATTTTAGAAACAGCCCTCCTTGAGGGATTTTTGTACATTACAGTCCCACAAACATAGCAGTGCCCTTCCTTTACTAGACCTGTCATATGGTTTACATTCCTAATCTGTTCCTGGAAACTAAGCTCAAAATGGGAAAACATGTGGGGAGCCTTTTTGCCACTATTTAAAACGGGGAAAAATATAATCCATCCACCCCCCCACCCAAATTCCTGACAAAACTCTCACTTATGCTGTGGGCTTTTTAAAATTTCTCCTCTTCTTTGGAATTTATCACTGGTTTTCAAAATGCAGATGGGGAATTAAGTTAGTACAAAAAACTTTGTATTTTGGGGGCCGGGAACTTGCACTGAATTTATATATATATATAAAATATAAAAAATTAGATATTTTCTTGAGAGGACATAACAGTAACCTGTACTGTTTCACCTTAGGGCATCTCAAGCCAATAGAGCATCTTTAGAATGATGTGGGATGTGATGTTAACAAGAAGAATGTGCTATAAAAAATTGTGCAGAAACTGCAAAGCTGACAAACCTCCAGGAACAAAGAACCCTGTGGAAGTAATTCTAGCACCTTGTTGCCAAAACCCTACTGTTCTCGGGTCAAGAGAACCCTACTAAACAGGTGTGCCTAATAAAGTGTCCAGTATGTGTAATTAATTTCTATCCCTGCTGGCTTTTCACTAGCAGCACAGTGGCAGAGGAAGTTTTCTATGAGTCATGTGCTTTGCATTACATGAAACAGTTAGCTAGTATGTAGCTAATATGTAACAACGATAAAACACAACAATAATTTTATTATTATTGTTTCTGATTTAGTCAATCCCTTAGCCTAAGGTGATTTACAGAAGGAGTTGGTACAAGGCAAAAAAGTGCTTGACAGCCCAGGATGAGACAGATTCATTCCTCATATAACAGGGTTAATTGGTTCTAGGAAATCATCCCGATGGGCAAATTTTCCCGCTGTGAGAGGGTTGCATTAAAAAGAAATTGGTTCCTGGATGAAACACAAGTCAGCAAAAATTAATTAAAATACCACAATAAAATCTGCTTTAATGCATTAAAGTGATAACAGCAACATATTTTTAAATATTAATCACATAAATTACTATTACTGTATTTATATTCATGTATTATTAATAAATGCATTTTAATTGCAATATTGAGGAATTTCATGACCTATTCAGGAACCACATGATATTAGAACCCTGGACAAAGATAGTCTGTTAATTTGGCTGAAAAATGTTATATGTTAATGTTATCTTTTTTATAAAATAAAGAAATTAAATTCATTAAAATTGCTGCCCATGTCTTTTGCTATACAAAGCCAGTAGCCATTGCAGTTAGAGGCTGTGCATAGTGTTACTAACAAAATGTTACTATTACTGCTGTATTACCTTTCAAATAACTTGCTCTGATTTAATGCAATAAAAATTACCCAGCTGTATAAATGAGTAAATTGCTGTATGTAGCGTAAATCTGTAAGTTGCTTTGAAGCTAAATAAATTTATAAACATAAAAGTATTAAATATGCTATTTCAATACTGACATTTACTGTGATAAAAAGTTGTAATTGGTTGAAATGGTCAGTGTGATATGCAAAAGAATTTATGTGTAGTACTCAGTTTTATGGTAAAACCCAAAGCATCCAGATGTTTTATAAAGTGCGAGGTATTGTAGTCAATGAATAAAACACTTTTTGTTGAAGTAACATGATCAAACAAAATCAGCATATCCTAGAAATATATAATGACTTCACAAAGTTTATCCTTTTAGTGGTCTTCTCAAGAAAGTGACACAGAGCATACACACACAGTTAACAAAAATAATGTTACTGTAACATCGGATGGAATTGTGGCTCCCATCATGCTTTGCTATATGTACATTTTTGATGTGTCCAAGGGTGGTGGGAAGTCCAGGGCTTGGCAACGACCCTGCTTTTGTGTTGGGTGTGTGATAGATCTGTGGGTGGGCATGTTGTGGTGCTTGTTTGGTGCTGCTGTCAGTCATGCCACGCAAGAATAAAGTCTGTGTTCCTACAGCTCTGCCTTCCAAGCCCTCTGTTAGTAACACTGTCGATGTGGGTCGTTACATTATAATAAAGAGAAAGCCAAGACAAAATACACATACAAGGCAGTTTAATAAGGTACAGATCTGAAATAAACCATGTGGCTACTGAAGACAGGAAAACAAAGTACTAGAATATGAAGAAAAATAAATCTCTGGGGGTCCACATAGAAGTAACAACCCGACAACCCAACCCTCCTGGGCATTCTAATGTATTAAACAGCCAGTTCATAAAAAAATCTGAATGTGTGTGTGTGTGTGTGTGTGTGTGTATGTGTGTGAGTGTGTGTGTGTGTGTGTGTGTGTGTGAGTGTGTGTGTGTGTGTGTCTGTGTGAGTGTGTGTGTGTGTGTGTATTAGAACAGGCCTGTGAGTGTTTGTAATTAGGATGCACTGAACACACTCACACAGATGCCATCAAAGACCCAGTAGTCTCTGAGGTGAAATGTGAAAGCTCTGTCTTTTTAGAAGTAATAATCTACAGTGATTTGCCTTTAATGGCTCCAACAATAAAGGATGCTTCCATCTCGACCACTCATAGTACTACACCCAGCTGGGAGCGTTCAGCAGCATTGAACTCTTGACACTGTTGTTTACCGCTCACAGCAGACTTTTATATTCTGCCTTCAGGGACCACTAGTATCTCTAATTATATTATTCATTATTATATGCTTTATTTTCCTTTTTGGTTTCATTTTGAGATGCCTCAGATGCCCAGATGAGCCGCTTTTTATCGTTGCTTCTTCATACTGATCCCTCTCTTTTTTTTATGTAAAGGGACACTGCAGCCCTCAGATGCACCCATCTGTTGTAGAGCCTACAATAATGTTGGACTAGAGACTCTGAACTAGAGACTGACTGGTTACTGGGATTTTATGTAAGTTTAAAAGGGACTGCACACTGCTTGCCCTTTATTGTGGATCTTACAGGGATCTTGTCTCAAACTCTGGTGTAATTCTTAAACCCTATACGTGCATCTATTGGAGCATGGTAAATAATACAAAAGAAGATGATAAATAAATAAATGGATAAGAAATATTCACAAGAAAATATGTTATGGGTTAGAAAAATGAGGGTTAGAAAAATTACTTCAGACAGTCAGTGGTGATGGTGGACATGATACAGTGGGGGTGGTCAGTTGTGATGGTGGTGATCAGTCCTTATGCTGTCCGGAGTTCAGCAATCTGACAGCTTGTGGGAAAAAGCTGTTCCTGAGCCTGGTGGCGTTGGCCTGCAGGCTGCGATAGCATGTTCCTGATGGCAGCAGTGAAAATAGATGTTGAAGGGAGTGAGGAGTTTTTGGTGACGATACCAGCTTTCCTAACACACTGCTGATTATAGGTGGTCTGGATGGTGAGTATTGAAGTCCTGGTGATGAATGATGTGATATATGACTCCCTCCTGTGTCCAAACCAGGTGACAAAACAGTCAAAATTGATGCTGCACACATGAAACAACTGGCCTGTATGCTAAAGAATTTTCCTTCCCTGGTTTTAGTTCTAAGAGACCAAATAAGAAGTTTCTTTAAAAGTGGAGAACCTGCTGCTGCAAGAACAGATTCAAGTATTAGAAGTGACACCACTGGTTCCCAATGGGCTAACAGCAAGTGCTTCAGTAAATAGCTTGTGTTCACACATACAAAAAGTATTTACTGATGCAATTCAATTGACTATATGTGGTTTTTGTGATCTAGAAACACTAAATGTGGCATTTTTGCATCATTTGCGCTGTGGATGAACTACTGATATACTTAAAAGTTTAAGGTTAGAACACACGCATATACCATCAGTTACATTTAGATGATTTTTCTCCAAAACATTTTTGAGTACACACACTCAAGTTATGTACTGAAAGTTACTGACAAACAAAGAACCCATTAAGTAAATGAATTTAAAATGTTTAGTACTACTTACTGGGATCGCTGGAAGGTAAAGGCCATCATAGGTAGTTTGGGCCAAAATAAACTTTAATTTTGTTCTGGTGGCTGGATCTCTCGCTGAATTCCCATTCCATTGAAGCCATGGAGGTCAATGGTTAAACTTGCTGTCTCTCTTTTCCAGCCATTTCCACTTGCCCCACACCCACCCACTGATCCACAATGTCTGCCAACTTCATTTTCTCCCTAAATATTATGAACGACAGCATAATATATTGTTTGGTTTATTCAATAAAGTAAAAGAGTAATGCAATTAATCGGCCTCTCTCATCTCTGTTGAGGGGGAAATGCGATTAGCCTCATCCTGTAAAGAACAGAATCCTGGTCTTGGGGAGACGGTAAAAAATGTCAGTGGATCTTTCACAATGCCTCGCTTGACATTTCCCTGCCATGTCTGTCATTGGAGATATCTATTATTCATTTTCCTATATACCACACGTGAAGCTATAGGGCAGTGGCCTTTCTGAGAATGGCAATGGGGGCAAGCAATATCTCCCTGGCTAATGAATTTTTAAAATATTTTGCATCACACTTGCTTTGTTGAAAAATACAAAAGGCTCATTTTTATGTCCATCACATGGACTTCCATAATACTTGAAGAAATCCACAGCTGGACAAGGGAGACCTTTAGAGCAGAGATGCAGGGCTTCCCATAAGCCCCTTCCATGCACTCACACCGTGCTCTTGACTAAGTTGTGGTGCTCCCAGCTTCGAGGTTTCACATTAGTGTTGGCTTCCTGTTTCCATTTCCAACCTCTTGAGTTGAGTGCTTGGCTTTGAGCTGACAGCAATAGGCGGATGCCCCGTCAGATGCCCACTGAAGCAGGGAAAGGCCCTGCCCCTTGCCACCAATGGCCTGCAACTGGAGAGGTGACCCATTTAGAACTCTGCTTCTGCTCGGACGGAGCTGTCATCTCTGCTGGCCCATGGACAATCGCATCCCAGAGCTTTTTCTGACGGCTCCACCCAGACCAGCTTTGGAGAGGTTGTTAAACTCAGCTCGGCTTAGAGCCTCCTTTCAACAGCCACTCTAAAAGTTAAAAGTGCATACAGAGTATTGCTTCTGTTTTGCTCTTTTGCATTTTCCACTTTTCTTCACTTTTTTGCAACATTTCAAAGAACTTCATTGGAGCACTGGTGCATGAGCTGTGCCTGAATTCTTTACTGCTTGTGTCAGGGCCGCATTTAGGCCACCAGCCAATGGGGACTGGATGACAAAAGTATGGTAAACAAAAAAACAATTTCTTTTGTTTCACAAAGTCAAAATGTCAGATATCAGAGGCCTGAACTATACAAATGGGTAAACCAAAGGGAAAAAAAAGAAGTAGGACCTTTTGTTCCCTGTGTCATTGTTTAATGTTGCCTGTTTTGTTTAAATCGTCTCTGACCAACTTCCTTGTGATTCACCAGGTTGCTTGGTTGTTGCAGTGACTTTTCACAAGAACACTGGTGCCAACATTCCTTTAGCCCTGAGATTAACCTGCTAACCCCTAGCCACCTAACCAAGTAACTTTCCAAACCTAACCCTCTAGATTCCTAACCCCTAAGCTTCAAAACCTAATCATCCTAACCCCCTAATGCCACCTCCTTATCCCTACCCCTTTTTACTAACTCCCTACCCCAAAACTCTACCCCTTCGCTTAAAAAAATATAAAGGTGTAGAAGAGCAGTAAAACTGAATTAATTACAGGTAATGGTTACACTTTCAGCTGTTTTGAGAACATGATGTTTGTGTAAAATAAAGAGTATGAAATGTGGGACAATGATAGGTACTGATATGAGACACACTACTGTATCCCATAAGTATTGCATTGCCTCTAATGTCCTGACAGGCTTGTAAATTGCAGTGTTGTGCAAATAAGCATTTGCTTAGTTTCCCAAATGCCAACACAGCAGTTGTGTCTAATAGACTTCCATGTCCTGTTACTGCAGAACAAGCAGAATGTGCTGTCAAGTGCAAGGGCGTTTGTCTGAAAAGGCCGTGGATGAACGCTGGCCCATTTAAGACTTTTTTAAACCTTTGAATGATTAAAATATGACTGTGTTTCAAATTAGAATTAAGGCTGTTTCCCAATTGTGGTTCAGTTAATTAACTTTTTGAAGAAAAGTCTTTGGCTCCTAGGGTGTAGAACAAGGAAAAGATGGTCCATCTATATGCAATGTCAAGGGAGGTGGCTCAAAATCACATAAAAAAGATAAGCCTGAATTAGGAAGGGAAAGGTCACCTGGTGAATGTCCATCCTGCTCATAATGGGTTTATTCCTCAAGGCGTCAACTGTACGGTACAGCAGGGCACAGCGATGACTTCCTGTGAAGACACATTAGTGTTTCAGATGGGTTTCAGTTTGGAACAGAAAGCTTCCTTTCACATTAACCCGGGTGATATATGAACGTAAAAAAATACTAACATGAGCATAAAATGCAGCTGCAGTATGCCACCCCAGGGCTACATCCATATCAACTGTAGAATCTGTTGTCACGGAGAAAGATCAGCAGCTGTAAACTACATCATTCAGTGAGTAAGCACCATTCTCACATGTGTCTTTTATGCTAAACAAAAGAAGCTTATGCTCGTGCTTTTAACTTCTGCTGTTACAAAGCTGGAGGGAAAAATATGATCATCTTTACCCACATTTTACGTGTTTTACAGATACGTTGCTGAGACAGAGAGCTCTGTCAGCCGGAGATCTGACCAAGTTTAACAGACGTGTATTATGGTGTGTGTACCTGCCAACCTCCTAACTGCCTAGCTGCCGAACTGCTCCACAAACTTGTATCTCATCATTAGTCACATTCACCTTTGTATTTCCTATCAGTTCTATAGGCAGCTGCTTGTATGATCTAGAGCCACAAAAACAGTGGTAGTGGACAAATTGACTTTGGTTTGATAATCCTGTCTCTGCATCTAAAGCTCTTCATCTGTTGTTGGTGCATCCTGAAAAATCCATCTGCAAAATGCTTAATGGAAAATATAAGAGTTCTTATATTGTCTTCTAAAGAAAAAATATAAACTGTAGGTGAAGTTTGAGCTATTTAAACCACTTTGGATCAAACTGTCTGCAAAGCGGCAAAGATGATGTGCAGTAAATAAGCCATGTGAGACATGAACTGGAGAGGAAAACTGAGCTTTGAAAAATGTCCAGTGAGCCGCAGGCTGGGTTTGGTCCAGATAATTAGGGCTGGAGCTTTAAAGACGGGCTTTTAGCGAGCTGCTGATGTCTGTGTTTATTTGTCCCTTCTTCGCCAATTACTTCTCGGCTTGTCATTTGCATTGAACTTGATGCAGAACTTTGCCAGCAGTTCTTTTTTTCACTGCCCTGCTGACACTAGTTGTCAAGATAACATTTTTGCCACATAGTTCAGGCCAGGAGAAGAAACATTATTTTTTTAGAGATGCAAAATACAGGTTGTTGGTGAGCTGTGAATTTTTTTCATATTAGATTAACGGATTGATTCACTTGACAGTAGGAACACGTGGAAACAGCGACTTCGAAGGATCACACGTGGGTACAAAAATTGAAGGTGTCCCTCACTCTGTGATTGGCTGTTTACTTATACTCACCTACATGTCACAAAATGTCCAGTTCTCCAAAGGTGCTGTCCTCATATTAATGCTCTGTGTCTAAAATCCTGTTGTTTAACATCCTGGATCTTATCATCTGCAGGTGTATTTTGCAAGACCAGCTTAGGGGATACTGATCTACTTTGCAAGTTTGAATCCACCTTTAGCACAGGTTTCTCACTTGTCAGTATTACAATTTAGCTGGTAACTACCTTTACCTTTCTGAGGGCAAAGATTCTACATTTGCATGAAAATGGACCGTCATCTTATATTCCAGAAGTGTCCGTCTGGTGCTGAAATACCCTTTTGTCCTTTCTGAGTTGTACGTCACTTTGGAGAAAACTGCCAGCCATATGAATAAAAAAATATTTTACTTATGAAAACATTTTATTTTCAGAACTTTTTTTTCATTTTTCATTCAAGTAACTTTATTTAGTATGGCTAGGAAGAGAGAGTATAACACTCGTGCTGAAAAGTAAAAGCGGAAGAAATATAGACAGAAATAAAAGCAGAAATAAAAACAATCTATTAAAAAGCAAAAATAAGAATGCAGCCTTCAAATGTAATAGTGTATTATATTAGTGTTATTCTGTATTAGTTATATTGCCAAATGAATTATGTGTGAAATTAGTGAAAAAAATAACAAAGCCCTATACAACATTCCTACAGGTTAATTCTTTATACAGGATGATTCAGAAAGAATTGAACACTTTCATACATTTTTGCTCAGTAACTGTCATATGAATATATAGCATATTGAACCTTCAGGAGGTGGAAGTTTTAGAATTTTTGGTGCATTTGAAAGGATGCTTGGTGTACTGTCCATTGGGGCTTGGAGTTCACTGCCTGGCTCTTGCTTGTTTCCTTCTTATTTTTCTCCAGCTTTTCCAATCATTACTATCTTTTTGAAAGAATCCAATTGTTTCATTATGTGTCAGAAATATGACAGCCTCAGTCTCATGATAGTAATAATATTAATAATAATGTGCTTATTTTTGGGGACTTGATGATTTGGAACATTACTGTTCAGAACCACGTAAATCAGAGTTGAAATTTAGGTGAAGTATTTCCCATCCGCCCAGGTGTCTGACATTGAGGCCCGTGTTAGTTCTCTGGCCAACACTGAGGTTTCCACTTTAACACTGCATGCTAGTAGCAATGATATTCACTACCCCAGTCTGAGGTCTTAAAGAAGCACTTTATTTCTATGTGTATTAAATTTAAGTGTCCGGTCCTAGACTGTCTACGGGGGGGGTATAGTTCACAGTAGACTGGTGGTTAGTCACTCAGATTGCATTTCTTTCGTTAATAATTGGGATGATTTTTAGGAAAGGCTGAGATTTTTGAGACGTGATGTTGTTGCCCTAACTGAAGAGGTTCTTTTCTATGCTCTCAGAAGTTGCAGGACTGACTCAGCTTTGGAAGTGTCTCTTACTCTGCATTGTGTCCATTGGTCTGTTACTCCTGGTACTAATAGTCACTACAACTAAATTCAATACCTGTAGTCAAGAAATAGGGACTATTGTCAGTCCATAGGGTTTAACTAGGATTAGCAATAGACACGTATGTGCCAGAAATCTTAAATATATTAAAACAATTAAACCAAATTTACTACCACCACCATGTACTAGTCTAAATGCTGTTGGTTAAACATTTGCTCACTGACTAATAGTCGCTTTAAGTGAATGATATGATAATGAGCTACAGGTCTGATCTTTTCTGTCTAACCAGAAGCCTTGATAACTTTACATCTTTTTAAGTATTAGCTCTAGATCTTAAAACGAATTTAAATATAATCATATTGCTTATCTACTGTCCACCTGGGTGGTATTCCTGGTTTCTTGCTAGAATTATGAACTTGCAAAATACAGATTTAGCCATTGCCCATGACAAAGTAATCTTGATGGGTGATTTTAATATTCATATATATGAGGCATCCAATACTCTTAGTAGAAGTTTTATGTCCCTTTTTGATTCTGTTGGATTTACTTAAGTTGTTAAAGGTGCTACACACTCCCATAACCGCATGCTTGACCTTGTTATAACTTACAGCGTAGATGTTTACAGGAGACCATTTCCAATCACTACTTGCTCGTCTTTGACCTGCACCTGCTGCTGTCGCTCGCCACCAATAAAACTAAAAGGCTGTGCATTTAGATGGTAATAGTACCCCTAAATTTATTGACTTCATAAGTAAATCTGACTTTGTAATAAATATGGATATAGATCTACTGGTTCTAAATTATAACTCTGTGGTAAAATCTGCCTTAGATTCTCTGGCTCCACTTAAAACTAAAGCTGTATGGAATTTAAGAAACTCACCATGGTTTAAAGAGTCAGTTTATACTTTAAAGGTAGAATGATGTAAACTGGGGTTTGAATGGCGTTTAACTCAACTGTATGTTTATTATGTAGCCTGGTCCAATTGCCTTTATAAAGTCAGATCCGAACATTATTCGAAATCCATGAATGAAAATAGCGATAATCCTTTCCTCTTCAATAGTAGAGCTAATTTAACCAGTACGGATGTAAATAAGTACTGTAATTCTATTTCTATCATTTAGATGTTGCCGGGAGCTGAGGACCCCTTAAAATGATGGTGCGATCAGCAGGCCTGCAGCTCAACATCACTTTGTTCAGCTTTTACTGTCCTCCACAATGCTGTCTTTAGCTGCTACTATTGGCACTATTTTCTATGTGTAGAATCCCAGAATGGGGGCAGCTGCCTGCACTTGAACCTTGAGAGGTTCATTTTTCTCCATTGCCTCCTGGTTGGGAGTTTTTGTTTTCCTTTCGTCGGTTGCCGGCACAGTTGCGCTTAACCCCTGTACAGTTGCTCTCATTAATACATAACCTCTATCTGTAGCCTCACTATATACCTAGTATCTATTGTGTTATCTTAATCTACTGTTCAGCACTCTGAGTCACTGTGTGAAAAGCAGCGCTCTATAAGAATAAATTAACTTAAACTGAATCCTTTGAACTTCCAGTAACAATTCTCACTTGATTTAATCTATCATTCTTTTGTTTGTTTTCCTGGTGGCCCGTGGTGTCAAAGGTCTCTGTGTTTTTTGCATGTATGTCCATCATATACCTTTTCCTTAGAACAAGGAAGTATAACAACTGAAACTAATATGCATGGGAGACTGTGTGCAAATTCATCCATCCATCCATTTTTGTTAACCACTTATCCTGAGTTGGTTCACAGCAGTCTGGAACCTATCCCAGAAGCAATTGGTGCTAAACTATGAAACTGCCTGTAGAAGATACGAACCTGCCCATACCCAGTCCCTGCCAGGGCACTAAGCTGCATCTGGTGTGAGACTGTTTCGAAGAAACAAGGAACAGGTGCAGCCACTTAAGAACATTTAGAGTTCAGACTAGATGCTGAAGTTTGCCACACTGTGTTAAGAGGGCTGTTTTGAAGGCTGAGAGACTGTGAAGTTTTGTGAGTACATGATTGGATGTTAATTGCTAAAATAATTGTTCTACAGAGGTTGGATGTTGGCTGTGGGCTCCTAACTTTGTTTGAATCTCCTTTGGTGTGTATTAAGAAGAAGAAACATTTGAGTTTCATTCTTTTAAATATGGTTCACTAATTATGGGGGGGGTAAACCTCAGTCCAAATTCAACCATCACCAGTCCCCACCTGGTTACTCTGCAAACCTGTCACACAGCGTGTTGTCCACATCCCTTGGTATTTACCATACAATCATTATAATGCTACTGAATACCTGAAGGAACTGAAGAACCTGTTGTTCTGCTGTCTTATGGCTATTAGTCATGGTCACATCTGGCTTATGAGAGGGTGGATTAACTTGCACTTGTCTTGCAACATTATTGATTTTGAGACCATTTCGGTGAAGTGAAGGTCCTGCTCAGGCTTTTTTGTTCTTGTCGCAGCAGTGTTCTAAAATCCCTATTGTGGTGCCTGATCAATACCTCGTTTAAACTGGCAATGGAAATCCTGTTAATGCTCACGCAGGGAGAATCGTGTTTATCTTTAACCTAGTTACAGCAGAGTGAGCCGTTTATCACCCATTGAAGAGCAGCCTTTACAGTGTGAGGCCCATTACCTGCCGTTAACTGCTTTCAGGGACTTTAGGGCATTGATGCCAATCGGAAGATCGATATTTAGCTCCAATACATTTGAATTTCTTAAATTGTGGCCAGCCCCTTCAGCCTTTGTGACCTTGTCTTTTCTATCAGTTTTGGACTATTTGTTCTAGGTTGTCATATGTATGATTGATGTATAGAGATGCAGGTAGATAACTTTATGGATCCTGAAGGAAAAAGCATGAGGCCACAGCGGCACGTTACTCAACATCTGTTGTTGCACAATGAATAAAAAAACATCGCACTGAAGTAAGTACAAGGTGTTTAAGAAAGCACAAATCAATGGTATGAAAACAATTTACAAAAATTAGTACTGAGGGTACTTTTCAAATTGGTGAACAAGCTACTTTTGCTGCTTGGAGCTGATGGTTTTTGCAAGGTTACCAAGGGCCATTACGTTTTTTTTTCATGAAAGGAAGGTGTTCAACATAGCCTTCAGGAAACTTTGCCATTCCTATAACCCCAACGTTTGTTGGCCTCCCTGCCAGCGAGTCCGACCGTCAGACTCAGTTCAGCAGCGTCCTGCAGTCATCTATTCTTGTACATTATGGATTTGAGGGTTTCTTGTTGAGAGGCTCAGGTGCGAAGGCTCATGACGTGCTGAGGATGCTGAAGGCCAACTGATGAGCAGCAGAACAGAGGTCATCCGGTCTGTGGGAGTCTGACCTCGCTTAAGGTGGCTTTGTCGATATGGGCCTTTTTGGAAAAAATGTACTGCTGTGTGCTGACAAGCAGTGTGGTACACCTGTGGCGTCTTCTCCGTTCACCTCAAAACCTCCAACAACGTACTGCTATACTAAAATAAGACCAACCCCCCCCCCCCCCCCCCCCCCCCCCCCCCCCCCCCCCC
>UFQX01000478.1:0-136510 GCA_900497675.1 Arapaima gigas | reverse complement strand
GGGGGGGGGGGGGGGGGGGGGCTGTTCGAAGCTGTGAAGAAGTTGAAGATAAAGCAGTGTTTTTCAAATAAAAGCATTTGGTGTACTGCGCCACCCTGAAGGTTCTGAGTTAGTCACTGATCCACTACGGCCCTGTTCTTTCTGTAAAGATCTTTAACCCCGCTCCTGGTAGACTGCTGTTTTATCAGGACTAGTTGACGTCTCGTGGCTGACGTTTTGGGTCCGAAGGGATTATTCAACTTTGGTGATACTCTAACTTTACTGTCAACATCTGTGGCTAAGGGCAAGAGGAAAGTGGTGACCTGTTTGCCACTGCAAAGTGATCGGCCGTGGTAAATTCATTCCTTCTATAACCACATTACCTGAGAACTAATTTATGTTATATTAATTAGAGTTTACCTATAAATCAGAATATACTGAATGACTCAACCAAATTGTCATTATTGTGTCCCTCCCCCCCTTTTTTTTTTTTAGCTCAGACAATTGACAAACGTGACTTGCAGTTTTTATTTATTTATTTATTTATTTTTCCCTACCATTGTGTCCATTTATATATTATGGCATTGATACATTTTAGTTTGGTGTAAGTACCTGAATCAAGGGTGCTACAGCCTGAGGAGGAGTAAAACTGCAGTATGCTATCTGCTGGCAAAAATGGTAATACTTTAAATGAGTTCCAGTACACTGGTTGTAACGTGAGGAGACAATCAAGTTATCCCTTTTGAAAGATATAGACATTTCTCCACTTTTTTAAAAGGCAAACTGTTGTTGCAGTGAACCTATTTGTAACCACCAAGTCGACAGACGGCAGTAAAGAGTCCTCCATAAAGAGAATTGGTGTGAGATCACTTTAATCCAGCTCCCCTTTAGTATTTACAGTATGTATGTTAATTCCCACTACATTTATGGGATGAATCAGTACACACTTTGCATTGAATAGGAGTTTTGGGGAAAGACTTGATTTTATTTTTATTTTTTAATCCCTTCCTAACATCTTTATTGAACCTAACCAGTGAATAATTTGGTGTCTGCATTGTCGAAGTGCTATTGACTAGAACTTAATTAAGAATTAGGAAGACATTGATTCATGAATGGATTTTCAGCCCAGTTGAGTCTGTACGTTGAGCAGCTGGCTTGTTGACAAAATCTGCCACTATATATAAAAAAGTGTCTGGAGAACATCCCATCTACCCCAATACCAAATGGCTGCTTAACATCATGCTGTCTTAGAAACACCCCGCCCTCTTCAGGGCTGAATAATGGGTTCAAGCCCCCAAAAATTATCAGCGCTACAATTACTAATTTAAGAATTGGCCATACATTTCATTTTCAATAAGAGTTCAAGAGAAATTTTAGGGGTTCTAATTCTCACTCTTGTCATTTGTCAGCAGACGAGCTCGACTATAAAAGTACAAAAACTGGCATACAGCTCCTGGTAACAGGCTGACAACACTGAAGAGGATAATTTTTGATAACTTAAACATGAAGTTTTGCTGAGTTGCATGAACAGTTTGTATGCTGTAAGCTGTGAGTCGTTTCCTGCGTTCGGCCCTGTTATGTCAGTTCAAATTATGTCTTTGGTGAGTCTTTCTACGCAGTGGGATAAGCACCTTGTCCAGAGTCTATGTGCAGTTTTGCTTCATCCATGGTAGTGCTTCTTCTTCGGTGCCCCTTTGTTGTTTTCCCTTGTGGTTGGGTCAATAGGAAGTTAAGGAAATCTGCGGAGCCCCATCTCCAGCAGTCGATTCCCATCACGCATGGACTCTTTGACAATGAATGATGATGAATGGCAAAATAAATATACAATTTGTCAGCTGGCCTGCTCCTATTCTATCAGTGCAACTAATGGACATACTGTTAGTTTAACTGCCTTAAATCCTTTTCACACCTACTTAAGGAGCCTGTTACCAAGCTCAGTCAGTCTGCTTCTAATGTAGTGTCCAATGTGCTACCGAAGTCTTTCACCAAACTCCATTTGCCAAATATATGCCTTGACCCACAATGCATTTGACCAAAGAAAAGCACTGCCTGTGTAAATGGCTCTTTACATTTTCTGTGTGTCCAAGTGGACCATTGAAAGAGCTCACAACAAAATTCAAAAGGCAATTTTTAAATAAGCATTTGTTCATTTATGTAACACTTCTCTCCAAAGTGATTTAGTGTTAAGTTACTTACTGCATAAGTGGGTAAACCAGAGTATCTTTGACTAAATCAATAAAGGGCAAGTACCTTAGTCTAAGGTCCTGCAGCAGATGGTGCAGTTAGTGCTGTCACCATAAAACTGAAGGCCTTGGGTTCAAATCCCACTTCCTGCATGTGGTATGTTGCCACATTTGCACCATCCTTTGCACAACATTTGAACTGTAGTGTCAGTTCCTCCGTGTGTGTGTGTGTGTGTATATATATGTGTGTGTGTGTGTATATATATATATATGTGTGTGTGTGTGTGTGTGTGTGTGTGTGTGTATATATATATATATATATATATATAAGACTTCAACTTAGTTTAATTATTTTTCAGTAGCTTTCTTTCACTAAGCAAGGGAGAATAAAGGTGCTTAACAGTATAACTGCCACAAATTAACAAACATCAGCTAGTTCAACATTTGCAAGAATTGCACCACATGAAAAGATAATTTGTGATTCATGACTAAGAAATGCTGCTAAAGTGTTCAATCAGTTCCTTAATTGTTTACATTTTATACAATATGTATGTCATTGTTGTAATAACTGTTTAATTAAAATATTGACTGCTGCTAAAGTTTGTAAATTAGGCAACACTATTTGCCACCTTTTTACAATTATGCGTATTTTCCTCAAATATGTGGTTTAACTTGTACAGAAGAAGGCTGCAAGTTAAAGCATCTGGTTAAACAGATCAGCTCTGACAAAAGGCAGCATTTCTTCAGGACCACAGCTGATTAGATTCTACTGCTTTTTTTGGCCATTTTAAATATTTATTTGTTGTTTTTTCCTCATCACTGAAGCAGCTGCCATTAGAAGTGACATTCAAACAGCCAGTACAAAGACAGTAATAGCAGATGGTGCTGGACCCATTTATGCAACTGGTCAGGAGAGAAATGGCTCTCAAAGAGGAGGGTCTGACACCCTGGTTGAATGCTGTAAAGGATTCAGTCACTCTGAGGAACAGGCAGCTCAGTCCGCTACTCTGGGACCGAAGTTAAGAACTGGAAGACTTTGATTTTGGGGCTTTATTTGCTACAAATACACATACTTGCAGAAACATGAAAACAAATGCAGATATACATGGTTACACATCGCATCATTCACTCTCTCCTACGTAACAAAATTCATCTCAAATAGGACCAAAATTGGATTGCAGCTCTCAAGTACAGCACAAGTACATGTAGATTTCATTGTGAATGGATAGATCTGGATTAGCTATTATACAGCTATTCTGTCCTCACTCGGTCCTGCAATACTGCAATATCCTTTCCTGTGGTACAAGAGCTTCAAAGCACCACACTAACAACATGCTTGCCACACTAGCACACTTTCACGTACTAAATAGATTAATTTTTTCACATCAACAATATGGAGTACTTGGCATGTAACCAAACATGTCTTCCTCTCAGTCCTTCTTTATGGCTTTTTGCAGTTCATTAAGCCCGAAAGCCTGTAAACTGTAGCATAGAGTGCAGTTGTTTGTCAAGCCTGAGGCCAAGAAACCTGGACCAGAGGAGCATTTCAGCTGTGTGTTATCTATTTGTATCCTTTTGGAAATGGAAAAGGGAGTGTTGAATATTTTGACATGTTCAGGAACTGAAGTCTTGCCAGATGACTGTGTTGAAATGCATTGTAGCCTGTTGCAAAAAATACCAAAAAATGCCTCTTGGATCTGTATGTTCCCTTTTGGGCAGCAGATGGCACAGTAGTGAGAGCTGTTGCCTTACAGTTGAAGGACCTGGATTCTTTGGCTGCTCCTTGGTCTTCATATCAGCTGGAGTGATCTGACCTTCTGTTTTTGTTGAGACTTCAATAAATCAGTGATTTAAAAAAAAATTTAATAAATAATTATGTGGTAAATATGGTTTAATTTGCATAGCAGATTTAGTAGTGCAAACCAAGAAACAATCGTGAATACTTTCTGATGGCAAGGTGTGAGGTCTGTTCAGAGTATCCAGATTGATAACATGGCCATTAGATGGGGCTGCGCTTTGAAACTGTGTACTTGCACAGTACTGAGATGGGCCAGCGTCCCACCCGGGGGGTTGTTTTGGCACCTTTTTCATTATTTTAAAAAAATAAAAAAGTTGCAGGGTACAGTATTGCGAAAGTATGGAAGCTGTTGAACTTGGCTGATGTGTTTTGCAACGAACTATTCCGTAAGGTGTGAATATGTATAAATGTTTCTCCGATTTTCTTTGGACACTGCAAATATGATGCAGGGCGAAAAAGGACTGCGAACTGTCACTCGTTTTGATTGAATGTAAAATGTGACAAAATTGTGACTGGTCACACAATAAGCAAAGGTTTGTTGAACTTCCACCCGATATGCATACTCAGGTATTCAGCTTTGGAAGGGTTCTTTGAGTTTGATAAGCTACAGTTGCACAAATATGGATTAATATACCAGGCCCACCGAGTTCCACTGAGGCCAGATGTTTTCCCACCTTGTAAGGAGGAAACATATTGAGGAACTGATAGAGCAAATTGCTCCCTGCAGTAATTGTGCAGGGGAATGCTAATTTGTCATTATATGATATGTATGTATGGGGACCCGCTGCATTGTGGGCTGCTCAGGATGAAGTCACGCACAGATGGATGGTGATCTGTGAATTTTTGTGTTCTCTGTTTGAGTTTAGTCTCATCTACCAGAGATAATGGTACTGGTTGTTGGTACTTATCCTCAGCTGGACATCACAATAGCAGTCAATGCAGCCCTTGAATCTGACATGTCAGCCAGACGAAAAAACGGCAAAGTGGAAATGCACTCCATAAAAGCAGATATGAGATAAAGTAGTATGAAATGTCAGGATTAATAGCTCTTTACATCAGCTCTTAAATAGCTATATAACCACAGGTACATGCAGATACCTCTCCATTTGCCAGGCTGAGGGGCAGTAAAGCTGCATGTGCTTGTTTACCCTCTGATCTCTGCAGGGGAGCAAACGGAACAGTCTGGGCCTGACATCAGTCGTCACCAAGGCAATCAGTGGGGATTTGCAGCACACCTGGACCAGCTTTTCTAGCACCTGTTGGCTAACTTGTTCCCACTTGCTCTATAATAACTGTACTGACGTGACCAGATGACTGGCAGTGTTGCCAGAGCAGGCATCGGAGCACAAAAGATTCTGACAAGGCCACCAATACTGTCCAGTGATTCCAATCGCTGGACACTTTGGCACATTGCTGTATTTTTTTAAAATATATTTTGCTGAATTATAGAATGAAATTTAATCTGAAGGGTGGAACACAAATTGTTTAAGATCTTGGGTTAAAAATTTATTTGTTGGCACCAGGCTCCTCCATCTCAGTAAAATTGTTGGTAATTTTTCTCACTGGCAGAAGGACACTGAAGAAAATTAGTTTCTTAAAAGAACATTTCTAAGTGACTTGCAAGTCAACAGCTCTCAATACACAACACAAAAATATTTTATTAAATGCAGAATTGTATATGCTGCACTTTTGTAACTCTGGTCTCACTCACAATGGGTCCAAAATGAAAATCCCACTGGTTCTCATTTTTTGTCCAAATATGGAGACAAAATTCTTGTTCCTCAGAGCTGCTGAATCCTTCCCAGCATTCCCAAGAATTCTTTCAAACCCGTGACTTTCTGAAACATTTCTCTCCTGACCGCTACGTAAATGAGTCCACCGCCATCTGCTATGATTATGTATTTGCCATTTCAGTGTCACTTCTACGGGCAGCTACTTGAGGGCTATGAATCAGCAACGTGGTGGCCTAGACAAACAAGCGGTGCTTTGATCATCTTGTGCCTGTATCTAAAGCTCATTGTATGCCGTTGAATCACTTGGTTTACTCTATTGTCCTTCAAAAGTGTCTGAAAAATAAATAAATGTGAATGTACAGTAAAACAAACAAAATGCTACCACTGCATGATTGACTCTGCTGCAATTTCCTAAATTGCCAAACGAGCAACATGATAGAAAGCTTCTTTTCAGTTGGCTTCCAGGCAGGATGGAGATGACACATCCAGCCACCAGTGTGGCATGTTCTTATTCATCTTCCTGGATGGATTACACCGTCGTGTGCTGTTCTGGTGCGGTTAATCCTGAGGCGGAGAGACATGTAATCTCCCTGCCCTCCGTGACAAATGTGAGAATAATAAAGAGTCGGATCCCTTCACGGCTCTCTGCAGAGACATGATTGCTTGTAGCACCCGCAGCCGTCGAGTAGGCCCGGGGGGGCTGTCTGACAGGCGTGTGGGAGTCTGCAGGAGGGCGGGAATCTTGCCCCAGACACTGAGTGACTCCCCGTTTGTTCCCACACTGATTTATTACATAACCAGCACCGCATTTGTGAAAGTGATTCAGTCGGAAGTGGAGCAAGGACCTGGGCAGAGGTGATGGAAGGAGTGGCCCCAGAAAGGGGGTTTGGGAATGTGCTAAGGCTAGCCATCACCCTCACCACCCTTAACCTCTTGTGCTACTTTTACATTCACTTACATAATGGACACTTTTCTTTAAAGTGACCTACAGTTATTTATCCATTTGTACATCAGAGTGATATATTCCCCCTCCCCAAACTTTTCATAGACTGGAACTTCCTGGGAAAAGTGACTTAGTAACTTCATTTCTTTCTCGTTTTCTAGCCCTGGTTTATGCTTGGAAGGCAAGGAAGCTGGTGTGTGCAGGTGCTGTCTGGGCCTGAGGTGCTCATGCTGGAACACAGGTGCTTGTCATGTATTTCAGCACTCTGAGGTGTAACAGTGTGATCCAGCACCACCTTGTAAGTGTTTTAAGTGTGGAGTTTCTCCGCTCTGCATCACGCTATTCTGGGATGTGTTGGTGAGCGGTTTACATTATCGCTGTTTGTGTGCATTTCAGTTAGAGCTATGTGTCACACTGTTGCTAAATCTCAGCTCCTCATGTGAGGCATTGGAGCCAAATTAAATTCATTTGCCGAAGCACAATTAATGTATTGATTTCAGTTGGCGAAGCCAATGTGTGTGACATATCTTAATTATCTGTGTTTTTTTGGGTTGGGGGGGCTGCAAAGGCAATTTCTGCAGTTTCATGGTAATTTTCTGCATATTAGTTCCCTGATTTGAAGCTCCAGCAGGAGCAGTCGCTATTGCCGGGGGCTGTTTATGCAGGAGCCGCATCCGCACCACAGCCTCCCGCGTTTAATGGGTCGTGTGCCCTATTTAATGCAAATGACACAAAGGAGGAATCTGTCCTTGTACTGGTGAACGTTTTTTGTTAGTACCCCCTCTTTTACATCTTTTCTTTTCTTCTTCACATCACTGTAAATGTGTGTGTTACAGGACTTGCGCGACAGTCCTCTTCACACAGCTGTGTTAGACATAAAGAGGCAACTGGACCGAAGTAGGGACCTTTAGTCTGTACTGGTGCCCCCAGGCATCTCGCAGTGTGTGTGTTTTAACTTCCAGAAGTAGAAGCACCAACAGAGTGCATTTGCAGTACAGAGGTTGGATGAGTGCTGGAGGATGGGGTCTGGTCACAAAAACTCTTACAGGGAGATGAGAGTGATGAGCTAAAGCTATGTCCCTTTTTGCTCTTCAACCCACTCCTTTTATCTTCTGGCCTCACCCTTTTGCCCCATCCCTTTCACAGACTGCCGAGAGACCGAGGCCATCGCCCTCAGGAACAGCGAGTTCAAGTTTGGTGTGTGGACAGATGGCCACACCCACGCGGAGCAGGATGGACGTGGCCCCATACAGCCTCCCCACAGCCCTCAACATTTTGTGGAGGAGTCCACGGTTGAGCTGGCCTTGGTGGGACACACTCCATCCCCAACCATTAGCCCGGTAAGATCCTTTTTTTTCCCCCCACTACTATAGTATTCTGCTTTGCATACTTATACTCATGCAGTTCTGCCCACAATCACATTTAGACACGAGGTAGGATTCAACTTTGGGCCCTTCAATTTCAGGGCAATAGCTCTAACCAATACACAGCCCTCAACTAACCAATATTCCAGCATCCCTGGGCCAATGAAGTGTGCTCACACCAGTTCAACAGGATATGGTTTGTATTGTTGCGAAAGATACTCGTTTAGCAGACATTATTTTTGCCAAAACAACATAATGATTAGTCTTTAGTGCTTACCTTTATTCATGGTGACTTATGCTACATTACCTCAGTATCCCTATAGTCATGCTATGCTATACAGCAGAGCAATATGACATGCATATGATAGGCGATTTAGTCACCAGTTCCCTTGAAACACATCTTTGGACTGTGGTAGCAAACCAAAGCACCCAGATGGAACCAGGTAGACATGGTGGGAATAGTCAAACTCGACACACACTGAGTGGGGATCAAACCCAAGACTAAATGTACATCCCAGGTGTTGAGACTCTAGCGCTACCTGCTGCGCCTGCCAGAAATATAAGCAGATTCACCTTCTCAGCTTGGCGGAACAGGAGTGCGGAGGGCTGAGGGTATGCAGCCACCCCTTATGACTCTAAACTCACCATGATCTGTTTGTTCGTGTTCGATACAGCAAGGGCATGTATTCGTCTGCTGGTTCTGGTGTGCACGTTACAGCCTAGTCGCGTCTCTCTCAATAACAGCTGCTGGAGCGCAGGTCCTTCCCGTGGGGCAGATGATGGTGAATGGCAGCCGTTATGTTCCCACACGGGGGGTAGAGATAGGGCTCCCTTTATCGAGCAGGAATAATTGTTATGTCGCTGTAATCATCTTTTATTATTTGACACAATTGAAAAGAAAAACTCTCAGTAGTGTTTAAAATTGACTGAAATGTTTGAAAAGAGACATTTAAACAGGGGGTGTCCAGTCATATGGGAGCTGTGGCTTTCTGACTTTCCACCTCTGATTAATTAAAATCACTGTTTGGGCTGAAAATGACTGCCCTGTTTTCATAAGTATAATTTGCTGATTGCAGCAGTGTACCGAGTGCCGGGCCACGGTCACCGCCAGGCCTTGCGGGAGTTGGCTGGACAGCTGTCATTCAGAGGTTTGCCAACTAGTTCTGAGGGTCTCTTCTGCTGAGTGTGACTGGAATGAGGATACTAGAGGACAATAGTCATTGCCCAGGTACCAACAGCATTGGGCACTAAAGCTTGTCCAGTAAACTACATGACAGGGACGTACCCCCCCCACTTTTTAGGTCCTTTGACTGGTAAAATTTTAAATAGTTGGGAAATGCCATGTATAATTTTAGTAAAAATTTGCACCACAGTGGCAAAAAGAATTTAAAAAAAAAAAAAAACTATATGCACATATAGCCCACAGGAGCATGGCCACACCCCCATTGGGAATCATCAGCTACAGTATAGCTACAGTATAATTTACCCCAGAGTTCCATTTTGATGACCTGGTCTTAAGGTGGCGACTGCATCAGGTGAAAATTCCTTTATATTATGTACCACAGTGATTTCTAAACAAGCAATTAACCCGTAAAAGCATTTTTTGCACACGGTCGCTAAAGTGAACATGGTCCAAAAAGTGCACAGTCATAAGTGCAATCCTACTCGCCCGCATATGGAATTACATTTTTACTAATGGTTTCCGCATTCCATAAGCAAAGGTGGTTTTAGGTTTTTCTCAAATATATGTACGCATGCATTACTACGTCCACTTCATCACTTTCAAAGTGGGGACCTTGTAATGCCTCTTATTTTTCTAGGTTTAAACCCTTCCTCCTATTTGCAAACTTTTCTTTAAGTTGTATCGTTGTCTCAATACTGTGCACCAATATTCTTTGGTAAATTTCTCCCCTTCTGCACAAATAATTTGGCTGCTTGTTCAAAAATAGTGCGTCAGAAAGCAGGTTTTTTTTTTTGTTTACACTGTCACTGCTTCAGACAGACTGGCAATAGAACACTGCCAGAATCCAGTTTCAGTTGGTTCTGTTCTTGAAAATTTGTTTGTGTTCAAGCAACCGTGACCTCCTAGCTGACAGATGGCAGTAAGATCCACCAAAACAATTCATTCTTAATATAACATGTCATTTTAGATATTTAAATGCGCATACATCGATATTTTGTACATTTCTAAGTTCTTGCTTTTTTTAGTAGTATTTTAGATTTTTATAGAACTTAACCTGTAGACAAATCATGGGAAGTCTGTATTATTAACACTGTATTGATTGTGACTTGGGGGCACAGCATGACTGTGGATTTATGAATGAGTTACAGACTTCCAGTCCCAGTTGTGTTTATTAGTTGAGGAACCAGAAGCTCCTTTCTAAGGATGGCAGCGTAAACTTAGGGATGTTGTAAAATCAGTCCTACTGCATCTATGGAGTTCACAGCTTTTGCCTGTTTTTGCTTTGTAAATAAGAGACTTTTGAAAAGCAGTGACAGTACAGCATTGTACAGTGAAAGTACAGCATTTCATCAATTTATGCAGTGCTTTTAGAGTACAGTATGATTATAGCACAGAAAAGAGCAGTAAAAGCATAATTAACCAAAAAAGACACTTAGTTTTGGTAATTTGGAGTTAGAGAAGCATTCTGGAAACTTGGTGTGTCCTGAAGTGGAGCTGAGATGTAACAACATACACAATAGTAAGGTTTTCACTCTCACTGGTGGTAAACGATTTCACCAACAATGGCTCCTTATTGCCATCTACTGTACTCCACATTCCTTTTTTAGGGTGTGTAATTTAACTTGGTTAAGAGTAAGATGTAGTACAGCATGTTTACTGTTTCCTTAGTATGTCCAATATCAGTTAACATATTTGTACCTCAGTTCCACCTGTGTTTGTGCTTCACTTCCTTTCTCAGGCTCAGTAATGTGTTTTAGTGGTTACTGTAAATTGGTAATTCAGTACATCGGACACAAAGCATTATTAATTTTATTTGTCTGGAGGAAAATGGGATGACTGTGTCAATATTGTATCATTTACTCATAACTGATATCTGTCTAAGGCAATGGTTTTTTAAATTTTTTTTTTTACATCTTGAACATCTGTGTGCATATCTGGTATTGCTTGCATGTGTATCTGCATATGTATTTTTGTGTGTGTGTGCGCACGTGCGAGCGTGCAAGCGCACCACCATTTTTTTGGTATGTTACTACTGGCATATGTTTGTGTAGCAGGTGACGTAGTGACTCCTGCTGTAGTACTCTTGAAAAAGGTACTTGCCTTGAAGTAATGGGGTAAAAATCACTTGGCTGAATATATAGAAAAATCACTAGAAATAACATTGTAAGCTGCTTTGGATAAATAGTCAGATAAACGTGTGTGTGTGTGTGTGTGTGTGAGAGAGAGAAAGAAACCTGGCAAGATCGAAGCTGATGAATGCAGAGGACCCTGTGCTTGAAAGTGACATCATTTATTTACTGCAGTTGTCAAGCTGCACAGGTAGGAGGTTAAAAATACCCTGAATTGATTTCACACTCCTGTGCCTCGCTTCCGCCGCGACTTGCAAGGGGTGCTGGGGAGTGCCGCCAGGGCTCCTCTTTATTACCTGCTGGCTGCCTTCTTGCTGGCTGGGCCATATTTGATTTAGCTTCCTCCTTTCCCGTAGCCTGCGGCTGTTGATCGGAGTGTGGGGCACTCTTTGCCTGGAGGGCTGCCTCACGCTAGGCTGTGGCCTGGGCGTCCAACTGAAGCAGTGCAGTAGGGATGTCGTGGCAGGGGGTTGAATGCCAGCTGCGAGGTTGGAGCCCAAACTGCCTGAGCCACAGCCTACCATCCCCATTGCACCACTGAAATCCAAACTCTTAGTATGCAATGAATATTTATAATCTTAATGTTAATATTTTAATAAATGTTATGCCCTCATTGCAGATATCATACATCTCCTTGTACCAGTAGTTGACACATTTTTATGGAGCTCATGGTTTCATGCAGTGCCCGTTTTCATATGTATACAAGTGCCCCTGAGGGCAAAACAGAAGGTGATGTAATTTATTCTTACAGCCCATGATGGAGTAAAATCAGCTTGGACTGCCATTGCGATGTGTGATGGACTCTGTTTCTTTGTGTGTTACATGGACATGTACTGTATGTTTCAAAGAGATGACAAATGTAGCCAGACTTGGTGTCTCGCTGGTGACAGTACCTGGAGACACTCTGGTTTTAGTGATGAAAATGTCTTCTCTGAATAGATGCTTCCAGATGTCTCACTTCAGGCTGACTGATGTGTAGCACTGCTTTTGCACCAGCAGCCGCAGGGCAAAAACATGTTCCAACTGCTGCTCCTGGACCAGGTGACCCGACCAGAAAAGAGCTGCAAGAAACGGAGAGGATTGCTACCTTGTACCGAGCAGTGCAAGTGGAGGGTGGTAGAGCACTAGATGGGATTCAGAGGCAGGTGTCTCAAGTAGATGGCAACAGAGTTAACGGCTATATACCCCCCCTCCCCAAAGAAACAGTTGAATAAGTATGAAGACTGAAATCAGAAGTGGTAATTCTGTTATTTTCAGCAAAGTTGTGTGGTTTTACTCAAATGTACAGCTGGACCTTTTACTGAACCAGCTCAGCTCTAATGTTCCTCCTGGGAGCTTAGTTCAGTGCATTTTATTTTTGGCCAGCACCCTCCTCCCAGCAGGTTACCTCAGACCAATTTGAGTTTCAAAAAAATAAAATGAACTGCAGAAACATGCAACAGGCAACTGGTAATAACTGTGATGCTCAGTTAAAAACAAGTGGGGGGGGGCACCAGATGAAAGGAGAGAGAACTCTTACAGCTCGGAGGGGTGAAGCAACGCTGAATCTCTCAGCCTTTTAATCTGAGGTCCAGTTCCAGCGCTTGGTGCTGCTGCTGCAGGGCATCTTGTGTTTCCATTGAGCACCTGTGAGGAACCCCACTTCATATGCTGTAGCATGGCGTCTCACAGCTTTGTCCTCACAGCCCTTGTTTTTGGGTTCGTTTTGTTAAACAGCCACTAACTGCCTGTCTCCATCTCGCCAACGTCTTAATATCAGTACCCATGAAAAAATGATGCTTTCCATTTATGGTTCTCTGATAAGATACCTTATGCAGCTCCTGGTCCAGGTCATGGTGACATCTTTCCTCAGACATCGGGCACCTGTAGTTTATCTAGAATGCCACCCCACAAAATGTTTTACTTGCCAAAGGGCTCATGAGAATCTTCCCTTTTCATCTATCATTACTGGCTCCGTGTAGCTCCCCTTGTCAAGTTTAAGTTGCTGTTTATAGTCTAGAAGATGGACAATAAATTTTGCAGGACCTGATCACTCCCTACGTGCTAGCAAGGGTACTGTGTTCCATATCTGGCTGCTTGGTGGTCCCACTCACAAAGGGCCCAACTTTGAAAGCCTGTTTTTAAACTCAGAAGTTCCTTCTGTCCCTCAGAGCTTTTGAATCCCTCCCAGGACTCAAGAAGGGTGTCAAACCCATCTCTTTGAGAGCCGTATCTCTCCCCATTTCCTGACAACTACATAAATGAGTCCAACACCATCTGCTATGCTAATCTATCTGTTTGCTATTTAAATAGAACTTCAATAGGCAACTACTTGAGGGATGTGTACCAGCAACACAGTGGTATGAAACAAAACAAACAAGCTGTGCTTTGATTATCCTGTGTCTAAAGCTCTTCATCTGTTGATGCATCCTTGTTTTCTTTGAGTTGTTGAAAAGGCTAGACAAATAAATTTGAAGTTTTTTATTTCCCTTCAAGGTTCCAGTGAAGGAAGACCGCTGTGTAAAACGCCAGCCGAGGCCCAGCGTCATCACTTTTCCGTGGCGATGGCGGCCGAGTCCAGGGAGGCAGAAGCGGGACTGGGTGATCCCACCCATCAATGTGCCAGAGAACTCGAGGGGACCATTCCCCCAGATGCTTGTGAGGGTGAGTTTGTGGTGGTTTGGAAATACATGTAATACGATCATGGGTCATATTCATGTCAAGCCTTTCATTATTCATTGTCTCTTCAGTTTATTTTTATGTAGCACTTCACAGGCAAGTGACACAACATACTGAACAGTAGGGAACTTTAGATTTTGACACTTGTGAAAAGAAAGTGACAACAAAATGAAGAAGGCAGCTGGTCTAAATCTAACTAATCTAAAATAAGTGACTTGGCAGGTGAGGAAAGGCGTCGTGGTGTGTTACAGAGGGTGTTCTTGGCTGTAGCCAAGAAGTTTAGTGCAATTGCTCGATTAGAGACTGCAAGGACTGAACCCATAATCCGTTGGTCTCAAGCAGCCTGATAAAGATGTTTGCAATTTTAGACAGTACCTCAAACTCAGATTGAAGTATTTATGTTTGATTACTTAAGGAAACAAAATGCTGTGGTCAGAAAACTTCTGCAGCCCGTTGCCTGCTTGATCTCTTTCAGTACAGGTAGTGGTTCTTCAGGGTGATCGTTGGACCAAGGGACATTTTGCCAAAGTCAATGATGACAGTGGAACACCCGCAGTTGTCAACAACTGCTTGGTGCCAGTTTAGTGATAAAATTGCCTTGTCTTATGTAAAAATGGATATTTCCTCCATTTATTTGTTAAAAGTTCATGTGAGGGCTACATTTCTTTTTAATGTCAAAGTGATCATGTTTGGGATGAAAGATGGAGACCTTCAGTCTCACATCTGACCCCACAGTTAGTAGGTTCCTCTTTGTTTACAAAATATGGGTCAGAAGCCTGGGAACAATGCCACTGAATTAACTTGCCGTGACAAAGCTGATAAACCAATTTTTGTCAGAAAAGGTAGAAAATATTTCATGGTGATGTAAGCAGAATGAGGTCACAAACCTCACATATAAGTAAAGGAATTTCAGTGCCTTCCAGTAAGAAGGTTCACTGATACAAGACTCATGGCGTATTGAAAGTTGGTAAGATTATTTTGCATGATGAACAGTAGACATAGTTAAATTTATAAATCACGTATGTCTACAATGGACTCATGCCACCTTCCTGATATATAAATGTCTGCCTCATGTTTGTGGACCGCAGGTGGTTCGCAGACCACACTTCAACAATTACAGCTCTAGGGTTTCTGGAGAGGGGCGATGCCAAAGGTTGTTGTTTCAGAGGTGGTTGGTTGGTTTAAGTCCCAGGCGTGGTGGTGGTGGTGGTGGTGGTGGTGGGGTTGTTGTTGTTGTTTCTGTGATGACCTGCAAATGTGACACACACGCTGACATAATGCCAGATATCAATAGGTGCTTCATCTAGGACTCCAACCTGAACACACACTGTACACTCCTTCACTGCAGCAGCAACTCCACACAACACTTTCAGGTTTGCATTCATCAATCAGGGTTCTGTGGTGGGAAAAAGAGACTAAGAAATACTGCCATAAATGAATTTACTAACAAATCTGCAATTTTGTGAAAATACAGAAAATAAACAGGTTTTGGAATAGGAAAATAAAAACGCATAGAGATGAAGATGAATGAAGGAACAGAAGCGAAGCTGTCACAAGCCGACACTCGGCTTGTCTGTAAAACCCCTGTAATTCATTTATTTGGCCCAGCTCATAAAAACTTCACTCAGAAGGGAAATGTGTGTTGGATTTTAAAATTCCCCTATGAGATATCGCACTGTCAGCTTATTCTTGTTTTTACAAAACCCCTTTAAGTTGACTTCAAGATTTTTCTCTTTACCCTAACCCCATTTCTCATGTTTAAAATCATTGAAATGTAAGAAGCTAAGATAGACATTTCTTTACCAATGGAGTGTTTGTTTTAATTTTAATATTTCAATATTTTTTATTAAAATTTATTGCAGTTGTCCCTCCATCCATATATCCATTTGCATCAGTCATTGTATGCAGCAGTCTAGAGCCTTTGACTTAGGAGTTTTTGCACATATGATGCAAATTTTTTGTATTAATGAATAACAATGGCAGAATATGGAGTAATTTTCAGTTTGTTTGTGTGTGTGTGGGTGGCACGTTTGTGCCAGATTGGTTATGAGTGTTTGGTTTGACGCACGTAAGTATAACTTGGTCCTGACGGTGCATGTATCTCTATGTGTAAGTGATGGTATGACAGCATCGTGAGTGTTTGTGGAGTGAAGTAAAGGTTGTTTTGAAAATGTGCCACCGACATTCTCAGCCTCTTTTTATTGTTTGCTGTGAGTGACGTACAGGGACACTACAGCCACACCCAGTGCACTGGTGACACTGCAACCCGTCCTTGTTCGCAGTCACTGTCTCTGCACCTTTGTTTCAAGCTGTTTGGAGATTCCTATGAGAGATCTTGGGATCTCATCTCAGTTTACCTAGTGCATCTGTACAGTTATTATTACATTGCTGTATATTATTGATGACAGGAATGCCTGTTTTTAATATAAAGGTTATTCATTTCTATTTTCTTGAGTTTTGATGTTGAACAAACATGGGGGTGACCAGAATGCATAATTTTTCTCATCAAAGTGGTAATTAGGCTTTGGACTTACAAGATTTCACCTTGCAAGCTGGAATGGATTTCTAGGAATGCATTACATAAGCGGGGAATACCTATTTAATAAAAATATGATCTCTCCACAAACTCCTATTCAGTACTGTCTATTGATTATCACATAAACATGTATAGCATTCCTCAACTTATTGATCACCAACATACAGGAATACCAGACACAAGCTGTAAACACTGTAACTAACATGTTTCTTCATTTCTGTTTGGGTGCTCTTTACTGCCATCTATTGGCTTGGACAGTTGGATTCAATCAGCAAACACAAATGGCAAATTAAGAAGTGGTAAAAAATGAGTAAATCTGGAGAAGTGTGCATCTTTAAAAATTGTATCTTAAGTATAACGCGAGGAACCATTGTGTTGCATTAAGATCCTTTTCATATCTTAGAAAGTTTCCAGTCTCTTTTACTGTGTAACTGTTTCACTTACATCAAGGACTCATGCATAAATTTATCACTTCGTTGCTGATAGGCTATTATATTCTGTCCTCTTGCCGAGGACTCCAACACAGTCATTTATCTAGCCAAACTGGAAGCATATCCTGACTGTCGAGGACCCCAAAGCCATTTCCAGACTGTCGCTCTGAACTGTCTGTTCTGCACCAGTGTAGGTGTTTTTCGAGTCCACAGAAATCCACCCAAGCAAAAAGACACAGGACATTGAAAGGGCCCTGTCAAGTTGACGAGGTCACTGGAGATAAAGAATGAATCTAATGTCTTTTACCTGTTTCCCTGCGAATTGAAAGTGTGGCAACGACATGGTCGGAGCTGCCGACCTCGTGATTCAGTGCTCAGACCCACGCAGCTCACCGTGTCTCGCCACCCCCAAGGATGGCATGGGCTGCCTTTGTCTCTACAGCACGGCAGAAACTTCTGCCCAAGGCATTTTACACGTTTAATGAAGCAAAATGGTTTATTATTATTATAATGACAAACTCAGGAGGTGAAAATGTATCCAAGTGCAACCTTTTGCTGGCACCCTCAGTCATAACTCGTATATCCTCTGTTGTAGTATCCATGATCAATTTTCTATAGTAACCTTTTCTCCCGAAACACTTAAGTTTTGTATCAATGTGTAATAAAGTGACTCATTACATCTCAGAAAAACTGGAAACGCAAAACCAAACACAAACTGGGCAGTGGCAGCTACAGATTACAAAATGATTATTACACAAATGTAGAAATTTATGCAAGGGTGGCATTGCAGAAGGTGTGTAATGTGAAAATTGTGTAATGTGGATATTTTTCCCATAAGGAACAATGGCTAATGTGATACCTATGTTTCCCAAATCCCTAAGCAGCTCCATGATTTATTCTATGTTTATGCAAATAACTACAATACTGTAATAATTATATAAGCACAGTAAATAATCCAGAATAGTATTGTTATTCTTACCACATACATACATAACCAACATTTTCTCATTTTTAACCTTTGCTTCACATGCATACAAAGATTTTTAAGCACTCAAAGGAAAGGCAACTTTCACACTTGATTTTATTTTCTCAGCACTTTCACAAATTGTACACATTGTGCTCTCACACTTTTTTAGAACTGCTGACATACCATGGTCTGCCTCGCTAACACATCTAACTTTTGTTCTAATGAAGTGGACTTTCTACACCGTATTGACTCACTTGCATCACTCTCACCTTTGCTTGGACTGTTGGAAGACATTTTGACAGTGCCGCACTGACAGCTTGAGATCCACAAGCAGCCTGATCACACCATTAGACAGACTGACAGCAATAACAATAAGGCTCAGCTGTTGCTTACGTTTGGGTTCACATAATTTTTAGATATATTTGTTGAAAGAAACATAGGAAAATGTAGGGCATTTTCTGAAATTGTAAAATCCAAACACACACAAATTGCCTATTGACTGTATATTTCTTTAGCTTATTCAACAATTATAAATGTGTGAGAAAAGGAATGGAAAAGTATTCAAGAACTATTAAACCTCTTTTGTATTCTACCTCTGTGAATACTTGTCTAAAAAAATTGACAATTGAAATGATAAAACCAAGTCAAAATTACCATCATTCATCTTTGGATACTATCAGTGAACAGCCTCTGATTTATAGTGTTGATGGTGTAGATTTTCAAGTCCAAAAACCAAATTTCAGACCTGAAATGGATGAAGTGCTCAGGATCGTGGTCTGGACTGGTGTGGATGCATCAAGCTGGACCAGCAGGAGCGCACTGTGCAAAGTTTAATGCAAACAAAACTGAGTAAAGACACATTCTGCTGGGTTACCTTTAAAGAGTCCTGACTGGTTGTGCAGGAAGGCTGATGGAGTTCTTACGAAGGGGGCCTTTGAAATTCTCCCAAGGTACTGTTACCAGAGCTTATGACAATAATGCGGTTTACAATGTTAGGTTTTTACACTAAGTCCTAAACATGAGGCCATCATTGAAATTTTGGGACTTGTAAACCTTTGAGAGCAGACTGAGGCCAAACTATGGTAACCCCTTACAGGGCTCCTGGAACTGCAGGGGCTGTGGAAAACTGTTAAACAGTTTGGTGGTAGTTTTATTTTGGTACCTGCTGTTATGTGAAGTGGAGCTCTGGGAAAGGTCTAATCGACAGAAGTGTCCTGAAAGTGCTCTGAAAGACTGGTGTTAAATCCCCAATGCTGGGTTTTCTAGATGCTGTTTTGATCCATAGACAAGACAAAAGCTTTACTGCCTAAACAGAGTGCTGTGTTTGTGCAAGACTGAAGATTTGGCTGCCTAAAAATCTTCACTATTTCAGTTTTAAGTACACATTACCTTTGTGGACCATTAAATGTTGTCCTCAAAAGTGTGTATCTGTGTGTGGCTGGGGACACTAGGTGGCATACTCATTAGAGGTTCTCCCTTGTATTTAAAGGATCCCACCTCCTAGAGAAAATTTACAAAGAGAAATTGTGTTCTGTGACGTTCTCAAAAAGAGAATTTGAGTTGTTTTATAGTAAAATAGAAGGGGATAAATTAAACTATTTTAAAGGTCTTTTGAATGTTTGAGTGAACTCCCTGTGCTTGTATCTTAATCACGTTCCCAGAACTGATGTACTAAATTGTCCAGGGTGAATATACATGTAAAAGACATCAGCAATGTCCCTGGCAACATCCTATGAAAATGCACAGGGAGAGGTAGCTTCTCTGAATGAGCTTGAAGTTTTGCTCCTGGATGCCTAGGAAAGTACAGGTTGGGAAAACTTTGGCACAAATATCTGACCATTCGTGACTGCTGAAAGAGACGTCTCAGCCACATCCCCACGTCTGCCTCAAAGCGTCGTAGGATTTATTGCCAATGCTTGTTAAAAAGGGATAAATGCAGAAATCAAGCCTCTGAAATTAATGGCAGTGAATTGTATCTTCACTTTAGTAAATTTTGCCCAAAGTCTGTTTCTGACAAAGTTGTACATATTTAAAGAAGTCTGTACTGGGTAGGTCAAATTTAATTCTTAGATGTTCGAAGCTTAGTCTAATTTGACTACTGTTTATGGTTAGATCTGGGTTGAAAGCACAAGGAAGACTGCACAGCATCCTTAGGTATCTTTTAACATCTCTCCAGATTAGAGAAGTGATGAATATGACAAACCTGTCAATTACACCTGGAACCTTGTAATATTTGTGAATGAAAGATAAGGACTTTAGCAGTCTTGGGTGGCAGTAGACTGACTCCATACCAACCCATGCAGAGTCTGGTCTGAAATGGAACCAGTTAGTCATTTCTTAATTTGAGCTGCCCAGTAGTAGAGTCTCATATCAGGTAGCAAAGCCCCATTCACCTCTTTCTGTTGACTGAGTTTGAAGAGCCTGATTCTGGACCTCTTATTATTCAAAATAAATTTAGAGATCAAAGTATCAAATTTCTGTGATAGTGTTTTGATCTCTTTCAGAAAGTACACATATTGTACACTTGCATCACAGTTACACAGGATTTATGCCGTCGTCTTTAATTCCCCATTAAAATTGTGTGTTTTGTTTGGAACTTCATCGCTCCCTGTATTGTCTCTCTTTTGTGTGGCTCTTTGTGGCATCCATAGAGAGAGGGCCAGTGATTTGCTGCGTTGAGCTCAAAAACAGTTTGATTAGTTTCTCCTGACAGGAAAATGGTTATTCAGTTTGCTAAAACATACCTTTGATTTGTGTCCATTTCAAGAGGCCAGAGTAGTGCAGTCTAAATAATTAACATAATATAGTGCTTTGTAGGTGAAGCCTTTTGAAGTTATCCTGGTAATGGTCATCACAAATTTGCATCGAAGACGAAGTGTGCTTGTCGCTGGCCCCTTGGAGTAAAGGCGGCAAAGTAAACACCATGCATATTGCATGACATCCTCCTCCGAATTGACTTTAAGTGGCATGCTCCTCTTTGAAAGCAGAGGGGAGCCTGCTTCATCTCTCCACGGCACATTTCACATTTCACAAGGTTGACATTAAAAGATTGGCGTAGACAGGGGCAGGGGGTGGCAGGGGTTGGAAGGTGCCGGAAGGTCAGATTTGGAGTAATGGGCACAGGAGTTACTTCATCAGCTCAGATCGTTAATGTAATTAGTCCAGAATAACCCTTTAGCCCCCCCCACCGCGGGTCCAGTAATTTATTAATCAGGTGATCTCAGGAGGACCAGCCAAGAGTGAAGGATTGAGAAGCAGGAAGCGTTTATTGTTTTTTTCCATCTTTTTTCTTTTTTGCCATGTCGCTTAGAACTAATCAACATGTATAGATTATGATGCTAATGAAGAGCAAAGAGAAAAATGAAGCTTGTGCCTTTTTAATAATTGAACTCCTCTCCTCCCTCCCCTGGACACATGGGCAGTTCATCATCAAGGTATTTTGTGGATGAGAAGTAACGTGTGTCTGACGTCTGTTCCTCTCAACTTTAATTGATTTCCCTCTGCCCGGCTGGTGACCTCAGCAGGCTGACTGACACGTAGCCAGAGATGAAGTGGTGGTGGCTAAGTGGTTCACCTGTTTACTGTCCCACCTGCAGATCTGCTCTTTCTCCAGAAGCTGCTCCATGGCATCTGGCTCAAGAGGGGTCACATGGCCATGGTAGAGGTGGCAACCACACTCTCAGTTGTCTGTGGCTTCAGTGACTGTGACAGTGAGGCACCACGGCTTCGTTCAGTAATGGACAGCCCCATATATAGACGTGGACATGGACTGAGCGCTCATAGCTGAACGTGTCACCCTGTATTTATGCATTCAGCAGTTGTTTACTTTCCCCATCTGTTGTCCACCTCTCTTCTCTGGTGAAAAATCACAAAATCATGAATTTCTGCTTTTATAACCCAAGCACCTTTTTTTTTTTTTTTTTTTTTTTTTTTTTTTGCTTGAAAACACAATGTGAACAGTTCAGTTGGATAGTTAACCTTACAGATGTTATTTACTGCCTGTGGACTGGGAAACAGGGCTTCTCTGCCTCAGGGCCATGCCTGACTTTCAGTGAACCGAAAGGGAGGGGTGAATAATCATAATTGTGTAGTCGCGTAGCCAAGAGGCAAGCTTTCCGTTGATCTCACTTGTCTCTGATGAGACGTTGTCCTTGAGAGAGCACTCTTTGAAAGTGTCTTGATTTTCAAGTCAAACCACTCAGTCGAAGGGTGCAGAGAAAGCAAGGCCACAAAGCCCCTGTCCCTTTGCTGGTCGACTATAGGGGCTCAAGAACCAGGCATATGTATGTGGTGAACACAGCCAAAATAGATGGGATGGGGCTAGCAGGGCATTTGGATTTTGCGAGACAGTCCACCCAAAGTTCCTGAAGGTTCTGCACTTGTTTTACAGCAGCAGATGACACTTTTAGCAGGGAGACAGTGAGAGCACCCCCTACATTCAAAGTTCTTGAAGATGCTAAATTCGTTCCACCATCATTGCAGACCACCTCAGCTCTGGTCTAGCTGCCCCCCCCCCCAGGCTACAGTGAGAGGCCTACAGTGATCTGGGGTGGATGGAAAAGAAATAACGGGAAAGCATGGAAAAAAGTATTGATGTGGAACAGACTAAATAAAGGAACAGTAATAAAAGCAGTCCTTGGGCGATAGACAGAATTGAATTGGAGCGATTTCGGTTTAAGTCATGAGGTTTAAAGTGGAAACCAAAAACGGGGAATGAAATCCTAATCTAATATTATGCATCGTTATTTTTCTCCACCTCGAGGAAGCGGCTGAAAAAACTGGGTGATGAGGACAGAAAGCGATGAAGTCAGATTGAACTGATGTTACTGCGTGAAAGGAATCCCCTGCAGGCATTTAAATGCAACTGGACTGAATTGCTTCCCTTTAATGGTGTGCCATCGGATGGGGCTTGTGTCTGGCCCCTTTTAAAAATAAATGGACCAATACCACAGTCTTCATTTTATTTAAACTGGATGAGGAGAATGATTGAATGAATTTGTGTATGTTGTGATGAACATTTCTTACTTTTTTGAGATTGATGTTCAGTAACTAGGTATCTGACAGTTGTGAGATGTTGGCTAAAATTTGCCAAAGCTGCAATGCCAAATCTGGAAAAGAGTCTCAAATGTGCTAATGGTTCCACAAGATCCACAATGAATGTTGTTTGATAAATGGTATTTTCTCTGTATACTGTGTAGATGTGAAAGCTGGATATTGAAGAAGCAGAGCAGGAAAAACTCCTTTGGACTAGACAGGGGCACTTTGAACTGTTGTGCTGGAGGAGAATTTTAAGGACACCGTGGACCTTGAGGAAAACAAACAGATGGATTTTAGATCAAATCTAACCAGAACTGTCATTGGAAGCACTAATGATGAGACTGATGGTTGTCATATTTTGAATACATCATGAGAAAACGGGATTCTGTCCAAAAGACAGTGATCATGGGAAAAGCTGGAGGAAAAAGAAAACAAGGACAAGAAATGACCAATATGGATGGATTTTCTCACAGGGACAATGGACTCGACTTTCCAATACTAAGGGCATGAGTGGGGAACAAAAATTTGTGGATGAGATCTATATGAGAAGAACCAGACTCTATACCAACTCAACAGCATTTAACAACAGTGCCGATATTTTCTTTTTAACAGTTGATAAAAATCTGGCAGTTTTTTTCATTAGGATTATTCAGGTTTGCTTCCTGATTAAATGCAGCACATGAGGTGGTCTCTGTCCACCTACACATATATTCCTGTCTGTTTTAATGAGCTCTCAATGAGCGGTTCCTGACTTTTCCATCTCACTGGCCCATTATGTTCCTTCTCTTGCTCTCTGGCCTGCACTCTCACTCACCAAATGCACATCTTCCCAGTGACCAATTTAACAGCTTCCTCTCGGCTATGCCTGCTTGCAGCCTGGCACAGATGGAGAGCAGAGGCCCTAGTGTGTAAATCCTCCGTCTTCACGCAAATACTAGACCCATAGCACCTTTTGGGGTCTTGTAGGGATGTGGATGCCTGGACAAATCTATTCAAAGTCAAAGGTCATACCAAAGTGACACATTTGGCAATCCCTTTAATGCAACGCGTACCCCCCAGGCCTTAAAGGTGGTTGACTCCTCCCCTCTGATGCACTAAGGGTCCTACAACTTCAGTCACTCCAGACAGACAAAAATATGAAAAATGGAATTCAAATGTCACATGACAGTAGATCTTGTGAGTGTGGGTCAAGGTCCTGGTGGGTCAGAATAAGAGGATGGCACTTGGCCTGTTTGGGGAAATTTGGGAAAGGTGGTGGTGTTAATTTTGTGAATTTTTTTGTATTTTCTACTGTAGGCGCAAAATCAAAACAAACACAAACAAGTGCACAGCAGCCTGACAGACGTGGAGGCGCAGAGACAGAATGTAACTGAATTGTGGTTTATTGCAGTGGTTACTGCAGAGGGACCTTTCCTGATGACAGCTGTGATTCACACCAATGCAGTGCTTGAAATGGAAAAGGCGGCACAGCGTGATGCGTGGTTGTCTTCTAGTGAGGATTCCGCAGCTCCCAGGTGTGTGCATACAGGCAGACCCCCTCTCCAAGTGACCAAGGACTGTGTGCCTTAGCCACTCTGCACTGTACAGCAGTGGTGATGAGAGCAGGAGACAAAGGAGGCTGTAGCTGTGTGGCTTCGGCTAAGCGATAGCTAATGGACAGAGAGGTGTGTGACCGCTGATCAGTGGTGGTGTCATAATCAAAGAATTTATTTCCAGACAGTCATGATGTTGCTAACCACTCTGTAGGTTAAGCCGATGGTTCATCCCAGACTGACTTCGGTCTTGTGTGGTGGTATGGCTGACGAAGGTATGACTACAGTAGTTGGTGTAGTAGTTATAGCCATTGTCTTGCTCTCAAAAGCCTTGGGTTTGAAGAAAGCCCTGTTATATAAATGGATAAATAATTATAACTTTGTTCAGTCTGCTCAGTCACCTGTTACCCATATAAACAATTTTATCATTCTTTTAATTTTTCTGCTTAGTTAACACTTAGTATTTCACCATTTACTACAGCTGAACATTTTACTGGAGCAATGCAGGGTAAGAAGTGGAGTTTGAACCAGCAACCTTCAGGTTAAAAGTGTATATTATTGTGGACTGCACTACAATGGTATATACGCACAAATAAATGGATAATACTGTTACTTGTCAGTCTCCTCACTCATGGGGGAAAAAGCTCAGATTGTGTTGAAAATTGAAGACCTGTGGCTCTCAAACAGTAGAGCAGAAACAGGTGATGTAGAAGGACCAGCAGTTGCTCCAGGCCTTTATCTTGATACCATCTTCAGCCAGCAGTTTGGTTAACATCTTGCAGCTAAGCAGCTCAGAACCTTGGCTTTGGTTCTCTCTTTTAACACACGCTACGTTTGGCGGGCTAACTGATGGTTAACAGCTGCCTTGGGACTCAGGGAAAACTGCCACCGCAGCACAAACATGTGCCCCTTAGTGTCCACGGGTGCCGCCCACGTCTTGCCACCAATTAGGTGTATTGTGCTTCCGTGCGACTGCCTGTTTTGAGTCCAGAAGCCATTGTCCGTGCAGAAAATGCTCTGGGTTGCAGTGGGAGAGAAAGCATTTGGCGGACAATACTGCTGTCTCCCAGGTCCATGATTTCCTATTGAAGAGGAAAGAAAGACGTTTGGGCCTGGGCTCCGTGGATTCACAAAGAGAAACAGGAACTGCAGCCCTCTTTATGCGCTGTGTTAATGGCTGCATCTGCCTCATTCTCGCCCCCCCACCCACACGTGGGAGATGGACGGAATTTATTCCATTGTTCGTGTCAGGAGAAAGGCAGGATCATTTTGAAAAGTACTCGCTATTCACAGTGTTCTTCTTTTCTGTTTCTGTGCCCCACTATGGAGTAATTTGAACTGTAATTCGTTTTGTGAATAACTTCCATTTATAGTTGCTCTTTGCCCTAATAGATTTTTCCCCCTGAATTTCTTCACTTTTCCATATTGCCACCCCCCCCCTTCAGTGTGTGGCAAAGTTCAGGGTTGATTATGCTATCTACGTTTGCCACTCATTCTATGAAAGAGTAAAAACTGTTTTTCGTCTGCTGAATTTACGGTGAATCTCCTTCTCACCAGAGTCTAGCACATGAAAAATTGGAACCTTTGGATGCTGGAGGCCACAGAGGGTCAGAGTCCCCCTGTAAAGCCACAGTGTGTACAACCCCATCCAGATTTTTATATCAGCCACAGGGACATAAAGGCAAGAAATGTGCTTAGTTTAATTTAGTTACACAACCACCTTTAAGATGTTGGTTGGCTTGGTTGGTTGAGTTTGATGTTGAGCTGATTGCTGAGCTCAACATTTTTGGTCTAAAAATGTGTGAACATCTATCAAGGTATATTTCTTAGCATACAGGAAGTGCTGGTGAGGGGTATTGAACTTGTTTAGTGGAGCCTTAGCCAGGGCAAACCTGAACCCTGCTGATGTCAACAACCAGTGATCAGGGGCAATAAGAACCTCATCAGTCAGTCATGACCAACCATTGATCAGGGTTATCTAATAGCTTATATAAACACCCTCTTTAACCTTCCCTCTTCCCACTTTCTAACTGGTAGTGAAATGTTTGTATGAGTGATAAAAAGCCTAGAGATGAACTGAACATCAAACACCCATATTATTAATTATGAGTAAACCATAAATCTACACTATTTAGTACCAGCAGTATAACTTTTTCACCACTTACTGTTTCTTAAACTTGGTTTAATCAGAGTGATAGAGTTTCTGGTAAAATTAGGATGAATACTCGATATGACTGCTTCCTTCAGAAGGGAAGTTGTTTCATGAGTTTGCAGAGGATTCAGCACCAAGTTGGCTGACAGCTCGTACCCTTTCATACCCTCTACCACCCCCAAACTGTTTATATTCTTTCTAGCTGATTTTTTTTCAGCTCCTTTTACACCAGTGAGGGAAACCGAACCGGTCTGGAAGGAGAACGATCGATTGCGTTCGAAAAGAGACCCTGAGAAAGTCCGGACTTTGCGGTCTGTAGACAGACGACTGAGCCACTAAATTTAGCTTCTGAGACGTTAATTTACTTCGGGCAGGACAGTGTCTTCCCAAAGGGAAGGACGGCAAGCGAAACCAATATGCAATAATCTAGATTAATGAGAGCACCTTATGCGTGAATATAGAAGTCTGTTTTTTTGGGGGAATTTCTTTTGGACCAATTTGAAATATTTTATTGTTTTACAAAGCTACTACGTAACACATGTTTGAGCATAGGGCCACGATGCAGTTTGTGGCATCTGTCCAGCATTCATTAACACTCACGAGTTGTGTATTCTCCCACCCTGCAATGCGCCAATGTACAGTTAGTCAACACTGTGTGCTCCCTCTGCGCCTGTGAATTCGAACCCAACTCTGTGTGCCAAAGCCGTCCTTTTCCCTGTATGATCAACTAGCCGAGTTATCCAACGTTGCCTGGATTAGACAGTAGAGAGGTAAAATGTAAAAACACCAATATGTATTAACTTTCAAAGTAGTTACACTTAGTACCCACGTACTGTTAGTGCTGTTGAACAGTCGGACACCAGAGAGAGACATGTAGTCTATTGGAAAGGTGGAAATGAAGAAATTAACAATGTGTGCATCACCAAAATGTATTACCGCTACATCACAAATGTTTGTCAGGCATAGTTTCTTAATTTTTACCTTTTCATTTTGCACTGATTTTACAAGCTGATTTTGTTTACATATATTGCAGCTACTGGCGCCTGTTGCCCCAGGGCATTATGATGATGATGGTTGTATTTTTCCATCTCTCATGCACACCCCCATCACCCCTCCCTCTCGCTGTTCTTTTCTACCTTAAGAAAAACAAAAAACAGTCTGATGTATATACTGTGTTTAGTGCATAGATGCTTACATATAACAGCTGCTGGCTCTTGTATTTCCCAGCTGGGAGCCCGTTGTGGTTATTTTGTGGAGCAGAGCTTTGGTTGCAATGAATGCTGAGGTATTCATTCATGAGGTCAATTCTATTCTGTGTGTTTGTTTCCCTGTGAAAGTTGAATCCATAAATAAATGTGAAGCAAAGCACACCCTGGTTGTAGTGTGTGAAATGTCCGTAGGTAGTGTGTGTGGGGTAAATGACTGTGACATTATCACAAGGATTTAAATGTTGCGAATAACGAACGCCTCCTTGACGATGTCCCCGACAGCTCTTTGAAGAAAAACAATGAACCACTCCAAATGGGAGGTAGAGCTGCATTTTGGGAGGGAAGTTGGAGATAAGTGGCTTGGCATAGGAGCATTTCTAGCACGCAGCACAGAGAACAAAGCCAGACTGTGCTACAAGAAATCGGGATGACAGTGCTACCAGGTGCCTCCAGAGGCAGGGGGTGGCACAGCAATACAGGTGGACAAGTTACAGCATTGAGCTCCCTGCTCCTGGGGTAGACCCAACTACACCATCTCCATTCCATCTCCTAGCTGTGGGGAGCTAAAAACGCAAATCTGATGAAGAATCAGTTGTAAACATCTGTAGTTGCCTGTAGCAAGAGAACTTGCAGACCACCACCTACGTGTGAGACACGGCAGCTTCCACTGAATGTAAAAATTATCCTGAGAAGGCAGAGCTTCTGTGTTATGTATGTCTTGTTTACTGCAATTTTGAGCAAGCAGTAATGATTGTGAATGAAAGAAACACCAGAGCATTTGCAGGGAGGCAAGAAGGAGGAAATATTGCTTTAATATTGGGAGAATTGCAGACTTGTACGCACACATAATAACACTGCATGATGACACAAGTCAGGATTCTTCTGCTATGAAGCCCCTGTGGTTACAGTGCTCATTCTCACTGGCTTTGTCTTGTGCTTCAAAATGGGCCCCTTTCTGTGCTCTAACTGCAAATGCAGAGGGGAAATATTGCCTCCTTTAAGGAGCCCATTCTTGAGCCAAATTTTGGCAGCTTTTAATTAAGAAGGATGGCTCTGAAAGCAGTGAAGAAGGATGGAGCAGTTCCAAGAAAGCCCGGTCATCTTGTAGCCCTAGGCTGGTGCTTACTCAGAATGGTAACTTCCTGTGCAGCCACAACTTTGAGCCTTGAGCAGGCCAAAGTAATTGCAGGGCCCAATTTGGACCATTTTGGTGGGGCTTAGTGGATTTAAGGTTACTGGACACCAGGAATGTAAGCTCCACGCAGTATGAATTTGTCAAATTATTTTGGCTGGCCTAACTGATCTTGCCCAAGCTCTACCAGAGTCAACCTTCCCAAAAGCTCTGGTCAGACATGGCAGCAGCTTCTGGGTGCTGCATTGTTTGTTGGCTCCTGTTATTATCTAGTTATTATTAGGCTCCTAAAAGGCCTGTGGTTGCCATCAGGTGAGCCATGAGAGGATCGACCAGGAGTGCTCAAAGAGAGCAGGGTAAGATGGCACTGAGAGCACTGAGCAGGAAATCAAGTGGCATCTTAGTAAAGCTTAGCCAAATGACAGTGTAAAGAAAGGTAGAAATATGACAGGCTTACAGCATTACTTCACATCAGTAACATTTACTGCAATGTAATACCAAAGAAAATGTAGTTCTAGCTTGATAAATGCTGTTTTGAACATATTTGAGAAATGCAAGTATATCTTGAGCTGAGCTGAAAATCACTGGTTATTTAAAGTGCAGTCAGGTGGATTATCAGACATGGATAAGAACAGAGTTCCACAATAATCTGCCAGTGCTGTCTGTGTTGTTGTCCCCTCATGAGAGTTAAATGGCGTAATATCTCATTTGACTCAGACTCCTTTTCAGGGTTAGCTAAGCTCCAAGATAAGATCTCCTTTAAGACCTGACAAGTTGTCAGTAATGAGGGAAATTGCTTTGATCCTACTACAAATAGGGCATTTAAGCAGCGCCTGCTCTGAGCTGGGAGACGTTACATTTTCTTACATTCCATCTCTAGCCTTTCTTCTCTTGCTCTCTAACAAGCAGAAGGACGAAAAAACGACTCTCATTAGTAGCTCTCTTCTGAATCACTCAATTTATCACTGGTTCCCCCAGGGAGGAGAGGGACTCTGAGAATTGGGCAGTTTTAATTCATTTAATTTATCGATTTAAGAAGTGTTTGTTTAAGGGAGGAGTGGAGACGTGACCAGAGGATCAGATGGTGCAAAATCGAGCAGGAGAAAGACAGCTGCTCCCAAAGTGGGCACTGGGGGCAGGACTACAGCTGGAGTTCCAAACCTAAACTTGAGAACAGGTGGGAAATCGACAAGAAAACAACTAGCTGTTGGAGGAGATGTTACCAAAAAAATGATGACATTTTAAAATAGACACAGGATGGTCAGAGCACAACTTTTTCGTCTGAAACCACCATGTTGCTGGTTTCCATCCCTCATGTAACTGCCTGTAGAAGTAACTTTCAAACAGCAAATACAAAGGTAATTATAGCAAATAGTGATGGACTCATTTATGTTGCTGTCAGGAGAGCAATGGCTCTGATGGAGATAGGTTTGAGAACCTTCTTGAGTGCTGGGGAGGTTTGGCATTTCAGCAGAAGAGATTGGGTAGAACAAACTAACAATCTGGACCAGAACTGAGAGTCTGAAAGTTTTTTTTTTTTTTTTTTTTTTTTTTTTTNCGCCTGCCCGCCTTCCCCCTTCCAAGGACTCTTTCTCTGAGTGCCCCCTTTTTTTTTTTTTTTTTTTTTTTTTTTTAGCAATTGATGAGTGAAACCAGTAAACAGCCAGAGGTAGCGGAGCACGGCGCTTTTGTTAAGGTACACAGAGTGATCAGGTGCTGTAAGTATCAGGGTACACATCCCTTGACCATCTTGTATTCCATAACCACAGTTTTGAACTTGATTTGGGCAGGGAGCCAAAGAAGCGAGACAAGGGGAGATAGAAGATTTTGGATGGTTGAACACAACTTTTGCTGCAATAGTTCTGAAACAGCTAAAGATAGTAGATCCAAAAGACCGGACAGGAGGACATTGCAGTAGTCTAGTCAGAATATCACCATGGCCTGGACCAGGAGTTACATACAGTGAAGTGTGAGTACTTTTGGATTTCATGTTATATTCCAATGTTATAGAGGAGGTGTCTGCAAGTCTAGAAAGCAGCAGATCCTTTTATCCAAAACACCATACACAGCTTAAAATTAAAATTCTCTTTTTTTTTGTACCTATGTTTTTACTTGTATTTTAGCTTGACAAAAACCTAAGTTAAATGCAACAGACTTGCCTTTTATGTGGACTAAATGTTGCAGTCCATTTGGGCTACACTTGCTGCCACATTCAGTTCCAGCTAAACTACAGTGAGTGTTTTAGGGGAGACAAGTTGCAGTCTGAGTTGCTGTAAAGAGACAAATACAGGAATCGGTATCATGTCCCAACCAGAGAGCCTTTGGGCATAAAGAGTGGCGTCCTGCAGATTGCAGTCATTTTATTTTTATGCCAGGTTCTGAACCTTTCTCCCTGCAAAAAAATTGCAAAGGAAGGGAATATTGTTTTTGCAGCCAACTGTGTAATCATTCTTCCTGCCTCATGGTAGCAGGGGTGCTTGAATTAATTCTCTTCCGTTAAATCCATTTGCTGCCCCAAAAACTCAAAGAAAATAAATGACTGTGTATGCAAGAAATAGATTGGTACATTGAATAAACCGTGGCCTACAGTATTTTGTGTGACAGACCAGCCTGCAACTCACTAATTATCCTCTACCATTTCAGGTCCCAATGCCTGCAGTGATGTTTTACATGACTAGCATATTTGGCATCAAAACCACCACAGGGCCTTTCATATACTTGGCATACACTTTTTCCCCTGCACAGTGACTTACAAAGCTTACACTTTGCCTATTTTTACAGCAGTATGTTCTAATGAAACAATTTAGGTTAAGTAAAATGAAAAGGTCCCCAGTGGGATGTGAATAGGCAATCGTCAAAATGCAACTCCAGTTTCTTATATTCATGTATGCTGTGTTATTCCAGGTACTCCTCTCCATAATCCTTCATAGTGGTAAACCAAAGCAGGGTTGTGATGCCCTTATCTGTGAAGTCCTAGTTTGTAGATAGCCTTCAGTGAGGGAGTTCTTCCTGAAACAGAAGCACTGGGGCACATTTTTGTGATATTTGTGATGTCCAGTTATTGCCTGCACATGGGCCAACTCAGCAAAACTCATATGGAGTTTTTAGGGTGGTAGATATGTAGTTTACAGATCACACAGGGTGATACTCCACCAGAAGTAGAGGTGAGCAATTGCCCCCAGGTTGTTTAACGGCAACAACCAACGACGTGGCTCACCTGATGCAACAGAATAATCACTAATTGTCCAAAAGGAATAATGAACAGAACAGGGAAACATTACCCAGGGCAGACAATGTTTTAGTGTTTAGGACATCATTCTGTATTGGGTTCAAATCTTCTTCTAGCTATAGTACCATTGATTAGGCTACTTACCCTGAACTAATACAGTAAAAACTACCCAGCTTTATTAATGGGTGAATCAGCTTGACTAGCTTAATGTGCCAACCTAATAGTCACCTTATAGAAAGTGTCAAATAAATGGATGAACACTAATGAACACCAAACCAACAATCTTGTTCTCTCAATTATGCAATGAAAACATAAATGATGATCATAAACTGTGTAGGCTGAGCTGCCTGTGGTTTATACATGAGAATCTTTCACCATGTGGTATACACTCTATGAGAAAAACACTTTTCTTAAATCCGAGGAAACGTGGTGTCATTAGTCTCATGTGAACTTAGCCCAGGAATAGATGCATTTTTCATGCATGAAGGTGTGCTCTGTAGGTGCAAGAGGACAAACACTGAATGATGCACTGGCAACATTAGCAGTCTTAATGAAATGATTTTCTTTGCATAGTGGAATTTGTTTTAAAAAATACATGCGCACCTACAGTCAAATAAGTTCTGTCAAATTTGTTTTTCTCCTTAAATAAAGATATTGCATAGCTGTGGTATGCTTTATCTAAAGTATTTCACCGTGCACGTTTCAGCACAGCAGTGAAGTGTTGTCTGTGCGTTCATCCAAACTCCTCAAACACTGATCTGACAGAGGGCTTCTGGCTTTGTGGAGAGCCACACAGCACATCCTAGTGCCGGGAGAGTCAAACACACCCTCCTCCTATGTGAAACCGTCAGTGCCAAGTTGCGGGGGCGTGTTTGGATGCAGAGGAAAGAAGCAGGGCTGTTAATTAATGCAACGTAACCGTCCTGTCAGCATCAAATCTGTTCTGCATAACTCTTCCCCTCCAAGGACGGGAATAACTGGCAGCTTCGAGCTGCACTGCCCCTGTGGGGACCTGCAATCTGCAGGGGGGGGTCCCGTGCTCCCTGCCTCCGTACTTCTCTTCCAACTGGAAGACACGATGGTCTTACATCGTGAGGATGCCGAATGTGTGTAGGTGTTTGAGTTTGTGAGTAGTGTTACGTGTGTTTGTGTGTGTGCTCTCATTGGAGTGATGTTAGTGCATGTATGTATGTATGTTCTTGCATGTGCTCATATTGTGTATACAGTACTGTGCAAAAGTCTTAGGCACCTGTGGGAAAAATGCTATAAAGCGAGGATGGTTCCAAAAATAATGCCATGAATACTTATTAATCAAAAAACCTTCTAAAAAGTGCAGTAGACAAAAAAACCTCAGTCAAATCAATATTTGGTGGGACCACCCTTTGCCTTTAAAACAGCATCAATTCTCATGCAAACTTGCATGCAGTTTAAGGTAGAGGTTGGTAGGTTCTTCCAAACATTTTGAGGAGCTGGCCACAGTTCTTCTGCAGACTTTGACTGTCTCTGCATGTCCTCCCAGACTGACTTGATCATGTTGAGATCAGGGCTCTGTGGGGACCATACCATCTGTTGCAGGATTCCTTCTTTTTGCTGAAGATTGGGCGTTTGAGGTCATTCTCAGGCTGCAGAATGAATTTGGGACCAATCAGAAACCTTCCTGATGGTAGATAAGAATCTACATGTACTTCTCAACAGACATTCAAGTTGCATGCCTAAGACTTTTGCACAGTACTGTATGTGTGTGGGTGTTGTGTCTGTTATCTTCCACTTCATTATCACTCCGTTTTCATAAAGTACAGCAGTGGTGACTATTATATCTTGTGTTTATTGAAGTCGTGGGAAGGAGGCAGCCACATGGGCAGCATGATGGAGCCGGACAGCAAGTTTCTCCAACAAAAGAAGACTTTATAAAGCTGCATTTGTAAAGTATATGGAACAATTTAGTTGTAAAAACAACAAGAATAAGGAGAACCTATCTGTTCCAACCAGGCTCCCCCAAAACAGTCCTCCTTTTTAGTCTTCAGACCAGCTGCTTTAATGGTCTCTTGCTGATGGACTCCAGTTGCCCACAGTTGGGGCTAAGCAGCGGCTGGCACTGGTGAGCTGAGTTCAAGTCCTGCCCCTGCCAGGGGACAGTACTGTCCACCAGTTCACAAAGTATTTATTATACTGCTTTTGTCCACATATTGGTTTTCCTTATTACTTTAATAGATTCTTTTGCAGTTTATTATACATTATGAGTTGTAATTTGTTTGCACTTGAACTTTGTGCTGTGAGGTTGTCTTTGGGATAAACTAATTCTGCCGTATTGTACTGTGTGGATCTTTGCAATGTGTTGAGGTTCCAGTGTAGTATACAGTACACTAAATAAAATGCAAATGTTACAGAGGTAATACGTGGTTTTACCATTGAGAGGTGTGGCTGATTGCACAGTAAATCCTTGGTCTTAGATCAGAAGAACAAATAAGGAGTGTTCACTTTTGACCTGATGTCTACCCACTCCACTCCATCTTTCCTCACAGATCCGCTCTGACCAGGATCGAGATATCCAGATCCGGTACAGCATCACGGGGGCAGGAGCTGACCAGCCTCCCAACGAGGTATACAGCATTGACCCCGTAGCAGGGAAGATGTTTGTGACCCGCCCGCTGGACAGAGAGGAGCGCTCCTCATACCATGTGAGTTTCTTGCAAGAGTCATCCCTCCCTGACACAACACATGGGATGAATTTTCATTTTCCACACATACATTATTGTTCTTGGGGCTACAGGTGGTACTGGGGTGAGCCCCAGTTTTAAATCTCAGTTCTGCTGTATTAATTTTGATCTTACCTTGGACAAACACAGTAAAATTATCCTGTTATATAAGTTGGTAAATCAGTGTATGTAGTTTAATATCGGACTTCACTTTGGGGAAAAAGACTCATAAACATAAATAATCACAGTCCCCTCTCCGCTCCCAGTCCCATTCAGAGCGAATGCCAGCAGCTCTGCAATCACTTAATACAGACCTAGACTTTGTATTAAAGATGAAAGTTATTTGTAGGATTCTTTTATTGCACACCTTTGTCAAAGGCAACTTATAGTCCAAGGGAACGTACTTTCCAATGATTTATATATACTCAGTGGCCACTTTATTAGGAACACCACTCTTATACCAGGTAGGCGTCCCGCCTCCCCCTTTGCTCTCAAAACAGCCTAAATTCTTCATGGCATGGATTCAGCTAGATTCTTGAAGCATTCCTTTGAGATTCTAGTCCACATTCACATGACTATATCACATAACTGCTGCGGATTTCTCAGCTGCACATTCATGCTGCCAATCTGCCATTTAGTCACATCCTAAAAGTGCTCTATTGGATTTGGATATGGTGACTGGGGAGCCACTGAAGTTAACTGAACTCATTGTCATGTTCGTGCAGCCAGATTGAGATGACTTGTGCTTTGTGATATGGTGCTTTATCATGTTGGAAGTAGCCATTAGAATATGGATAAATTGTGGCCAATTTGTCACTGTAGCATTCAAATGAGGCTCACTTGGTATTAGGGCGCCTAATATGCACGGAGAAAACAGTCCCCATGCCATTAAACCACTGCCACCAGCCTGAACTGTTGACACAAGGAAGGTTGGGTCAATGGCTTTATGCTGTTTATGTCAAATTCTGACTCAACCATCTGTGTGTCACAATGGAAATCGAAATTCATCAGACCAGGTGATGTTTTTCCGATCTTCAACTGGAAGTTACTGTTGCTTTCCTGTCAGTCCAAACTAGGCTGGCCAATCTCCTGTGACTTCTTTCATCAACAAGGCATTTCTGCCCACAGAACTACCTCTTACTGGATGTTTTTTTGTTTTTCATGCCATTCTGTGTTGAGCCTGGAGACTGTTGTGTGTCAGAATCCCAGGAGAGCAGCAGTTTCTGAAATATTCAAACCACCCAGTCTGACACCAACAACCATGTCACAGACAAAGTTACTTGGATCACATTTTTCCCCATTTTGAAGTTTGAAGTGAACATTGACTAAACCTGTGTCTGTGTGATTTTGTGCATTGCACTGCTGCCACATGACTGGCTGATTAGATAGTTGTGTGAATGAGCATGTGTACAGGTGTTCCTAATAAAGTGGACGGTAAGTGTGTTTCCCACTGATCTTTATAGCTCACATATGTAGCCCACCATGATATTTCAAAATGAACTCTAAAATGAATGAAGGGCAAGTGTACCATAAGTACCAGATTAGCATGTGCAGGATAACATATGAAGAGCAGGTGAAAACACAAATAGGTTTACAACTCAAAAATGTGTGTCCAGTTAAACAGTTTGTGGAAGATTACAAAAAGGTCACTGTTTAATTTTTTTCTTTATTAATAGTTTGACTGGTGGAACAAAAGGGGTACAATTTTTGACATTTTTTCTGTGATGCTGCCAGGCTCACCTTGTTGGGGGTCTCTGTCCCACTGCCACAGTGTCTGCACATCACATCCTCCTCCCATGAAATGGCAACCGTTGTAAACATGGTATCAACTCCGAAACAAAAGATGCAGAGAACAGACTGCTGGGAGATTAGATTAGCGAGCAGGTGCCAAGTTCCTGAATGACACAGATGGCCTCGTTTTTTGTCTTTGCCACTGTTTTCAGTGTGGAGAGGCTGATTGTCACCATAATGGAACTGTAGCGAGTGTTCGCTGGCTGCGCTTTTGTTCCTCAACACTGTCAACAGATGAGAGGACACGTCTTTTTGTGTGGAAATTATGGCTGCACACCTCCTTGAGAAAGTCACACTGTTCCGGATGCTTCCGTCAACTCCATGGAAATGTGCCACGTGGTGTCTCTCTGTATAGCGTTTCTTTGTGTTCTGCAGAAAACAAAAGTGTGTGGACAGCTAAAAACAGGTGAGAAAGGCCCGTAGCCACTGGGGACAGGTCTCTGAGGTTAAAAAGGTCAACAACACATCTAAGTAAACCAGTCATGCGTTACTAAATGGGCGTTTGTTTGGAGGATTGCTGGAGGAGGACTGGAGTGCAGGAGCACCTGTAATATTTCTGGGCACAAATTCAAACATAAGGAGTTAAAGCTGACGAAGGAGGAAGAATAGTTGTGCTTCACTAACATGGGGTGGCACCCCCCTGGTCTTCTCCTCCCTCTGGCAGAGTGAGAGACGTGCTTCATGCAGACTCAGCACAGCTGGCGCTCAACACGCTAACAAGCAGGAGGGAAACCTGAACCAGGAGGGAACTGAGTAGAGAGGGGCAGGACTGAGATGGAAATGGGAGGGACTGGGAAAAATGTTCAGTTTTCCTAAAGCACACAATTTTGAATAAAATTCTAGTTTCATTGTTATTTAAGCCACTTTGACACTTAAGCTTCCTGCTGTGCCTGTTGTACTAGTGCGCTGTGTTATACTTAACCTGAAGTGTTTCAGTAGATGTTTTCCTGTAAAAATGGATTAGAGTGTAACATTTGAAGCCATGTTTGCTGCTTATGGATAACAGCGTTCACCAGTCAGCTTCCACAATAATGAATTACCCCATCACCCCTGCTGGACTACATGTAAAGGGTTTTCTGAGAGATTTGTCAGTCTTTTTCCAACTCTGTCGGTGGATTTCATCAGCTCGTGTTTCGCATTCAGAATGCACGGCCAAACAGTCGATGCCTCGTGTTTGTTTTTTCCTGAGGATTTTACATTGAAGGCCGCTGTGTGGAGAGTCGGAACAGTCATGTCAAACCCGACAGAAGAGGAATAATAGAAAAGCAGATACCAAAATGAACAGAATTTATATTCACTCTGACTATTACAACTCCATGCCTTATAAATTGACTTAGAAGTTTTGAAATTTCTGAGTGCAAAAAATAAAGTGAATTTAATGGATTTTTGCAGCCTGCCTTGGTTGCAAAACAGATACAGATATACATGAGATTGAATAGAAGATAATTTATTGCTGTTGTATGGATCTCCTTGATGTTGTTGCCATAGCAACCCTATAGGATGTGTCATAGAACAGACATAGTGAGATTGCAGGAGATTAACAATAGTAATAATGGAGCCCAATGATTTATGTCCCTTGCTGTGTTATTTCCAGCAAGCGTGGCACTCATATAGGAGCCAACCTTTTGTGACCAGCAGAAATGGGGATGTCAAGGCAACATGTGTAGGGGTGTGTGTGTGTGTGTGTGTGTGTGTGTGTGTGTGTGTGTTCGTTCGTGTTCTGTTATCAACTATAAGAAATTTGCTAGGATTGCATGTTTGTCAGTGCCATCAAAAGCTTCAAAAACTGTGTTCATTGCTTAGAATATTTTCTTTGCTGGGAGCAGCCTGTGGCATAGTGTTTAGGGTTGCTGAAGGTTGTTGACTCTAGGTTCCAGTGCATGCCACACCTGTTCTACCACTGATGATGGCTTTTTCCCTTAACTGATGCAGAAAAAATTACCTTGCTGTATAAAGAGGTACATACCTCTGTGTACAATGATCCTAGCATTGCTGGTCACATGGGAGTAAAAATATTTTTAAAAATGGTTAATAATCTTTTACACATAGCTTATAACTAATATACAATGGATACAAGAACAGTTAACTAGTAATGGCTGGTCAAAGTGAATTGCATCATCTTTTTACCTGTATTCACTGCTGCTACTAAAGTACATCTTTACAATGTAGCCATTTTTGAAGAGGAATTGTGGGAATATTGCAGTTTTGGGACTGTGTGGCATGAAGCAAACACCTTGTATGCTGCTTTGTTGTTCTGCACACACAAAATATGTGTGCAAAATAAAGCAAGCCTCGACAGATAAGCTAACCAAATAAAAATGTGATTATGCTGTCATGCAACAAAAATACCCAGGATTTGTTTTTATTTCTCCACTACCGTTACATATAAATGTCATTTAGTGCTAATCACTATGGACATGTACAGCTGCATTAGTGCTACCATTTTACTTGAAGCACCCCCTACTGTCACAGACCATGAGATGACTTACAGGTTTGCCCTCATTCCTTACACATACACTACACACTTGTGTCTAATCCCTTCTTCCTCAGAAAGGAAGAATGAGGGTGATCAAGCACTGGAGGCAGGAGACAAGGACTGGCTATGTTGTACTGAGTGGTATTTCTCTCTTGTGTCATATACATGCTCATGCTGCTGTTTCCTCTCCTTGTGATGTATTACCTCTACCTCCTTTGCTCCTCCTTCTCTCCTGTACAATGGGCTCCATCTGTCTGTGTAGTGTGTTGTCATCACTCTTCATCCTGTAACATAGAATTTCTCCTTGCTTTGTCATTTCTTATGCACCACCAACCTCTGGTATACAGACTGTAAACCAGTTCCTCAATTTTCAAATGCAGTTTGGAGTGGAATTCTGTACCTTATTTTGTTCATAACTTTAAAGTCACTATATGAGTAAAAGGTTAATATAGATATCAGTCTGTTTATTCCTGGATTATCATCTGTGAAAAATGTATGATATAGATATAATAAATAAAGGATACTCTAATTTAAACATTTTATTAACTTGGAGCTACACTGAAATGAAAACTAATTTAAAATGACAAAGATAAATTTTATTCCAAAAACTCATATTCAGTGCTGATGGTTGACAGATTCATCCCATAAAGATGTGCAACGTTTTTTTTTAATCTTGTTGTTGATCACCAACACTTAGGGACACCAGAAATACACTGTGGACACTGAATGTGAGTTAAGACGGTCCCACACTCCTGTTCTGTTTGGATGATCTTCACTTCCGTCACTGCCATCTGTTGGTTCAGAGGTGGCATTTGCTCTGCTGTAGACAGAAATTTTATAAATTGGTAAAAGAAACACAACTGAAAACAAATAAATGTCCTAAGGAATGTGTGCATCTTCAAAATTTGGAACATGACTGTTTATACGGCAAGTAGTCAGTGTATAAAGGCCTGGTCCACCAACATTAAACCTCTTCTCCATGACCCCCTGCCAGTTTACTGTGAATCAATTCACAGCAAAGATGAGATACTGTAAGTACAGCAGTCCCTCAGTATCCAAACTCAATATACAAGTTTTTCCTATAATGGCTCTTGAAAATTCATACATATATATTGGTGTTCAAATAGGAATTTTGCTAGAACAAATTTTTATCCAATGCATATCAATAATAAAAAAAATCAAAACTCAAAAAAATGTAGTACAGAACTGCACAGTGTACTGTAATAAAAAAACAGTATGTATTGTAAATATGAATTGCCTCAGAATTCCTACCTTCCATGTGACTCCTTGGTGCCACTTGCTGCTTTTCAGCACCTTTGATGCTTTATGAGGGATTCCATACATTTTGATCACTATAAAATGGGCCCCAGTTTAACTTTAGATTTCATGAATTTATGTGGGGGTGGCTCCCAGGTTTGGGATATGACCCCTCCCATACTAACCTGTGTGTGTTGCATGGCTGCAGTTGAGAGCCCACGCAGTGGACATGAATGGCAACAAGGTGGAGAACCCGATTGACCTCTACATCTACGTCATCGACATGAACGACAACCGGCCTGAGTTCCACAACCAGGTGTACAATGGCTCTGTGAACGAGGGCACCAGGCCAGGTGGGTGTGGGATCGGGTGCAATGAGTATCATTGTGTTGGTGATGGTCCGAATATGATGATGATGACAATAATGAATATTATAACAATGATGAAATTGGGCTGGTGATATTGATTTTAGTAATGATGACGATATTATGACAGATATGCTCAGTATTGTTAGAGGCATGAAGGATAATTGGGATAACTGTGGTGATGTGGACAGTGTGTATAAAGTGATGACTATGGTCATCATAATAATAATGAAGCTGTGTTGATAATGGTGATTATAGTATTTTGTAATAATGATGGTCAGGTTGAAAATTGTCATAGTGGTGATGATGATGGGCATACTAATGTGTAGTAAAGATGATGGTGACCTTTATTGTGAGGAAAGAAATTATTTGATGATACTGTGACATTACAGATACTGACAGTATACGAGAATGATTATAATAACCAGTAACGATTTTGTTAATGATGATAATGGTAACAATGAAGATGGTAATGAGGAGACAGAAGAAGATGAGATCTCTGAAAGGATGAGCTCCTGTAATCCACCATCTATAGGGAGAGCTAATATATCAAGTCAAGAGGTAGTGCTATTTCTAGCAAAGCCATTCTGTCAGACTTATTACAAATTTACAGTTTATTTGTAATAAATTCCAAAGTGATTAACTGTAATAAATCCACATTTACAATTCTCAAGCAATTCTGAAAGTGACTCATTGTTTACCTGTAGTAAATCCCAAAGGGGCTCCTCAGTGATCCCTTGTTTACCTGTAGCAAATTCCCTGGTGACTTATTGTTTACTTGGAGAAAGTCCCAAATCGGTTCACTGTAGTAAACTTGTAGATTACCTGTGGCAAATTCTGCAGTGATTTATGTTAGGAAACCTGTTGCACTGCACTGCACTAAATCCCAAAGTGACACAATGACTACAGTTTGCTGCAAACCACCCAGCCAATGAGCATTCACACTTTTAACTGAACGTTTGCCTGGGGCCTTTGACACTCAAGAAAGAGCTAGTCTGACCATCCCTCCCCAAAGAACGCGGGAAAAGCGCACACTGTCTGTAGGGAATGGGAAACAGCTGGGGCCTGTAGTGGCACTGGGATTGCGGGATTGTTTATTCTCATTAAAAGCGAAGGGAGACCCAGGGGGCCGATCACTGGACCACTGCACATCTCCTTCACGGCAGTTAATGAAGAGGGAGAACAGACAAAGTATTGATCGCAATTCATGTTGACAGCTGTTTGTAGCTTTGATAGAGCACTGTCCTCCACATCTGGATTAGATGCAGAGAACTTCTATCTGGGAGGTCACACCTGACAGTTGCCTTAATGTTTGAGTGCCAGATATATATAGAGCCCTCTAGTAAATACATACAACACACAGACCTATAACTTCATGGCCCACTGATACTCAAGAATATCAGACACGAGCTATAAGCACTGTGGAACTGGAATCTTTTCACACATTTTATTATTAGCCATTGTTAAAATCCAGAGGAAGCCTGTGTTACAGTGCACACAGGCTCATCATCTTAAGAACACCACTGAAACTCAAAGTTTGTATATTATGTATTTTGTTTGTAAGTCCAGAATTACTTCTAACATGAAGTTACAGTCAGTAAAAGGTTAATAATTTAGACATCACTCATCACTTTGCTGATTAATTGACATATTTAAGTCTGAAAAATCTCAGACACAGCTGTAATAAATAAAAATACTGTATGTTTACTTCAATAAACTAATTAATATTAATATCGTAACAGGCTACTACCAAAAATTAAAATGTCTTGACAAACTCGTGTTCAGTACTGGTTGCCCACTTATGTTCAGCGATAAATCCGTTGGCAGTCTTCCTCAGTTTGTTATTGATCGGCACCGCTCAGGAACACCAGACACATGTTTTAAACCCTATGGAAATAAGTTGAATTAAAGTGGCCCCACAGTTATATTCTACTTGGATGCTCTTTAGTGCCAGCTGTCAGTTTGATGAGCAAACACATGTCGAGTTTTGTCCATAACAAGCAGAAATTTCAGAAAATAGATGAGAAGAAAGTGCAACTTCAAATTAATAGGTGGAAAATGTTGATATTTGAAAATTCCAAATGTAACTGAACTGCAGTGTTATGATCTACTTTTGATCAAAATCATAGTTACATTACAAAACTAGCTCTAGTAAGACAAATACGTTGTGCTGGAGGACACCATTAGGGACACTTTGGATCGCCAGAAAACAATGATGTGGGGTCAAAAGAAGCCACAGCTCTCACTAGAAGCACAAGTGATGAGACTGCAGTTGTCATACTTTGGATGAGAAGGTTGGACTCTCAGAAAGGCAGTGATGATGGGATACATTGGAAGAAAAGAAGAGGACAAGCAGCAAATAAATAGATGGAATCAACCAGAGTGACTATGGATATACCCCTTTCAACACTAAGGTTAAGAAGATGACCAAACCTCCATGTACAGTGCCTTCCAGAAGGTATCGAGGAGGATTGGCCACAGAGGGGTTAACTGCATGAGAGAAAGCAGGCTACATATTTGTCAATTTAATGGACTAAAAGGGCTGCCCTGGTTGAAAAATTGATTTGCTTCCTGCGTCTGCAGGACCGACCTGCTGAACACCATCTCCTCGCATAAATAACCCCCCATTTCCCCCTTCAGACCATTTGAGAGACAATGTGAACACACCCCCCAAAAAGAACCTACTTTTGAAGGTGCATTTCCTTTCTTTGTTCATGGTGTCTGATATCACATTACAAATCATAAATGCATAAAAGATACCCATGATGGAAATTGGAGATTAAGTGTTGGAAAAGGAAACAGAATGAGCGTGTGTGTGTGTGAGTGAGAGAGAGAGAGAGCACTAAGCAATTTCCCACCTCCTGAGTCCCCCTCACAGCTGTGTACCCTCATACTCCCTCTAAACTTCTTCTCGGCTCTCTCTCTGTCCCCCTTTGTTTATTCTGTTTGTGTAAGTGGGGACAGCAGAGGGCATAGTAGTTATGGTTCTCACCATACATTTAAAGGGCCTGTGTTTGCCAAAGGACCTCCTGCTATAGAAGACTTCATCAAAGTATTTTCCTTTGAAGTTGTACAGTAAAAATTACTCTGGTCTGCAGAGAAGTGTGAGTGTAAAGTAGGTTTTCACATTTGTAAGTCACCTTATAGAAATGTGTCAAGAAAACACAGGCAAGTAATGATACTGTGTCATTAGCTTCAGCTGATTATGCATTATAACTTACATGTTATATACATGAAATTGCAGAATTAAAATAATTATGGCATTTTATACATACTTAAATTTGTGATTCTATGTCTTCTGGTTTTATGAAGCATTTTCTTTCTGTCTGTCTACGATATCAGTGATACTGAAGAACCCTCCCCCATAATTGTCTCAGGTGCTCTGACTGGCTTGCTATCTGCATGTCCCCCTCCTTGAGGAGAAAGGGCTTGTGCACAATAAGAAAGTGTCTCCTGTAACTGTTGTGATAAAGATGTGTGCTTACCCACAATTCCAGTGTGATCAGCTGAAGCAACAGGTCAAGAGAAAAGTGTGGGCACTGGGTTGGGACTTGTGGATGCGGTTTTGTTTTTAATGTCGGCCACTGTTCCAATCCCCTTTCCCACTTCCCGTCATCCCCAGGCACCTATGTGATGAGCCTGACAGCAAACGACGCCGACGACGACACAACAGCCAACGGCATGGTGCGCTACCGCATTCTGTCGCAGTCACCCCACAGCCCCATTCCCAATATGTTCACCATCAACAGCGAGACAGGCGACATTGTCACCATGGCGGCTGGCCTGGACCGTGAGGTCAGTGACCCTGTTTGCGCTGCCCCTGCAGGCACATATCTCTGTGCGGCTGTGGTGATGATCAGACGTGCTGTGCATTGGCTTGGTAAGAGCCGCTGATGTCATTAATAGTCAGCTGTTGTGTCAGTGATCCTGCCCCTGCTTTGTCCATTGTTGCTTCACCAGTTTCCACTATTGTTCTCTCTGAATGTTTTGCAGTTTTATCATAGTCAGTGTTGTCAGAGGGCTGTGAATTCAGTGGTGTGGACACTGGCTTTACCAGCAGCTAAATAACTACAGCAGGACAGTCCAGCATGATATGTCACTGCTTGACAGCTTTCATCTGTCAGTTGTGACCTGTTTATCTGCTGATAAAGAAGAGAGGGGGATTGCATAGCATGGGGGGTTTGACAATATGGGGCCTCAGTGTACACTGCTGTGTGTGCTGGACAGAAAGTTTTTGTGGTGGCTCACTGTGTATCTAAGCCAGATTGTAAGCAACAAAGGCCTTCTCTACACACATCCATACACACACAAATATGCACACACTCACACACACCTGGGACACAAGCAGGTATGAAAGAGGACAGGAGGTCATGTCTTAGTTAAGTCCTGGACACATGAGTTAAAGGATGTAGGTGGTTAGTCTATATTATTTCAGTAAAAATAGTAAACCATTTAAGTTTATACAGTAAAACCCTAATGTAACACAAAAAATTAATTTGCATAAGATGTGGGAGTTAAGGAAAAAACAGTATTTTTTAGTCAGTCTTCCCATTACTGGCTGAAAAGAAATAAAGAAAAAATGTTATTAATTAATTTGTTTTTATTTACTATATGTGTAGGCGATGTGAATGTGAAATTGATTGTTACGAACAAAGCCTGCATGTGACAAATATGTACTAATACTAATAGAATAATAATACTGTAACTACCTGCTTCGACCGTGCTGTCGGCAAAAAGCTCTTACACACATAGAACACGGGGAGGGTCAACAATCTCCCATATAAAACCTCACAATGGTTCTGCCGCTGTAGATAAACATGCAGCAGGAGTGCAGTATGGGAGAGCCTTGCTTCCCCCCACTGTTACTACAATAGTTATAATAGAAACTTTTATCTTCATATCTATCATCTTCAGTAAATTCTGTACATTTGTCACCGTCAGAGGATGATGTTGGTGATTGGAAAGTGAGCCAGGGGACGGGAGTCAATCATGTTATATCCAGATTTTTCTTATGTTTGGAGATCTTATCTCAGAGTTTAACTTGTAATAGGGAAGGAAATGCTTTGGCTTTGATGGCTTGACAGTGTCTTCAAAAACTGCAAAGAACAAGATATCGGTGCGTTGCGTCGGTTAAGTTGCTCTATTTCTGAGGACAATAGGTGACATTAGTGATGCAGCCTGGCCTTGCAGTCTGGAGGTTTTTGATTGAAATCTCTGCTCCTGTTGTAGTTCTCTTGATCAAGGCACTTATCCTGAACCAATACTGTAAAAATTACACTACTATGTAAATGGATAAATCAGCGTATGTAGCTTAACGCTGTAAGTTTCTTAGAGAAAAAACGTCAGATAAAAGAATGTAACAATAATAAATATGATAACATTACTCAGTTGCGGCAGTACTGTGAGAAGCAGGTTCTGTGTCTCCACAGAGGTGCGCAGGAGCAGATAGAGACGCACAACAGCCCGTGTTTGATAATCCGCACACATGGTTACAGTGCCCTCTCTCTCCCTCCATCTGCTGCCACTTCACACACACTCGTAAACACACATTAGTCTTTGGGTCGTTGCATAACTCTTCAGCAGTTACGATGCCATCTTTTAAAATGTCCTTCCGTGACAAATTCCCAACTTGCCAGCTGTTTTGGTGTGGGATTAAACCCTGTCAGTGTGACCTTAGACAGAAGGGCTGCTGGAATTGTTGGAGTAAGTTAGCATTATTCGGAAGACAGGCTGAAAAACGTGGCGCCGCCCCGGGTTTAAATGGATTCTGAGGCTGTGTATCTATAGAAGTCATTACATTTATGTTCATTGATTTATTCATTTGTCAGATACTGAGAGTGACCAAAAGGGCGTGGGGAAAAAAAATAAAGAGGTTAAAACGCACACACAGTATAATCATAGCTTCGATCATGACTGATGAGACAACGCCGACGTCTGGGAGTCTTGGGTCTGGCACCGGAAACCAGGCCACAGGGTTGATCATATGTACCTAGCATGCTTTACTGAAGGCGAACCCAGCTGGGTCATTCGTTGTTTGTATGGCACGAGTTTTGATGACTGCAACACTGCCCACTTGAAGCTTTTTTTAATAAAAGGAACTTGTTCACATCTCTTTATCATACCCTGGCTTCTCATTTTGCAAACTGTACAATTACAAATATTTCAGAATCTAACTTTTCCATTTTATGAACTGCATTTTCATCACTTCACTTTATTTGTTGCAGAACAAAATCCACTGTCAAGTTGATAGATGGTAGGAAAAAAAAGAGTATGACCACCTTGACTGAACTTAGTTCCACAGCTCTACAGTTTACAGTATTTTGTGTCAGTGACCCATAACAAAATAAAAATTACTTTTAGTTTAGGCCAGTAGTAACAAAATATTCATACACTTTATTTTTATTTATTAAAGCTTTACCCAGGTTTATAGTAGAATGTCACCTATGACCAGAGAGTTCAACACAGTATCCATTAACCATTTACCGAAGTGACTTTGTGGTAAAACTGACTTTAGAGCTGCTAACTGTGTTCAAAACTTAAGGAGCTACTGAATTAGATTTCTGACTGTGGAGTTTGACTTTACCCATCCACAAAAACTTTGATTCAGATTAGGGAATAAAGTGTTTAAATTAGTCTGTATATGAAGATAGATAATACTTATAAATATGATATTTGCTGCAGTGCGGTGTTTTCAGCCAGTGGGCACTGTAGTGGGAGTATTGATTTAATTATGACAGTAATAGAGAGTGATTTGTATTGCATTTTCATATAGGTCTTCTCTTTGATGTTGGTTAACGTGTAACACCCAATGACCATGAATGTAAGTGCTGTGGTGCGAAGCCAGTCCATTAACACAGATGTGATGCACGTGAGAATTGCAGTGTGGATAGAGTTTATTGATCCCTGGGTTTTTTTTTTTTAGAGTCTGCACTGCTCAGGAGTCCTTAGGCTGGTGGATGTGAATATGAGGCTTATGTTCAGATGCCAGGCGGGTGAGCAGAGACGAGACTGTGTAACTAGAACGTACGGAGGAAGGGTAATGATGCTTCAACCAGTGGTCATCGAATAATGGGGTTGTTAGCACACTAATGGAGAATTACCAGGGGCGGCAGTACTGTAGTGTAGTTTCAGGAAGACAAACAACAAGGACCAGGGACAGCAGTACAGTGGAGAGGATTCAGGACCAGGGACAGCACTGTCTATACTGTGTGGTGTTGTGGACTTGAAGTATATAACTGTGTAGATGTCATGCCAGGAAGAGATCTTTAGCTCATCTCTCTGACACAATATAGACAAAAAAGCTGTTCCTTAACTAACACCTTCAACTAATAATGCTAGCTGTTACTAAGGGCCCTGTTTACCCTGTGTGGACAAGTATGAGGGAAAAACACACTGTTTTACATGTTCCAGAATCACAGGGATATGAAACTATTCTCTGAATGGGACACCAGACCATTGCAGTGTGGCCAAATACATATTGATATTAACACACAGACCCACAACGGGCAATTTAGAGAAACCAATTAACCAGAAATACGTGTCTTTGGACTGCGGAAGGAAACTGAAGCACCTGGAGGAAACTCACAGACACGGGGAAACATACAAATGGAGTCGGATTTAAACCCACAACAAACGACCCAAATGCTGACAGGTATCAATAATATTGTGCTTCTGTGCCACTCCACTAATAAAAAATTAATTATTCATATATTCTGTGAGATGAGTTAATATTTTGAAAGTTCTGAGCTACCATACATTAAAATTAAAACTAATTTTAAATGACTGAAGGTATGAATATTTTGCCTCTCCAGACTCAGTGCTGACCTTTGATGTGCAACAATCATTTTATTGACCCACAACACTCAGAAACACCAGATATGAGCTTTAAACACTGTGGAAGTGAGTTGAATTAAGGTGGCCCCATACAGTTATTACATACAGCATTGTTGGGTCCTCTTTACTGCCATGTGTCACCTAAGTGCGTAAACTTAGGTTGCATTCTCTCCATTAGGGAATAAGACGTAGCTTCTAGGATTTCGAGCCATTCCCTCTGTCACGTGGCCCAGTAAAACTCTGTCATTCTTGGCAATGTGTGCAGTTTTTAAAGTGCCAGCACCACCATTAAGATGACGGATGATGTTGCTGCAGTGCAGGCCTGACAAGCCCCCCGTTAGGCTTTAATAAACGGGCCTCTTACTCATAACCCTCTCACATCCTTCACGGTTCTCACATCACACTTTACTTTGCATTATTTATTTGCTTAGTAGATGCCTCCACCCAGAGCAGCTTGCAGTTTTCCAGTTTGGATCTTCAGAGGGAGCAATTGTGGATTGTGCAAACGACCAACTGCGTGACCAACAGCAACCATGTGGTTCAGTGCCCACTACTGCATTTCAGTATTGCTGGGTTTGCATCCGTTCCTGCAAACAGAGCCTCGCTGTCAACTATTGAGATGGATGTGGAGTTTCTGTTTGAGTTTAATTAGGGTCTATGAGACTGGCTCTGTTCCTAACTCATTTTGTTTGTAACTCCGAAGTCACATTTAAACTGAGTAACGTATTAAAGGCTATTCAACTAACATCCCTTTTATTATGTCTTATTTAGGTTCTGTAAAAGTCTTGAATATAACTTTGACCAAAAATGCTTCGTTGGGGTTTTTGGTTTAATATTTTGGTTTTAGATTTTGGTTTTCATCACCTTTCATCCTTCCATCAATTATCCACAACTGCTGTAGTCTGGTTAGAGTCGCAGCAATGTGGAACCTACCCTTGGGGAAAAGGGTATGAAACTACACCCTGAATGGGACAGCAGTCCAATGCAGAGTGGCTATTAGCTTTCAGCTATGTGAAAATGAAAGCTAAAATATAGCCCATCTTTGATTTTCCAGATTGTGTGGGTGGAGAAGGTAGCTGTATATGCCGAAAGTCCTGAAAATTAACCATAATGTAACGGTAATATTTTTTTTCTTTGGCACTGTATAGTACGGCACTACTACAGTACTACAATAACAAATGTATTAATTAATTTAATGTGTAATGAAAGTGCAATAAAGTGACTACTGTAACTGAAACACACGTACAGTAAAGTGAGTTGTATGCAGAAAGCAGTGAATAAGGTGCAGAATTAGCTTCATTAGAACACCACTACAGGGGCGTTGGGTCAGTTGACCACTGTGCACCTTCATCACGCTAACAGTGGAGATGGTTGGATGATTCTTTAAGACAGTATCACAACTGTTTAAAAGACTATTTTATGCATTAATAAACTTATTTTCTTCAAAAAAGGCTAAAAAGTAGTTAAATAATTTTTCTTATACTTAAAATGCCCCCCCCCCAATATTTAACACATTTCTGTATTTGTTCTGGAATATTTTTGTAATGATCCATAAAATCTGAAATCCATAAAATGAAGGTGCGCTAAGTCAGGTTCATACTCCACAGAGACACACTGTGTTCTTTTAATATCATTTCGATTGTCATTTTGAAAGGTGAACACAAGTCATATTTCGTAGACTCGGAATTCTAGAAAAAACGTGAGCGAAATGTAATTAAAAATTAACCCAGAAACATTTGTATCTTTTAAAATGTGCAGTTTGACCAGTGTGCTTAAGAAAGCTCAGAAACATTTCCCTTCTTGACCCAGCTGTTTTGTCATTTGTCTGCACCTTGATCTTTGTGTATGTTTGTTTATTTGTATATCCATGTGTTTGCCAGTAGAGAGAACTGAATGCAGACTGTCTGATGTTTTTTCGGCGGGGGGTTGTTTTATCTGGCTTCCCTTGCAGAAAGTATCTCAGTACACAATCATTGTCCAGGCCACAGACATGGAGGGCAACCTGAATTTTGGCCTGTCCAACACTGCCACGGCTCTGATCTCCGTGACTGACGTCAACGACAACCCCCCGGAATTTACTAGCAAAACGGTGAGTGGGCGATGAGCAAGTGAACAAGCAGGAGGAGATCATAGCTGCCCAGTTACTGAGACTTTGTCCAGTGATGAGGTGCCTTTGGGAAGTAGCTCTTCTCTCAAACAAGAAGACTACAGTTTCAGATCTCTTTCCCCACAATGCTCCATATGTGCTAGTAGAGGGCACTTCACCCAAGACAAAGTGGTTATACGTTGTAGCTTACAGTGATTTGTCCATGTATACATCTACAGGTAATTTTTATTGTATCAGTTCAGGGTAAGTACCTTTGTCAAGGGTACTAGTGCAGGAGCAGGGGTTCAAACTTGTCCCAGAAACCATCCTGTGCAGAAACACATCGTCGCAATGTCCAGTACAATAGGAGAAAAGGAGTGTCCCGCTGCTCTTTGTGTGTGTGTGTGTGTGTGTGTGTGTGTGTGTGTGTGTGTGTGTGTGTGAGAGAGAGATAGAACTGCAGCTGCTGCCCCTCCATCCATCACACCCCCTGTAACGCACCCACATACAGAGTGGTGTCTGACAGGCCAGACTAATCGCTGCTGGAAACAGGTATGGCTGTGGTGCCTCATTTCCCACCTGCCGCTCGGGGGCAGGTCTATGCAGACACTGGACCCCCACAGCGATGGTGCCCATGGCAACCACGATGCACGAATATTTAGGTTTTGATCTTCCCTCTGGTTTTGACCCGTGACACTCTACTCAATTCCATGCAACTTATTGCACAACTGAAGAACAGCTTTGAAACACTTTACTTCCCCTCTTCTTCTCCCCAACAGTCCAACAGCCCTGATATTTTTAACAATGGAAATTTTACACAGCAGTTTTAACAAGCACTTCTCTGACACCAGCTTTCACTCACACCCCTCACCCAGGAGGAGACAGGAAAGGTATATGAGTCACCTGTACTGCTGTATGGGTCCCTCGTTCAAAATGCCACAATACCCAGATACACAGTGTGTTCCTTACATTTGCATATTTTGCTGACACTTTTCTCCAAAGCTTCTTACCCTGATTTACCCATTAACACAACAGGGTAATTTCTTCTATGTCGATTCCAGGTGAGTATGTTGATCAAGGGCACTACAGCTGAATGTGAAATTAAAATCTCAGTTTTTCCAGAGCACATGTGGCAGTTCTTGCCACGGTGCCCCCACCCTTAAAGAATGAGACTTTGACCCACACTTCCCATCTCCATGTTTAATGTCCTAAATCCTGCTTCACACCACTGTGCGAAGTGTGAACATGTCATGTGGTAAGTCTGCAGTGTAAAACATTAGAATGCGAGGGGCTTGTTGGATGGCTTTTTTAATATGAATATTTTATCAAGTCCTGCTTGTTGAAGTGTGAAGCACCACAGAAAATAACCAGCGTGTTAATTACTTTTCATCACCTGAAGGATTTTTCTGGCATCGGTGTTTTGTCTCTGCCCTTGCCTCCAAGAATCTGAGCATTTCCGGGCCCTTGAATGGTTTTCAAGAATTTAAATAAGGGCAGGTTGGGTAATGTGTATCTGGACCCTGGGCCTGATTCTGACCCCCATGCCCTGCCCTGCTCTGGTGTCTTGCTGAACCATCTGACTGAACCTGTGGCCTATCATTTATGCAGTGATTTGCATGTTGGCACCATACTCTAACTGTATACCCCAGCACACCCCTTGCTGACACTAAACAAAAAAACTACAAAAAAGACTAAGCACCTTGTAAGCACCTTGACCTTCGTCCACTAGAGAAACCAAAGAATGGGCAGCTTAGCCTAAATGATTTTCCTAAAAGGGCAGCTGTGTGGTGACTGAGCAAATGTGCCATTTCCTGTCCCCATGTAAGCGTACAACAGAGTGTTTCCACATTCTCGGCAAAATCAGGTAGGAAAATTGAAATTAAGGAATCGGCACGCAGAGATAATCTACATACTTAATTTGTTTACCGATTGTCACAGCGGTGTTGCTGTGGGGGCTTGGATTCAATTCCAGAAAGATGATGAAGCTATTACTGCTAACAGTGGTTGGCAGACGCACTCATCAGCGTGCGGTTGAAGCATCACAGGATGACAGAGGCCCGCCGCTCCTGAGTGGGCCCCATGTGCTCCCATGTCGATGTGGTGTCAAGGCACCTTTTCCACTTTCACCACTTTCTCTGCCCCCCTTCAAATGGTCAGAGTTTTAAGCCATTTTCCCAGAACCACATTTTTAAACTCAGAGCATCACAGTGACATGTTACAGTCTATTTATTTATATTCCAATAAGGTTGTGAGTGCAGAACCAAAAAATAATAATCTTTTGAACATAACCTTAATATATGATCAGGCTCCTGCAGCAGGGATTCAAACCCAGGACCTTTGAGTGCAGGGCAGCAACACTAACCAGCATGCTAAAAATATAATAACTCAGTTTATGTTCTAACATCTTCAAAGCAAAAAATAAAAACATTAGATCATGATCTCTTTGTTCTATATTTTTACTTGTTTTTCTGACTTTGTTCTCCAAAGCAACGTGTAATATTGGATTTTTCTAATAACTGACTTAATAATTTACCCATTTGTACAGCCTGATAATTTTTACTGTATCAGCTTGGAGAAAGTACAGCAGGAGGTGGGTTTTAAACCTACAATCTTCCCATTCCTTGGCAAGCCAGCGCTGTAACCACTACAACACATATTGCTCTACTGCCTGAACTTGTTTTCCAGAGATGACACAAGTAGTAGATGATAACTAAATAATAAATTCAGTAATCTCTCGGTATCTGAATCTATTTTGTCCCTGAAAACACATCAGAAACCAAACTGAGTGCCTTTTTCCCTTTATTTTAAATGGGGAAAAATAAATAATGTGCTCTCAGCCCATCAGAAAACATCTATCAACCCAATTTGAGCATGATAAACGCTGTAAACAGCAGTTACCTAATTAGAAAACAATGTTTTCATTAATGTTTGTTTATACCATGTAGTGCAGCGTGTACAGTACAGCACATTTCCCATGTTTGTCACTGCATTACACACAGGAGATGAGAGGGCACATGGTGAGGTTCATACCCTGAGTTCAGTGTGCTGGGATGTTGAATAAATGAATAAAGATGTCAAAGTAACCTGTTGTGTCTGCCGGTTTCACACAACAACCTGCATTTAAATAAACAGCTTAAGTTAAAAAAAAGAAACATGCAGTAAATGCAGCAGCCTAAAGGTATTCAGACATTGTGAAACAGGAAACAGCTGATAACACCCCTGCATGCACGTGTCTAGCTTTGGATAAATTCATAACAGTTCAAAACAGAGTTCATTACAATACATACAGCATTTTTATTACAGTACACTGTGCACTATACATTTTTAAATCTTATTTTGATTTTTATTTGTATTTTGATTTTTTCATTATTGATAAGCTTTGTAAAAATTAGTTATTTGAAAAGTTTCTGTTTGGACACCAGTATATAGGTATTACTTTTTGAGAGCCATTATAGCAGAAATTTGAATACTGAGAGTTTGCATACTAATGAATTGCTCTATAATAATAAATACTTTTTAGTGTAGCACATGATGACAGTCATGGTGATGCATGAGGTGATGTTGCTTGGTTTGGACCCCATGTAGACCCCTCTCCCTACTGTGTTTCTTCTGCAGTTCTCAGGGGAGGTACCAGAGAACAGGGTGAATGCGGTGGTGGCCAACCTGACAGTCAGCGACCTGGACAAACCGCACACACGCAACTGGAATGCCGTGTACCGCATTGTGAGCGGTGACCCATCAGGGCACTTTGTCATCCGCACCAACCCGGTCACTAATGATGGCATGGTCACCGTAGTCCGGGTGGGTACCGCGTGTTAGTGTGCGTGCATGTGTGTGTGCGTGTGTGTGAACAAGAGAAACACTCCGATACAGCCTAACAGCAGGGATCCAAACCTGGCTGCTTCAAGGGGAAACCAGCAGCTCCAGCAACCTACAGTAAATATAATGTTCATTGTCAGTGCCTTGAAAAAATATTCAGACCCTTGACCACCGGATCATTTTACAGAATCAAAAATTTGACACTGACATCTCAGTCTCTGTAATATTTTGTTTGAAAACACTGAATTATTTTTGGCCTTAGTTTGTATATTTGAAAATGTTTTAGGTACAACTTACACTGAGATATTCTGTTGGGACCAGTGTTCACTCCACACACATTAAGACTTGGTAGACTCACTTTTTACTGCAGTAACAGATACAAATCAAATGTAACCTATTAAAAAATAATGGTGACATCAATGATTTAGAATAAGTGTTAGGTTTTTTCCAGATTAAAGTAGAAATTGGTAACTGTGAATGAAATAAACAATGCAAAACAGCAAAAACAATGATCGCAAAGGGGTTCTACAAAGCTATTTTCACATGTCACTGGTCTGAAGTGCATCTTGCTCACGTCTGTGTCCAAATTTGCGGTCCCTGCTCTGCAGCCTGTCGACTATGAGATGAATCGGGCCTTCATGCTCAAGGTAGTGGTGTCCAACCAGGAAGACCTGGCTAGCGACATCCAGTCATCCCTGCAGTCCACAGCTGGTGTCACTATCTCCGTGGTGGACATCAACGAGGCACCTTTCTTCCCCTCAAACCCCAAGGTGGTGCGCTTTGAGGAGGGCGTCCCCGCCGGCACCACACTCACCACTTTTTCTGCCACAGACCCTGACCACTTTGTCCACCAGCTGGTCAGGTACGAGGCGTTTGCAAACCTCCAGACTGGGAGACATTCCTGCCCTTCCTCTTTCTTTACACTCTCATTCTCCATCTTTTGGTCCATCACTCCCATGTTGTGCTTCCCAGCTCCACCCTTGAAGATTAGCCTGCCAGGGCTACAGCACCACAGGCTGGGCAGTCCCTTAAATTACAGCTTACACTTTTTGTTCCAAGGAGTAAAATATCGCACACCTCCCACTAAAACACAGCACCACACACAAACAAATTGTGCATTATTTGAAAATTCAAATGTCTTGTTCAGTTGTTATGTGGTGCTGTTTTCACAGTTACTTCATGGTTACCTCTAAAAATTATGTAGTTGGCTTTATTTATTTTCCTAATTTACTAGCTGAGTTACCTGAAACTAACCTGGGACAATAATGTTTAGCAGTGGAAAAGTAAACAGTATTAATACATTATATAATCACTATACTGTTTTACCATTAAAGTGGTTGCATTTAGTGTATTAGTGCTGTTGGACAGGTGAATGCCACAGATAGTGATGCATGTGCTGGTCGTAGTCAGGTGTTAAAAAAAAAACTGTGTGTATCTGTGGAGCGCGAAATTCCCTCGGTGTCACCACCCATTTTTCCAAGACTTGTCAAAGACCAAATTTAAAATTTTCAGAAAGGTAAGTAGTCTTTTTTGGAATTTAATGAACATAACTATCCAGAAATCTCACTTAAGGTGAGAAGTATATGCCAAATTTCAAGTCTGTTGGTTGAGAAATAAAGCCGTGCATAAAGAGCTTTATAGCTAAAAAGATGTATGAATGCAACACCACTTTCACAATCCTCAATACCATGTGGTAAATTCTTGGGGGTGCAACCTTGAGTTTAACAATTGCTGTATTATCAAACTATCTGATACTGGTTGTAACGTAAAAAGTCACCTTCACTAACCTGCTGTCAACTCGATGGCCTTATTTTATATATTAACTTAAGATAATTTGCTTGTTTTTCTTACTGAATGCTTGTTTGATGCATTTATTGTGTACTATGGTTAGCGGTACATTTCCACAGAGACCTTGTTTATGGGCCCTCATTAAAAACTTACTGTCTATTGGCTCCAGACTAGAGTCATGGATCAGTGGCATCAGAAAGTTACAGTGATGAACTCAGAGTCCAGCTCCCCATGACTGATGATGATGATGATGATGATGATGATTATTATTATTATTATTAGATGCAAACAAATCAGTAACAAGTCAGTTTATGTGAGGGTTAGCAGAGGCCAGATCTCAGCACAGCAAATGACAAAAACACAGCATCCTCTCCACAAACAGGAGTGCTGTATAATTCAGGCACTACAGACTCAAAATGTTGCAGTTGATAGTTTTCTTGGAAATAATGATCATCCTGCCATGACTTAACCAAGTCCACCAGGACAGAAGCTTTTGTTTGGCAGAGAAGGAACCTGGAGCCAGAGACAGGCTGAAACAAACAAAAGAACTGTGAAAGAACTGTGTAGTGTTGTGTGCTATGGTTGGGTTGGAACTTAAAATTGGACCTTGCTGGCAAAAGACCCTGGTTTGAGCCTCACTCCTGCTGTAGTACCCATGAGCAAGGTGTAAGTCACTCAGTTGTGCAAGTGAGTATATCATAGTATGGTGTTCTGGACAAAAGCATCAGTTAAATAAATAAAACAACTAAAAATGATGTTTTGTTCATTTTGTGGTGCTCACCATGTTTCTAATTCTCCTCTGTGTGACCCACCATGTAATTAGCTCAACTGAGCCTTACAGAAGGGTGGGAAGTGAGGAGCTTTAACCGCGAGAAGGTTATTCTGTTAGAAGAGTTTTTTTCCCTGTCTCTTTTCTTCCTTGTAATGACTTTATCAGTGCCATGTTTAACAATGTGCGCAGCCAACATCGGATATCATCTCCTACAAATTGTCCTTGTCCTCCAAAAACACCAAAACCACTTTGTGAAGGAACAGGAGCATTTCGTTGTTAATGTCTTCTACATAATGCTTAGTCCATGGAAGTGAATGAACCACACTTCACTGTGGTTTTTTTGAGTTGTGGTTCTTTTATAAATCCATAGGCATTGTGTTCGACCCAGTCGATGTTTGTCAATATGGCCACTAACTGGACAGTTTTGTCAGTGTACTATATTAATCACATATGAAGGGCTGCAGCTGTAATAATTTGGCATCTCATATTGAAAAAGTTTTAGGATTAGAGTTTTTGAAGATTTCCCAGTATATTTATCTGTTTTAATTATATTTTCTGAACAAATTTTTTTTCTAATGTATCTGTAGCAGATCAAACCCAGCCTATGTTTAACCTCCGAGCCATTAGATGGCAGTAAAGGAGCACCCAAACAGAATAGCACTGTGGAACTGCTATGTTTACAGCTCATTTCTCATGATTCTCAGTGGCAGCGATTAATAAGAGCATGAGGATGCAGCACATGTTTGTGGGATCAATCAGCATTAAAGAGGATTTTGTGAAACCTAACCATGGAGTAAACTAATAAACAGTTGTGTTATTGGGCTTGTTTTGGGATTAAAAAGTGGCTTTGGCAGAAAACTGATAACAAGCAATCTTCTGGCCCTAACTGTGCTGTTAAGTGGGGAAGAGGGTGCACAGAAGGTTGGTCATCTCTCTTGGACTCTATGGAAAACGTTCTGAAGGTGAGATACTGTGGACTGATGATCTGCTCTGATCCCTGTCATCTGCAGGTACTCAAAGTTGGAGGATCCGGCCAGCTGGCTCAGCATTAATGTCACCAATGGACAGATTGTCACCACAGACATTCTGGACCGTGAGTCTGTCTATGTAAAGAACAACGTCTATGAAGCCACATTTCTGGCAGCAGACAATGGTGAGTCCTCAGACACTCCTGCCCCCACATTGCTGAAGCTGAATATTAGTATCCTCTCATTCCAATAACCTAGAGGAGGGTTTGTGGGGGGTGGTGTTTGGAAATCTTTGTCACACAACAAAAACAGATGCCCTACATAACAGTAATGGAAATAAGCAGTTTGTGTTGCGCTGCAATCTCTGAAACAAAAGGAATAAGTGGCTTTTCTACTTGTAGCTCAGACACCAGTGGGAGATTTCTGATTATAGGTGTCATAGCATTTGTACTGAAAGGAGGAAAAACTCTTTTCAGGAATACAGTGTTTACTCCAAGGATGACAAGATGGTGCACCTGGTAGTGCCCGTTTCTCATAGTTCCTGACCTGTGAGTTTGGGCATCGGTTTCAAATCCAGCTGTCTGTGTAGAGTTTGTATGTTGTCCGTACATTCACATGGGTTGGTTCCTACAGTCCAAAGACGTGTTTTGGTGACTCTAAATTGTATGTGTGGTGGCCTTGTGCCCCATCAGGGTGTACTATTTGTTCTGCTTAATAGAAGCACAAATAGCTCTTTAACCGAAAGATTCTTAGTTCAAGTCCCAGGGAAGCAACACTTACTGAACTGCACTAGTAACTGAGGGAGGAAACGCTGCTGTGAGAGTCATCGTGCTCATGGACATTTTGTGATTGACGTGGACCTGACCCCTGTTTTCAATACCACTTTTTGTTTATGTTTGGTAATGAAAATTTCTATTAAAACATCGCTAAATATATTTGTACCTTTAGATGTGTTTTTTAGTTAATCAAAATAGCTCACAATTTAACAGATTTGTAGCGGTATGGTTCGCTGATGTAATTGAGTTTAGGTTGCCATCCTTCAACTGAAATAATTCATCTTCAGCGTCTAATGTTAATTCTATTTCATCCAATAAGTATTTAATGTGCTGCTCTAATTGGGGGATTAGTTTCCATTATAGTTCTGTTTCTCTGCTTTCACTGTGTAATATAACTAGTGAATGAGGGCTGTGGTGCAGAGCTGTATCGGTCCTCATGAAGGAAACGCGGTGTGTGTCACATAAGCCGACAGCACATGCTACGTCTGTGTATGTTTGCGCGCTACACGATAATTAACATGACGACTTATTCATAATTTCCTCTTTAATGCGAGGAGACGCCAGTGTGAGGTACACATTTAGTCCGTCACGGATCTTCTGTGGATTATTTATGTCGCTATGTTGATATTTATGCTTGCTGAAAAGCTTAATTTCATCCAGAGATTTCCGTGTCATAATCTAGGCCTGTCTACTCTTGTGCAGAATAAGAAGGTGCTATGGAGATGATGGTACTGTGAAAGTTTCATACATGTTTATTTCCACTCCTCGTCATTATTCTAACAGTTCAGCTGAACCACAGTGATTGATATCGTTGCTGATGTGTGAATTTCAACATTGTTAAAACTACAAAATATATACAAGATCTGAGTGGCATTGTTACATTTCACAACATTTTCATTAAACACAGAGGAGAGCTGAGATACTATTATAAATTCTAAGTAGTACATTGTGAATACAAAGATCACTAGGGCACAGCTGGGGAGAGCGGTGATTTGGGTCTTGAGGCAGGATGTCTGGTTTACTTATTATTAAGAGGTTTATTTATTTGCATTTCAGCATGTACTGTTTTTCAGAGCAGCTTAAAATTGTTAGATTGTTCCTGCGAATTATTCAGTTGTGCATAGCATATAGACAAGACAGGTAGTCGTGAGCAGATACAGCAGAGAAATTACAGCACACAGCTCTTAGTCACCTCTGTGGTTCCAGTCATCACTAAATCTAAGGGATCACATACTTCTTGCATCCTTGACCTTGAATATTTGAACATGATGTTCAATCCTTGTTGTTCTTCGTGGGCCTTTAGTTTCAATCTGGATTTCTTCAAGACTGTAGGTTGCACCAATGCCATAGTTACCTGTCTTAATCAGTTCTTCACCTTTTTCTAATGCTTTAATAAATTGGTTTTCCTATCTTTAGGATGGTCTTCTTGAACTTCTGATGTTCTCCAGACACCACCCTAATTACTATAATAATGGTTCCACGGGAGCTATGATTTTTGTTTCTCTGATCAAAATATGAAAATGTGCCAGAAATGTGTGCTATTAGTTTAATCAAACTGCCTTTATCCATCACTATGACATGGATGAAGATCAGATCACATTCAATGAATCATCCCCTGCAGAATCTAGAAGGATACACAGGCTTCACAAACTGTCTCAGAACAGTATGTGCTACAGTGTAAGTTTTGTTTTGTCTTCAATCTACACTACGAAAGACTCTAAGCATTGTTCTTCACTCTGTGCCACAGGCTCTCCCTCCGCCACTGGCACAGGCACACTGCAGATCTACCTGATTGACGTGAACGATAATGCTCCGGTGCTGGTGCCCAGAGAGGCACAGATCTGTGAGAGGCTCCGCGGCAACAGCAACAGCAATGGAAACGGCATCAACATCACGGCATCCGACGCCGACATCGATCCCAATGTGGGGCCCTTTGTCTTTGAGCTGCCAACCCACCCGACCAGCATCCGTCGCAACTGGACCGTGTCCCGGCTGAACGGTAAGAGGACAACGCATTTCCTTCACATATTGAATATAACGGATCAAAGTCAAAAATCCAGTAGTAGCTGACCCCGGCAAACCCCATATTAACACCGATGCCTCTATAAAGCCACAACCCCAGGTCCTGATTACAGCACCCCCTTCCCTGTGCGCCCCCTGCAGGTGATTATGCTCAGCTGAGGCTACGCATCCAGCATCTGGAGGCGGGTGTGTACGATGTGCCTGTGGTCGTGTCCGACTCTGGGAACCCACCACTCTCCAGCAGGTCCATAATCAAGGTGAAGGCGTGTCCCTGCGATGAGCATGGCGACTGCACCATAGCGGGGGCTGTGGCAGCTGCCGGCCTCGGAACGGGAGCCATCATCGCTATTCTCATCTGCATCATCATCCTGCTCAGTGGGTGTCGCGCTGCACAAGCACGGACAGATATGCATTAACACACAGTCACACGTGCAGAACTACATGGGGAAGCTACCCATTTTGGTCTCTGTGGTGATGCATTACTTCTGTCCCCCCAGTCCTGGTGCTGATTTTTGTAGGCTGGATCAAACGCAGGGAGAAGGAGCGGCAGACCAAGCAGCTGCTCATTGACCCTGAGGACGACGTGCGGGACAACATCCTGAAGTATGACGAGGAGGGAGGCGGTGAGGAGGACCAGGTAGGCCTCTGTGTGGGGCTATCACTCTTACACTGACACCCACACAGAAATATTCACATTCATACACTCTTTTTGGGGTGAAACATGGCAATGGCCTGGCAGCATTTGATCAAGGGGGAAGCAAGATGCAGATCTGGGACTTAATTTGTACAAGATAATGTTTTAAGGTTGCCAGCCATTGATCACATGCATGACTAAGACAGAGTAGATTACATACCAAGCTTGATTCTTTGAATGTAAATACTTTCACTATTGAAACTGACTTCCAGAATCAATTGCCATTACAAGTCATAATTTTCACTGGTTGTTGATAAGGTTCATGCTGGGTTGTGTCCAGATGGTCTTGCTAAACTTTGACCCTCTGCAGGACTATGACCTGAGCCAGCTGCAGCAGCCTGAGTCTCTGGAGCACATCATCAGCAAGGTCCCAGGAGTCCGCCGTGTGGATGAGCGACCCGTGGTGCCTGAGGCACAGTATCCCACTCGCCCCACCTTACCCCACCCTGGGGACATCGGGGACTTCATCCATGAGGTAGGCCCGCACATCGCTGTTTCGCTGTTACAGGCATAGAACCATTACAGTGCAACACTTGAGGACATTCACTGTCCCACTGCAGGGCCTGCGAGCAGCGGACAATGATCCCACAGCGCCACCCTATGACTCACTGCTGGTGTTTGACTACGAGGGCAGCGGCTCCACGGCCGGCTCTGTCAGCTCCCTTGACTCGTCCAGCACTGGTGACCAGGACTACGATTATCTCAACGACTGGGGGCCACGCTTCAAGAAACTGGCTGACATGTACGGCAGTGGGGGGGATGACTAGGGGCAGGCCTGCCTGGGACAGCACCCCCATGACCACCCCCCAGGACAACACTATCAGTGACGTCAATTGCAAGAAGGGCGAGGACATTAGCAGCGTGACTCTGGGTCCTGCGGCTATATTTAAAGAGGCTTTTTCCCCCCTCCTCCTATTTTTTGGTAAGTGTTTGGTGTGTTTTCATGCTCCTGACTTCTCTCAGTACATCCCCCCGGTGTTAGAAATGGGCTGTTCTGTGGACTGAGAGACTTTTACAACAAGGTTGAGCGTGTTGCACGTGAAAGAGTGAATTTTCCCTCCTCTTTTTGTTTCTCACTGTCTCGCTCAGAGTGTGAAAGGGGCACTCTTTCCCAACTTGAATTCCTTGTAGAACAGAAGCACGTTTGTTATGAAGTGCCTTTCGTCGTGTGTTTTCGTCGCAGTCCCGCTATCTCAGGATCGGTGGCCGCTCAGGCGCTTCGGCTCGGCGGCACACTCCTCACTCTACACCTCTATTCCTCCCCGGCCCTGTCAGGAATCATGGGCAAACATCCCCATTAGGAAGTCGGGCCGCTTTGCGGAGATCTGCAATGTATGTCTGTGTGGAGAACTTGGGCCTGTTCTAAAGACGGTGGATTATAATTTCTGGGCAAACAATGTGCTTAGTGCAAGTTAAACAGCTATTTTTGTCAATGGGAGCTAATCAATATACAGTATTTATTGTTGTGCTGATCCAAACTCAAAGGCATAACCTCCTAGCGGCAAGGATCACAAGAACATCACTTTTTACAAATAGTCACAAAAAGCTCCTGTGCAGAACAATGTCTTGTGGTGACATCGGAACAAGAATGAACAAAACTTTGGGATTTGTGCAAATGGAAAAACTTCCCTCGTTCATCGACGTCACACGTCTGGGAGTGTTTGAACTTGGATGCCTCTCTTTCCTGTAGAATTTGTGTTGCTTCACACTCTGTAAAAGGTCATCTGAGCATGACTTAAGATGAGCAAAAAGGCAACGTGGACAAGAAATGTTTCTTTTTTCTTTTTTATTTACGAAATGAGAAAGTGCATGAGTATTAGTTTTATTCTGCAGAAGGAGTGTTGACGTGGCACTCATTGCTGTTCAGCCAGATTGGAGAATGTGATATGATTGGTGCGCAAATATTTACACTGTAAAAAGATTCAAAGGACAAAAAAAATGCATAAAACCTCTTTTTGGAAAATATGTAAAGAAAGCAAATAGTGCTGATGTCTTAGTTGGACGGGACTGCATTGTGGAACCTGTGCAGTTTAAAACTTTGGCTTCATCTTCCCAGATGCACCATCCTAATTTCACTTTTGCAAAATGGCGAGTGTTGTACAAGTTCTGTTGTTTTTACACTGGAAATGCTGCTCCCGCCCCATGTCACGTGTCTCACTGCGTTGCGTGTCCTCACTGCAGAGTGCCCCGCTGAGGAAAAGCACTGGAAGCGACCGATGGTCTTTGCTGCTCATAGGTGTTTGGTGCTTTTTACTCATTTCTTTTTGTTCTTCTAAATACTGGATATGTGCATTATAAAATAAAATGTTTTGAACAAACCTGCACCTTCAATTTTAGATCAACATGTTGTCTATGGGTAAAACTTTTGTGCTGAGGCAGGTTGTGTTACATAAGGCTTCACTGAGTCCACTGCCACTGGGGTGACCAGGACAGGGGTCAGTACTACTGGCACGGATAGGAACCTAAAAAGTTAATAAATTACATTGGAGTGTGACTCTACCAAATTCATCCAGACCTCCTCCAGGTGTCACAGTGAAGAAGGAGCAATGCCACCCACACTAAGCTCCTGTGCTGCTCCCCCTTGCTGGCTGCTGTACCACCATAGTTGTGCCAGCATCACGCCACAGGAAAGCAGGGGGTTCTAATCCCTCTGCGCTTTGTGTCAGTCAATTAGGTGGATGACTAATCCCTGGCGGTATTCCTGTTAACCGTGCACCACCATGGGAAGCACAGAAATATCACTCACTGCACCTTGCCACAGATGTCACACATACACTTCTCCTAGTGGATGATTGGAAGATGGAGGGAGCATCTGCAAGAGGTGCAGGAACAGGTGGCTGCAGGAATCAACATGGAGAGGAGAGTGCCACCATCCAGAGTGCTGGAGGGACAGCAGAGTACTTGTCCTCACTGCACATCTACCTGTACTGATACACACTGTACTGGTCCTGGTTTTTTCCCCTCTCTTCCTGAAAAATGAATTTGGGAAACACCTTTAAATTGTCTGTGTTGTTCTCCTTAAAATTTCTTTCTACTCCATTAAGTTTTTGTCCATATACAGCAGTTTGGGATACATCTGTGGTACTGTTGCTCCTGGAGCAAATACAGGCTGTGTTTACCCCTTATGTCAAAAGATAGTAGTAAAAGGCACCCAAACAGGAGTGTGGGGCTGTACTTATTCAGTGCACTTTCATAGTGTTTAAAGAACATGTCTGGTGTTTCCAAGGGCTGGCGATCAGTAATGCTGATAAACAGGCACGTTCATGACATGAATCCATAAACAATAGGCACTGAATATGAATTTCTGGATTCAATATATTTGGATTTTCTGTGACTGGTAAATTTAAAAAAAAAAGTTTTAATTTGAATCCTTCATAAGATTAATAAGACCACGAAAAGAAGTCTTAGAACTTTGTCTTAGTAGCTACTTATAATTTGGTAGATGGGGTTTTATGGAACTAAACTGGTTTATCTGTATTATTGACTGTGATTTATGATAAAATGAGACAGACTTTGGAGTTGTGAACAGTACGAGTTAAGAACTGAACTTTGGTCACTATTGCGTTTATGTATTGAATGGTGCGCTGAAAAGACACTGAACCCCCTAACTCCCCTCCCACAAAGGAAAACTGAAACAACGCCTACCCAAGTGCATGAATAAAAAACAGTGAGCAGGGTGCCTGGTTCTGCTTCAAATCTGTAGTTCAGTCTGTGGAGCTGATAATAAAAGGTCCAATGATTTCTGATTCATCAGAGCTGTCAATAAAATACCAATATCATCCTATCAGTTCACCTTGTAATTATAGAAGGACTGAAACTGCATCATATGAGAGATATTATAACACCGTTATAGGGTATGTTAAGGCCTACTATTGTATAAGAGTAACGTGTTTATTTTCAGGTTAAGGTATCCTCAGGGGTAAACAGGATCACCTTTGTGGATCTGCTGTCAGTCTGTTTTGGTCCCACTTTAATTGTTTAACAAGCTTATATGAAACCATGGGCTGATGCCATGTGAAGGATGTGCTGTTGATGTGGAAAAAAGGAGGCAGCAGTGACCATTACCTTATTTGCAGTTTGGGCACAGTTTCCTCAGCACCCCCTGTGGCCAATAGTAAAGCTGCGTGACTTGTTCATTGGCACTGCATGCCCCCGGATCTCCTGAGTCACTTTACCAAACATACATACCAAACAGAAGGCAGGGCAGCTGGAGCATGTGGGAACGTCATTCTACTTTTATATAAATGATAAAAGAAAGAGATTTAAATATTCTTTGTATAATGTAGCTTGTTTTATGTTTGTTAATTTAATGGGCAGTTTTCTCCAAAGTGACTTACACTGTTAAGCAATAATTTACGCAACATTTTTACTGGAACTGCTCAGGGTTAGCAGCATGATCAAGGTAGTATAGCAGGAGGTGCAATTTGAACCCAAGACCTTTACATTATACATAATGATGCACATTCAGGGTGTACCACAACCTACTGGTCAAAAATATCAAATTATCAACCTTAAACCCTGGTCATTTAACATCACCATAAATAAATGACAAATACTGTATGTATATATTCATTGTTATAAGTCACATATGCAGTTTTCTATGTTGCAGTGCCAGATTTAACAGTATATTTTTGTCATCTTGTCCTCAGGTCAGGTAGGACTAGATCCTCTTGAGTTATGTTGTGAGTGCTGGTGACTGCACATTTTCTCACTTATTAATCACAAATGTGTTTAATTGCTCTTTGTTCATTCAAATTGTAAAGGCAGTGCAGTCGTGCACATAATAAACTGTCAGACATGCAGATTAACACCCACAGACACAAACAAACAGTGGTAAAACAAGACAAACAGGACTGCTTTAACCCACAAGCCACCAGTCTGCAGGTGGGCATCGAACTAGTGACCCACTCTCTGAGGTGCCATACATAGTGCAATGTGTGCAGCAGTGATTGGAGCCATCCAATTGCACCAAAACCCCTGTGGTAGTACCCTTGGTCAGTACTTACCCTGAATTGCTCCAGTAAAAATTACCCTGCTGTGTAAATGGGTAAATCAGTATAAATTTGATTTACATTGTAAGTTGCTTTGGACTGGTGTCAGGTAAATGAATAATAATGATAGTAATATTCAACTTTATCACTGCTGTGTAGTGCTGTGTCTAAGGCATTTGGTGTAGTGTACATTGGGGATATGTCTGTGTATCTAAACTTACAGATGTATAAATAGAAGCATGTTTACAAGAATTATTTTTTTAAATTTCGAAGGAGGTGATGCAAATATTTGACCTCTTTGTTGTCAAGTTACAAATTCCAAGCAATTGTAACTCTGCAAAGGTTCAGAGTTATAAAAAAAGAATACCATCTTTGACCAGAATAAGTGTCTTTTTGGTTATCCTGTTCTTGACAAGTGAAGAAGTATTTATTTGGCATCTAAATGGCAGTCTATACACGCTGCATCATCATGAAAAATCAGTGCTAAAAATAAGTCCCTGCCAAGGAATATGCCCTATATTTTGTAGCTCTAAAACCAGGCTTTTTTTCTTGAAGGGGGATGTGTCATTCTGGTATGTTTTTAACAGAGACAGATGTGTGAGAGTCCTGTCTGCTCAACAGTGTAACAGATGGATCATTGACAGCTTTTCATTCATGTTATTGTTCTGTTTTTCATATATCTTTTGGAAGTTTTGGAAGTGTGCTACAGCAGAAAAGATTTGAACCCAGATTTCTCAACTGCAGGTCAACCCCACTAATCACTATGCTACCTGCTGTTCAATATACCTGTCAAGTGTGCAGTGGTCTGTTCTCAAACAAATCTGAGCTCGAGCCCATGCAGTTAGTGCCAAGGCCTTCACAGGCTGGAAATCCTCAGCGTTCAGGTATCACCTTCCCAAGAGGAGACATGTCTCAACTGCCAGCACACATCCCAACAAGGCAGGTGAAGCAAACGGGATAAACTGTCCCCTGATGGAACCAAGAAAGCCAGGCCTGTCTGATTCACAGCAAAACAGGAGGTAAGAGGGATTGTGCTCCATGGATGAAAGGTGCCAGATGTTCCCACTTTATTTTTTTATTCCAGTTGTTTGGAATAGAGGCGAGACTGAAGGGCAACTTAATACACCTGTGTGTTCCTGACAGAAAGGGTGCGATCCCCATGACCTCTGCTCAGGTGAGTGCAGGGTATTAAAGTGGAAGAACAGGAAGGGAGATGACTAGCACACCACCACTGGAATCTGCCGTGGCCCTGTAAACAATTCAAAAATAATATAAGCACAAACAGACAGAAATAGGGCCACTGAGTTTCAACCTGGTCTTTTAAAGAATGCAGTGTATAAACACACCAATTCTTATCTGTATTCTACCTTGGCTCCCATTCGGAAGCAAATTATTTATACATTTTGTATTTTTGATTGTGATTCTGCTGATGTTATAAATGAACGAAGGAAGCAGGATGCAGCAAATAAATGAGAAATAAGCAGGATGCAGAGCTCGTGTGCAGGCAGCTTACCTGCATATCTGCTAGTGTCTTTGCTTGACAGCATTTAGCTATAGTTCATCATTTAGTGAGTTTTAAATGTAATTTAACATTTTTAAAAAATCAAACCACTGTGCTTGAAGCCCATTGTACAATAGTTATACAGATCTGTGGTCCCAAGCATTGTTGTCTTATTCTCATTTTCTTCTCTCAATCCAGTTCTAAGGCACAGCCTTCCATAAATTCATGCAACAATTTTATTCTTAACACAATTAAACTGAAATCCTGAGGTGGATTAAAGTCCCATCCAGGGTTTTCATAGCTTGGCATCCAACAATTCTGGAACAGGCCCTAGACCACTGCCACCCCAACCAGGATTAAGCATTTAACAGTAATACATGGATGGATTTAAATGCGAACATTGTATTTGGGGGGGGGGTCACAGTGGTGCCACAAGTAGTGCTACTGTCCCACAGCACCTGGGCTGTTTGGGTTTGACCACACCTTAGTCTATGTGGAGATCACATGTCCCCCTTGTGTCTGTGTGGGTTTCCTCCCACAGTCTAAGACATGTTTCAGATTAATAGGTCACTCTAAAGTGCCCATAGTGTGTGTGTCCATTTTACCATGAATTGACATCCCATCCCAATAGTGGGCCTTCCTAGCCCAGTGCCCAGTTGTTCCAGCATAAGTTCAGGACTGCTGTGATGCTAACCAGTACAGGTGGTTATGGATAATGCATGTTGGTATGAAACTCATCCCCAGCTCCGACTGGTCAACACTAATCACTCACTGGTTTAACTGCAGGGTAAGTAAGATACTGAAAACAAGAAAAGGAGTCAGGTGACGGTCAAAACACATTTTTACTGGTTCACCATAAACAGGACTGTGACTGATAGCCGACCACAGCACTGTGGAACTGTTAGTTTCAGGGAGAGAAAGTTAAAACATCAAATTTCAGAAGGAACCAAATGAGAGTGAAAGAAAAACAACAGTAAAAGTTTTGTTTGTTTTCTGCTACAGTACTCGTATAAAAGAGAAACGTATCCAATAAAAAAAAAACTCTACTCTGAAGATGATACATTTACTCCACAAATTTACTTAAGTACAGGTAACTGAGTGAATGTAACTCAATATTAGTCACAATATAATATAAATGTGGAGCTCAGTCTTAACCATTACCAGGCCAAATATCCACTCTGCTAACAAAACTGCCCCCATACATCTACACACATTTCAAACTGACTTGATAGTTTAACAAGAGTTTTAATCCATTCAAAGTGCAGCTCAGTGGCCACATGATGCTTCTGTAGGGCTGCTTTTCTGGGGTCCACCTGCAGCTACCTATCCTGCACCACAGCAGCAGCCTGGCGAGACACCCTGAGGCGCCATGGAGCAAAGGTGGTCAAATACTGTTGGCAGCTTTAATAATGATACATAACTTTGCTGTCCAGCAGTAAATAGCTTCCAAACCGATCAGATGGCAGCATCATCTTAGCTGGTTGTTAAACAACTCGGCACCTTCTTTGTGATCCTAGACACCTGAGAAGTGAGACCTGCATGGACAGGGGTCCACAGGCCTGGTGCTCCTTCGGCCTCCACGCGCAATAGATACAGAAGAACTGTACAATGGGGAGTGGGACATGTTTGATGGATTGATTGATTCAGCCTGAATGGAATCTACTTCTAATAATTACCACAAGCCATCACGCACATCCACAGGCAAAGCTTTACTTCCTGCACATTTCGTTACTATTACCTGGGATGTTTATGAGTGGATCAGCAGGGGGTGTAGTGGTTTGAGCTCTTGCACTGTAACTGAGACCCAGTCTCTAATCCCACGTCCTGCTGCACTTCTCATGTTTAAGGTAATTACCCTGAATTGATACAGTAAATTTTACCCTACTTTATAACTGGGTAAATCTGTGTAAGTAGCTTTTCAGTTAAATGTTTTTTTCCTTTACTTGGGTTTTTATGAAAAGTGAAAGCAGTGAAGGGTCTGTTTAGGGTGACTCAGCAGTTCTGCTGTAACTATTAAAGTACACACTTTAAAACACAGCAGCGTTGTTAACCTTCCAACATAGTGAGGAACTCCTTAAATGACTCTGAAGCAGGGAGATTTAGGAAATTGTTTTTACCTCAGTGTAACACAAAAGACAAGACAAGATGGAAAACTGACCCTGGAAATGAACTTCTTTACATTCTATGGAATAATGTGCTTCTTCAGGGTGCTGTCTCTCTGCCTCCCCATCATTCAGGTTAAACAGTTGCAAACTGCAGGTTGAAGTTTTAGCCAATCGAAGGCGCTCTAGAGACACTTCCAGAAAATCGCTGTATTCCAGGGCCTCCAGCGACGTGGAAATGGCACCAATCTGTGTCATGCTTTCCTGATGAGACATCCATCCGTCCAGCCGACGATACGTTGTTGGATGTGTCGTTGGCGCCACCTGCTGGACATAAGTGACAAACCACTCAGCAGTCACTTGGTGGCACCTTAGCAACTGTTTGGACACCGGATGATAAAAGTTTGTAGCTTTTCTGATAGCTCGTTTGATACCACCATATTGCTGGTTCACAAGTGGCTGCCTAGAGAAGTGACATTCAAACAGCAAATACATAGGTAATAACAGTAGATGGTTTTGGACTCTTAAGTAGCTGTCAGGAGAAAAGCAGGAGCTTCACCGGTAAGGCAGAAGCTGTAACCCCTGCATACTGTAACTACAGTAAAATGTACACAATCCCTACATGAACTGAATAAGCAGTATGAACAGACCACCTAAACAGGCCTGAGAGGTTTAAGGAAGCAAAGGGAAATGGTGAAATTGTATTATTTAAGGGAATGGCACAACATGGCCATCTGGTGAATACACTGTTTGCATTTCCTCTTGTCCCGCATGTTGTTCATGTACATCACTACTGAGGAGATAAAGTATTTTTCAGCACAGTTTGAAATGTCACATGTGTATGAGTGTCCACCTCTGTTGCAGTAGTTCTTCTTTTTAGCTGTCTTCAAATTTGGATTATTTCCTAAGCAATGTCTGGATAATGTTTTTTCTGTCCTAGTGTGAACATTAAGTAATATTACATTAACTGCACTCATTTCCATTTCAATCTAGTGTTTGCTTAGCAAAAATTTTAAAAAGCAATTGCTATAGTAAAGTGTCTAATATTATCCCACAAACTGTTTGCCACTTTTACCTCTCCTTGTCCTTGGTCAACAACCTCGTCCTTACACCCTCCTTCCCTAAGATTTCACAAAATTCTCCAGAGGTAAAATCAGTGCCTCACCAGTAGATTCCCCACACTCACCCGAACCCAAGGTTTTGAATGACTTCATTTCCTGCTTTTTAACCCCTCCCTAAAATAGATGCTTCTGTGAGCCACCTTCTTGACTTCATTCCTTCTTCTCTTTCACTGACCATCTCGCCGCAACTAATTCATTTTATTTTGTGTACTTTCAGTTCCTGTCCTCTAGTTGCTTCCTGTACACCTTCAAATTGTCCCAAATTTCACCACCATCCATGGAGTCAAAATTAGTTTCTATTTTGTTTTCAAAACCCTTCAATGTGCTGTTTATCATCAATTACCCACATTGATCACCCAAATGGATATTAGCAAGGATTCTTTATCATTGGCTTCACTGACACCTCCTTTCTCTGTCCCTTCGTCACTGTTGACTTCTCTTGCATGTGACATGAACCACCTCACCATACCTCTCTTGGCATTAAAGGATCATCGGTGAAATTTTTTATCAAGTAGTTCTTACCAAGTGGTTTTGCGTGGCTCACACTGCCCTTCACTCAGCAGGTGATCCACAGGCCCTAGCCCCTTACTCTCCTCCTTTGCTTCCATTGACCCCTCTTGACTTCACTCACCGCTATGCAGACGACACACAGCCATTCCCATTTTCCCCTCAATTGACGCTAGTGTAGTCATGTGTTGCAGTGTATGTGTGTGGGTCTTTCACCACCAGCTAGAGCTCAGCTCCCCGATAACTGAAGTCCCCCATCTCCCTGCTCGTAACTCCACATCTAAAGAGCTTTTTGTTAAACTGGATAACTCTCTTATAGTACCCACCTTCTCAGTCAAACACTTGGTAGTAAAAATTCAGTCTCAGCTTTTCAGAAACTAGTCAAGGGTAATAAGTGACCTGGGCAAGACCATGCTTTTGGTGACCTGCACTACAGAGATCTTTTGTCTGGCTCACAGGCCTGCAGGGCTCTAGGTTTTCTGGAAAACCACAATATCTGTCAGTCTGGTGCAATAGTTCTGCAAGCTGGACTTGAGGGGTTGCCATGTGTGGATTTTCTTTTAACTCCGCTACCTGGGATTGGAGGGAATTATCTGCCTTACACATCTCAACCAGAGTCCATCACTCTGATTCTGAACCTCTGACTTCAGCTACTTGGCCAACTATGCTTTGGTTTGACTATATTGTTCAGTCCAATAACAACCTGCTTGGCTTCAGCTCAGACAGGCTGTGCTTCCCAGTTGTGCTGCCCCAGGTTTTTGCACCTATACCCATTTATGAGGTGAGATTTTCCATCAGCCCTAGAGGCTGAAGGTAGTCTACCAGCTCTATAAACTTTCAAAACCCTGCCCAACTGATACAGCTGCCAAGAGGCTTCCCACATTGCACTTGCAGTCATAATTCCCAGACATTTCTACCTCCTGCTGATGTTCCAGCTTCCACCATGTTGCTCTCCACCTGTATCCCAGAAGGTATTGCACCCAACTGCTACACTTCACCATGCAGATGCTGGGTCCACAACGTAAAATTGCAGCAATTAAGTTTTCAGAAAACTTTCAATTGCACAAATTTTAGCTTCAAATTAATATATATGCAATTTTCTGGGTAGGTGAAACATTAATTCATTTTCTGATAGTTTAACCTTTACTTGTTCACATATAATGTAAAACCAGGAGACCAAAAGAGCTGAAACTACAAAGATTTTCCATTTTTAATGAATGTGTTAATTCTCTTTCAATCCTATATAAAACAATAGTAATTAAATTTTTTTCGGTAAAATATTTACATATAAACAAGTGACTGTGCAAATTGTTCAAGAAAAAAGGAATCCGTCTAGACATCGCCTGGAGTTTGTTTCTGCAAAACGGGGGAAGCCTTAATCATGAAGTGTTGGTAAAAAATACTGATTTTAAGGGGGTAACAACGGTTTGTTTTAAACAGCAAAGAAGTCTGTCAGAAAGAGCACATTTGCATGTTATACAGGACCAACAAAAACATATGTACAGTAGTATTCCTGTCAGACAATGCAGTACTTGCAAAAAAATAGAGCCAATGAGTATATCTGATAGAAAAATAAGTAGAAAGTTGGGGATCTACGTCCAGATATAGGTGTAGCAAAGAGCCAGCCTGTCAGTGGATGCAGACCTTCCAATAGCACTTTTTGTGTGTGTGTGTGTGTGTGTGTGTGTGTGTGTGTGTGTGTGTGTGTGCGCGGATCCACACATGCCTCTTTTCCATTCCCATTCAAACATCAAAAAAGGTTTCTTTTCTTTTCCAATCCAAGTATAAAAACAGTGCAATCAAAAGTACATTTTAAGTCATTAAAATAAACCATTATTAATTACATAAAATCTTAGTATGAAATGTACCAAATGCTATGGTCTAGTTATTTTTTTCATCCCGTTAGGAAAATATTTGGAAGCGAAGGACTCCTTGTTCAACCGGCAGCTACTGAGCAGAGAAAACAAACCGACAAATAAGTGTTACCCTTTTAAAATTAAATACACAGGGAGTTTAAATTATTCTAAGCTTAAAACCAACCAACCCATCAACCAGCAAATAGGACACCAGCATCATCAGTGGCTCTGTTTGCCACTGTAAGCACACAATTAATTGCTTCGCCTTTGAACATACAAATATATGGCTTATTTTTGGCAAGAAGGCAACTCAGTAAATGAGAAGAAAAAGTCTGGTTCTGACAAAAGAATCCACAGGCCGTAATCGCGGTAATAAAATAATAATTATGTCTCATAGAAATTTCAGATTTTTCTTTAAACTCAGCTTTTTGTATAAATGGAAGTAGAAAATGGATCGACCTTTGACTTCCTTTGCACATTTGTTCATTTGCATGTTACAAAAAGGCGTTCGCTGTAAAATGTATATTTTTTTATTTTTTATATATATATATATATATATATATATATATATATATGTGTGTGTGTGTGTGTGTGTGTGTGTGTGTGTGTGTGTGTGTGTATTTATATATGTATTTATATATTTATATTTACTAAAAGAGTAAATTAAAAAGGGAGGGTGGCGCTACTTGAGAAAGGCGCGGTAGAGTAGGTGTGAGTGGCTTGTGCCCCTCTCATTCTCCAAGCAGAAGAGTAGGTCCCTGAGGTTTACACGGGTGATGCGCTGACGGGTGAACTGCCGGGACGTGCCAATGCTGGACCCGCCCGACACAGAGGGGCTGGAACCTGAGCCCTGGGGGGAGAAAACAGGAAGGAGGAGGTTCAGCTCAGGGTGGGGTTGGGTCTGAGGCAGAGCAAATGGGCTGATGGGTAAAAAGAGAAGAGTATGGAAGGATGCGGCAGGATGTTGCACTGCACGATGGGAAGGACATTACTGACCTCGGCTCCAGCACCACCTCCAGGCCAGTCCAGCTTCCGCTTCTTCCTGGGTCCGATGGCAGCCAGCGCTGTGAGGTTTGCATCCCGCTGCCTCATCTGGGCCAATTCCTGCTGCTGCATCTATTCACAAGCAAAGATTTGTGTGTGAGAGAAAGAGAGAGAGAGAGAGAGAGAGAGAGAGAGAGAGAGAGAGAGCAATCTCCTACCTCCTTAGCCTTCTGCTTGAGTCGCAGTTGTTCTGGGTCTTCTTGCCGGGACCGTGACTGGGACCACAGAATCAGAGGTGAATGCGTGACATTTCTTAACCTGTGCCCTGCCTCAGCTGAACACACATGCACACACTACAATAGACTGCAAAACAGGTGTGGTGGTCTGTTGTTTAAATAGGGGTGTTCTAAGCAAAGTGAATTTCAGGACAGACATTTTGAAAGATCCAGGTTTGAATGTGCCTGCTTGATCAAGGTACTAACCCTGATACAGTAAAAATTACCCTCTTGTATACATAGGTAAATCAGGGTAAGTAGCTTAGTGTAGAAACCTCAATTTACTCTAGGAAAAGGTGTCAATAAACAACTTTGAATGGTGGAATTTTGCTCATTCAGACTCTCTAAACACTAGGAGGGAAAAGAATGACATCTGCTAATTGCCAAAAGAACAATAATGAGGATGTCTACACACTGACGGTGTGTTTGGAGAAGTGATGGTCATGCAGTGACAACATCCAATGTAGAGGTTGGGGAGGCAGATAACTGTACCTTAGCTGCCTTCATGAGAATCTCCCTCTCCTGCTCCTCCTTCCGCTGCTTCTCTATCTGGTCCAGCTGCTCAAAAAACTTGAGCTGTGAGCGAACATCAGTGATCTGCTCGTACCGGTTGTCTTCCTGGAGATGGAGAGAATTAAGTTCAGTGCTGACCCACTGCATAGCTGCTGCATCAACAGACACACACACACACACACACACACACACACACACACACACACACACACACACACACACACACACACAGAGCAAGCTGGTTACCTTGTAGGAAAAGTTCTTCTGCTGGGCTACCTGGGAGACTTTCTCCAGCAGGTCCTGGAGCCTCTGCTGTGTGGCATGGGACACCAAGTTTACCACCTCGGGTCCCAGCTCCATGATGCCGTACTTCTTGCCTGGAGGAGGTGACAAAGGTGGGTGAACAGGCACAGACCTCCCCTAAGGAAGCCCAGGGTCAAGGGTAGGGGAGTCCTATTACCTATGTCAAGCAGCCGGCGGTGCAGCGTCGCCGTCAAAAGGAAGGCCTCATCCTTGCATGAGCGTGTCACGGCTCCCACCAGCTCTGAGTTGGTGGCCAAGATACGGGCACTCTCTTCCGACAGATTTACTCCGGCCATGGAGGCCACATCGTTGATGTCATCATCATCCCTGGATACACAAGTGGGAGGACGGGATGCTCAGACATCACTAGCAGCACCACAGAGTGGCAGATGATCCAAGAACCACAAAAGGCTGCCCTGCTATTGTACCCTCTCAGTGCTCATTTCCATAATATACTTAAATTAAAAAGTGTATTTGTATAAATGTTTATAAGAACAAAAATTTGGGGTCTGAAAACTATTTTAAAAGTCAATAAAAAGTAATGGAAATTCGGGTACAAAATTATTTCCTGTTTTGCCAATTCTCAAAACCCAATCAGTGGTACCATATCCTTGTAACTCTGCCCCCTCATAACTCACCGAAAGGTGCCACCTCCTGCGTCTTTCAGCTTGTTTTTCTGGGCAGCAGACAGAGTACCCACTGGAGGGACTGGCACCTTAACCCCTGGTAACGTGCTCTGCTTCACTATGGGCGCTGTGGGATCAAGGGGTAGGTTTGTGAGTATGGGTCACACCTCAGCAGAAAGGGGGTTCAGAAGCTCTCTCTCTCTCTCTTTCTCTCTCTCTCACACACACACACACACACACACACCTCACCTGTCTGCAACTGCTTCACCTGCACCTGTGGCTGACCCAGCACGATGTGACTGTGGGGCTGCCGCAGGGTCACCATAGGTGTTTGAGCCAACGTTACCTGGGGGGGTCGTACCACTGCCCCCTGCTGCTGGGACTGATGGAGCACCTGTGGGGAAGGGTTCAAAGTGAATCACTGGTTGCCATGGCAATATCCACCACACTCACAGGATTAGATGGTCCCAAAACACCCCTTAGCTATATGATCCACTCAGCACAGTTACTCCCAATTTCACTATGAGCGTCTTCCACAAAATGCACCTTTACACATCTAGTGACAGTTCTTGTGAAGTTGGGCTAGTGAATAAAGCCAGCAATGCTGGGTCAGATAATGTCATCAACGTGGAAATGTGAAAGAAGGAGGTCTAGTAACCTCCAGAAACCAAAAAGCAGTCAACAGCAGAGAATCAAGGTCAAACATCCATCATTCATCGGAACGTAGCAACATATATTAACACCCTCTTCCCATTCCTCCCTTCTGCTGATAATGTTACCTTGGTAACAGAACATTGGCACCACAACTGCCAAGATCAGCAATCAACTGAACATCAACACTCAACCCCCTGAGCAACCAAACTCAGTTTTACAGCCCCAGAGTAACCCTATGTTTCCAACAATCTGATCTCTATTGAGTCAACAAGTAAAAAAAAAAAAAAAGCCTAAGAAAATGACTTAATTAGAAGTACAGCCTGTACAACATCAACTATCAAATTTAACACAAATTCAAACAACCTTAAGCAATGACATTCCGCACCCTGTATAGAGTGGGCAATGTTCACACCTAGTCCTCTGAGATACAGACTGCATGCAAGACCCAGAACATTAATAATGAGGTAATTCTACAAGTAATTAAGTATGAGAAAGGCAGTTACCAGTGGAGTAGTCTGGCCTGCCTTGGCCTGTCCAGTTTGGGCGAGGCTGATGACAGGCTGGTGGAAGGTGCTGGCAGTGCTGACCACGCTGGTGGTAGCACTTGTTGTGGAGGAGGGCGTTGCAGGGGTGGAGGCAGGGATGGGGACAGGGGCCCTCTGCATAGAGCCCCCCAGCACCACGGTGGTGAGGGCTGCACTCCCCGTCGTCGTGCTAGGCTGCTGGGCCTGGCTCTGCTGGATGAAGGCCGCTGAGTCGGGAGTCATCGCTCGCAAAGCGGGGAGGCTCCTTGGGGGGGGGGGGGGGGGGGGGGGGGGGGGGGGGGGGGGGGGGGGGGGGGTCAGTGGGTGGGCAGGGAATAATCTGTTACTTCATTAGGCAATTACTTAAAGCAGCACTACTGGCTCTTCTGGATCTCAAACAAAAATCCCCCCCCTCCAAATTACTCCCCCTTACCAAAGACAAATAATCAACATATTATTAACGAAATCACATGAATTATACACATTAATTGTACACATCCCTAAATGGAAATTAGAAGCAGTGGAATTTATATTACTAGATGTTCACAGTAAATCCATCTGAAACTGAGGATCCTTAAACTTGACAGAAGATGCTTTTGATATAGATGTCATATAAGAGCCTCTTCCTATTGTCATATATACCAGCTCCTTGTTTTATTAACATTTCAGGCACCAATTTTGATAAATTTCAAATATATACAACATTTTTGACTGATTTCTACATTCCATTTGGTTTATTTACCTACTACCTTCCTCTTTCCCATCCTAGTCAACAGACTGCAGAGCATCCAAAGAGAATAGGAGTGGGACTAGCTTAATTCAACTCACTTCCACATTGTTTAAAGCTTGTGTCTGGTGTTCCTGACCATCAATTTTCGGTAACAAAAATATTGCACGTTCATGAAATAAACTGGTCAAAAATCAGCATTGAACATGATTATGTTATGCTCACTCATTTTAAATGAATTCTAATTTTATTGTGATGCATAGTTAATAAAAATATTAACAGTCTTACAAAGTACCCCCCCCCCATGTGATTAAGTATTATCCGCCTACTTATGAGTGTAAGACGTTCCTGAAAATTGGCTTGTACAAAGAAACCTTGGAGATGTAATGTAAAAGTATTGCTTTAAGAGGGCATTACGGGAAGTGAGTGCAGTCCAGGGAAATGTCTGTTGGCCATTTTGGGTGTGTCACTTAAAGGAATAAATGGAAAAAAATTATTACTCGTAAACAAAAAAAAAAAAAACTCATATTTGGTCGTAATTCAGTAAACTGTATGAAATCATTTCAGTCAGATATGACAACTCCGTGATACCGGTATTCTCTTCTAGAGTGTGAGTTAGTGGTAAATGTAACTGTGGAGTCACACACAAAATGATTATGAACAGACTTCCAGTCCCAACTATATTCACAAACTGAAAATCCAATGTGCATAACATCTTACCTTTAAGAAAGGCACAAGATATGGCTGAGGTGAAGAATTGAGCTCCCGGTATAACCTGCTGGTAAAATCTTCTGCTTCAATTTTCCCTTCCTGTGGGAAATGGTATTAAAATAAAAAAAGCACTGAGGCTGGTAGTGATGATGTAGTTACTGTTATTTTCACTTTCTTTGACTGACTGACTGACTGACAGACAGACACACAGACATTTTTCACACTATAGGGCTTCGTTGGGCACTATTTGCCTAAAGCACATGGCCAGTCAGGTCACTGCAATCAGTTGGAAGAGACCTGAGCTAAATGTGTGTTGCTGTGAAGGATCTCAAACCCAGTGCCTTTCAACAAGACTGGCAATCCTGGTTTCCATGGGAGACGCCTACCAAGAGGCTTTTCACCAAGTCCTTCACGTTGGCTGCCGTTTCCGATGACTGCTTCCCACTGGAGGCCAACTTGATAAGTGTGGACAGGAAGTTCTTGCACTTTTTCACATTCTCCATGGTCTCCTGCCCGTGAGAGAAGCACCAAAGTCAGAATTACAAGTCTGAGTACGTGCTGTCATGCTGGAACATTACCGAACCAGACAGCAGTGACAGTCGACACGCACCGTTGTTGCAGTGATGGTAGCCCCGGGCGTTGTTGTGACGGCCCTCTGGGTGGCACCTGGTTGAACTGCTGCTGGGGTGCCAATGGAGGTGGCTGTGGCTGCACTGCCAATCACAATGGGGTTCTACAGGAAGTCAAAAAGGAAGCAGGGTATCAGACCACCTGACAAAGGGGGAAAACACACCAAAGTCCCGCACATGAATCCTGACGTGCTGCACATCACTTACTAGTCAGACACTTTTTAAAAAAAACAATATCACAGCAAGAGAACACACTATAACCCTACAAAATAATAACTCTACTATTACTGTAATAATCAATTTCACTATCCATCACTATTGATTCAACCAGCAAATGCTTTTCTTCAAAGCAGTGTACAGTGATTATTAACTAGCATTTACCTGACACCTTTATTCAAGGTGACTTACATCACTGGATACACTGCACTAAACACACTCATTAAGCCAACTGCACATCAGAACAGTGTAACATGCAGGCACACACACTAACGGTAGGTTCATGTCACCAATTCACTTCAAACACATATCTTTGGATAATGGGAGGAAACCAAAGTAAAAATCAGGAGCGCATGCAAACTCTAGAGAGGATGAAAAGGGAATGAACCCTGGTCAAACTGCACTGCCCAGGTGCTGTGAGACTGCTATTACTCACTGCGGCACCATGGGCTACCAAACCTATAGCATACCTAATAGTTTTATTATCATCATCCTTTAACTGGCTCCTTTGTGCAAGCTGTCCTTCAATGTTAAGATAACACAATATCCGATTTAACAACAGGTTAATTTTAGCTGTATTAATTCAGGGTAAGTACCTTGATCAAAGGCACTACAGCAGGAGTGGGATTCAAACCAACAACCTACAGACTGCAGCAGTTCTTAACCACAACATGAACACAACATCCACAGGTTACCTGAAGGCGGCAAAAAGAGTCCAGCCATGTGAGCTCACATTGAACAGCTCATAAAAGACACAAAAAATACTGAGGAAATCCCACAGGAAAGATGCTCCAAACATTGCCCCAGTCTTGACTGCCTACCTGCAGGACAGGTGGCCTCTGCAGTGTGGTGGTGGGAGGCACAGATGCCTGTCCCGGCGATGCTTGCTTGATGATGGTCGTAGGGGTCACCTGACGGGTGAGGATGGACGTGCCGGGTGCCTGTAGAGGGGAATGAACTGTATGTGAGGGCCACATTAACCTGCAGTACTCATCTTTACCACCAAAAGCAGCCTTCTTTACTAGTCACTTAGTAAATGCCAGCGTGATACATTCAGTCCACGATCAATAAAGTTCTTCAGTACAAACTGGCAAAACAGTCACTCTGAAATTAAGACTCCTGCAGCAAATATTACTGATATAAATTATTACTGTTTATTGCAGACTGTAGATGATACTTCTGTTCAGTTATTTACCCAATTATACAACAGAGTAATTTTTACTGTGTCCAGTCAGGATGACAACCAAGGGTATTGCAGTAAGAGTGGAGAATCAAACCCAGGTCTCTCATCTCACAAGGTGATAGCTCTAACCACTACATCACCTGATACGTGTCTCACCTGGACCGAGGTGATCTGAACTTGGGGGGTGCTGGTCGGTGTGGCCGGCTGGGGAGTCATGGCACTTTGGGACTGTGACTGTGCCTGCATCTGTGCCAGCGTCTGCTGGTGGATCATGAGCAGCTGTCCACTGTCGCTGCGCACTAGAACCATGCCTGCGCAAACAGGAGTCAAATGTCACTTTGTGTCAGCATGTGCATGTGCACGCGCACACACACACACACACACGCACACACGCACACGCACACACGCACCTGACACCTCTGCAGGAATCCCTCTCACCCAGCACACACGACCACAAACACACTCATGCATGAAGTAGAGTCCACCTTAGAGGAGAGTGGTAACTCACATGGCACAGCCTGGCAACCAAATGACTGAAGAAACCTGGTGAAGGCACAGCCATTTGTTGTTAGTTGAAAGACTGATGACCATTGTGGTCAGTTTTCCACAAGAGAGTTCAGTAAGACTTTAAATTTGAACAGAACCAGTAAAGACCCATCATCATAACCCACACCCTAAGCAGACAGACTCTTACCAGGACACACAACATCTGTACCATTACTGTGAGCTGCAACCAGTTGTGATAGTGTGATACATACTTGACGCAAAGCTGAGACACCTGTCAGTAGCCCCCCCCCCTACAGTGCAGGTGAGTAATAAACCAGACAGACTGGGGGGAGAATGCTCTAGAGTGCAACACCACCAAGGCCAGGAGTGATGCTAAGTGACCTATTCACCTGCTGTACAGAGAGAGTGAGAGAGGGAGGAAGGAGGACAGCTTTGGAGCCCCTGATTGGCTAAAAGCTCAGGTCAATTAGAAGTGAAGGTAGGTCACTCACAAGGCATAACAATAACAACAGCAACAACAGAGACTAATAATAGCAACAACGATGATGATGACAACAACAATACTGTTGGGTGCAGACACGGGTCACGGCCCCGTAAGGGGGAGGGTAGGATCACCTGGTGGCAGTTGGATATTCTGTATGCTCGGAGGGTTCTGCGCTGCCTGAGGAAGCCGGGGGGCCAGCACCTGGGGGGCGATGGGCCGGATGCCTCCGGGGGAAGCTGCTGCCACTGCTGCAGGGGTAGGGGTTGCAGTCCTTGGGGAACTCTGCATCACTGGGCTCTTAGAGACCCCTACTGGGGCCGAAGCCTGGGGTGCACCTTTGGGAGACTGTCTGCCAGTCAGCACTGCTGTCTGCACACTCTGTGGGCTGGTGCCTGAGAGGCACGATGTCAAGATCACACCACTGCCATTGTGCGTAGCACCTGGAGCCGCCGTTGCTGCCGGTGCCGGTGTGGCTGCTGGCGGGTGCACAGGTGGCCTTGTGAGCGCCACAGTAGCTCCAGCACTTGGACCCGAGGCTGGTGGTGAGATAATGGCGGTGACAGGGGCAGCACTCTGTACGTTCACGAAGGACGCCTGGATGACAGAGCCTTTGGCTGCCGTGCCCAATCCCGGTCCATTGTTGACAGGTGTAACAGCAGCTTCCTGGCTGCCATGCGAATTCACCAGCACGCTGGAACCGTTGACAGTCTTTACCCGGGCCGCCGGGAGCGCCGACACAGGCTTGCCCTGTCCGGGGGCCGCTGGAGGGTCGGAAGGGGGCGCGGGTGGGACGCCCGGTACTGTGGAGTCCGCTGCGGAAGCCGGAGACCTGGCGGTGTTGATGACACCTCCCTGCGCACGAGCCCCTATCGGAACGGAAACAGCGCAGGACACGGCTAAGCACACTAAGCACAAGTACAAAAGTACAAACACACGTTCTCTCTCTCACTCACTCTCTCTCTCTCACACTCACACACACACACACACACACACACACACCTGCGCGAGTGAGCCCACACGCACGCGGTGCGGCTTCCGTTTCCACGCGTGAAAACGCACGCACTTACCTGCTTTGCCCGCCGCCGCCGCCGCCGCCTCCTGTGCGAGACCCGCTCTGCTCTCGCGGACATTCGCGCCGCCCGCCGCCGCGGGGCCGCCGATGTGGTTCGCTAGGGCCTGGGGCCTTGCACCAGTGTTCACGTGCCCCGGCCCGGCGAGCTCGCACTCTAAAGACCCCACGAGGTCGCTCACTACTTTCTCATCCACCTCTGTGTTGAAGAAAACCTCGTCCAGCAGATCTGAGCCTGCCGCCATCTTTACTCCGCTGTGTTTAGGGCTCGGAGGGAGGGGGCGCTCGAAGGTGGTGCTGCGCAGGCGCAGCAGAGGCGCAACGTCATCGAAAAGGGATTCCGCAGCATTCTGATTGGCTGCGTGCAGATTTAAAGGGCGGGACAAATGGCTGAAAGCGTTATTATCAAGTAAGGAAGGGATGAGACGGCATCGCTTTTAGAGGCGCTACGGGGCTGGGAATTGACATTGAAATCAGTGATGTTGTTCGACTTGGTTTGTCCTTTGAGAGGTTATGGACAGCTGAGACTCACTTCCTTTAACGTTTTCGAGTTCATAATTTTACTTTAGACTGAGTTGATACGTATTAAACGAAACCGACCACACGCCTCGGCTATATAGATTTTGCGCTTGTATAACAAGATGGCTGCGATGTTTTTGTTCACTGAGTCTGAGTCGCCATTGGTTGAAGCGTGAGAGCGCCCCCTTCTGCGTGTAAACAAGAAAACTACACCTACGTCGGTAGTGGGGTCTCCCTTTTCGTTGTGTTTTCGTATGAGCCAGAATGTTTTTATTAAAGCTTTTTTAAAACTTTCATGGGTTATGTTTGCATGGAATTTCGAATATAACACACCTCCCAATGAAACAGTTCTGATTGTGTACATCCAACCGTACAATATATTTTTTGTTTAGCCACACATTTTTATTCGACTTTAAAAATCCTGCCTATCGATAAAGGAAAAGATTGACCCTTTCTGTCTTTTTTTATACTTATGTTGCCCTGCTGCTGCCCTGCACTACACAGTCATTCTCAATCTTTCCAGTGCATCTTCCTCAAATGAACCTATTTAGACCGTTCCAGTGTCAAGTGCAAGTACGGGCATGTGGTGAAATATGCAGATTTATGTTAAATATCAGTGGAGGAAAACCTTTGCCTCATTTATTTAAAATGTATGCGTACATATGTTTTATCAGGCATATTTGAAATCGAAGTACATAAACTCACATAGCGACGTGGGGATGGCAACAAATTGGAGGATAACAGCTTTTAAACATCCAAGACACAAATAATAAAAGCGTACGAACAAAGAAAATCTCAGTATTCATATAAATGTAAGATGGACTGAAGTGACCAGCGTTGGCCCGGTGGGTGGCGCTTGCCAGAAGGAAGGGGGCGTGTTCGCACCGGCTGCAACTGACGTGCTATAAAAAGCCTGAGCGCACTTGTTGCTGTTGGTCGCTGTTGGCGTGGGTTAGTAGTTTTGTTAGTGATTCCTAAAAGGAGGGGTTTGCCCTCCTCTTCTTTCTAGCATCATGACCACCGGGACTCCTTATATAGGTAGTAAGATCAGTTTAATATCTAAAGCGCAGATACGCTATGAGGGCATCCTGTACACGATCGACACGGACAACTCCACCGTGGCCCTGGCGAAAGGTGAGTGTTTCCTCTGCGTCCAGTGTGAAGCCCACACGTCACTTCCACACCCTGCTCTGGTGTTCCTGCCGAGATACTTTAATTGGTCATCTTGAGCAGGGGTTCTTAACTTGGTCTTTGTGGAAGGGTTTTGAGCATGGTGTGAATCAAAAGTTTTAAAATATTAATGTGAAGTTAGTTTTGGTGCAATACAGCTAAAGGAACTTTTTTTTTTTTAGTTTGTGTATTATTACTTGGCCTTCTTCAGCGTCTTAAAGGGGTCTGTGAAAAAGCCTAGTCATTGTGCCACATGCTGGTGGCTGTTGGAGTTACTAGAACACTTGGTTTTTGTTGGTTTGTCATCCTGCTGTGTACAGTGAGGTCTTTTGGGACTGAAGGACGCCCCACTGAACGACCTGTACCGCCCCGAGATGAGGTCTATGAGTACATTATTTTCAGGGGAAGTGACATCAAGGACATCACAGTGTGTGAGCCCCCCAAGATCCACCACAGTTTATCTCAGGACCCTGCCATAGTGCAGGTATTATGGAAGTCTACAATGGTGCAAACTTGCCCTGTTTAAAAGTGGGGCTTTAACTCATTTTATTATGTGCAATATGAAACTGCTTAATTGTTTTCAAGTCTTCTATCAGCAACACTTCAGTGCCCTACCAGCCCCAAGGTCCCTACAGCCCCTACCGGGCCATGATGCCTCACTACAGCCAGCTCGCTGCCAGCACGCTGCTCAACCAGCAGTATGCAGCGGCACTCAGCCTGGGTGAGTAGTAATTGGTTGTCACTTTGCCTCTTAATACATTATTAGACCCAGCTGAGTATGTTTGATCTGGTAGCCCACTTTGCTTAATGACTGGTAGGTGGTGTAATGGATAGAGCCGTTTCCCTGCAATGGGAAGGTCTGGGATTTCAAGCTAAGTTCTGGCTGTACTACTGTTGCGCAAGGTATACAGGAAAGACTTGCCACACCTTAAACCTTGGTATATACATGTATAAATATCTAATATGAGTTACCTTAAACTTGTTGGCAAAATAAAGGATAATATGTCAAATTAACTACCTCAGTTCAAGGTAAATGCCTTGCTCAATGTTACTTTAGCAAGAGCAGGGAACAGGATCTGAGTCTGCAACCCTCATGGATTTGAGTTCTTTTCTCTGTTCCTTTGGGGAAAATTCTTCTCTGCAGAAGCTGAAAGTGGGGTTAATGAAATGTTTTTTATACTTTTCTTTACACTTTTTACTGTCAAAAGAATTGTTTTAATTGGGACCTCAGCTGTATGTGCAAGTTAAACCAACAAGCTTCTAGACACTGCATATCTAGTTGCTCAACTGCTTTTCTCCAAAGCTCTTGTAATGATGCAGTTACTGTCTCTACTTTCAAGTGCCACATGGTGACTATCTGCTGCATCACCAATTGCCCAGAGTAATGTCCTTTCTATCTGGTGTGCCTGTCCCTTCAGGGGCAGGGCTTCATGGTCTCCCAATGAGGAGGGGCCCAACCGTGGAGCAGGCTGTGCAGACCATGCCAGCTGAGACCACAGTGCAGAAGGGGCTGGCTGCAACCCAACAGCAGGGTCGTGATGCTACCAGGCCCTCACAGCAGCCTGTTTCCCAAAGGAGGCCCAGCAGTAAGAATAGCAAGGGTGGTGAGGGCTTACTGTCCATTACAGGCTGCCTGAGTTTGCCTGAATTGATTCTCTGCTGTATCTTCATTAAGATCCTGAAGCAACAGAGCAGAGCAGCATTCCTCAAGGGCAGAGTGGAGAAGACAACCGAAGACCACAGAGGCGACGGCAAGGTGAACGTTGAGCGAATCGGTGAATCATGGTGCATCTGAAGATGTACTTGGGTTTAACTTTAACCCATGAAGTTTGTATGAACATGAAGTTGGGGAAATGGTCTCAAATGCTCTTTATTTCTCTTAAAAATGGCACTACTTGAAGTTTTAGTCTCATGGCTTTTCTCAACCTGCAGTGTTTGCGTGCATATTCCACTGCAGGAAGCCGGCGTTCGCGGAATCGTGGGAGAGGCCAGATCATTGTGGGAAATGCAAAGCCTAGTACTCTCCAGTTTGAGTCAGACTTCGATTTCGAAACTGCCAATGCCCAGTTCAACAAGGATGACCTTGAAAAGGAGCTGCAGGACAAACTTGCTGTCAAAGGTAGCAGGTTGATAGGTGTGCTTAGTTTTGGAAAAATGCTGTAAGTTAGTGTAACACTTCATCCTGATCCAAGCAGACACTAGTTATAATTGATCTTGACAGGCTGTTCAATGACTGGTTATGTTGCAGATGTAGTCATGTTACCTAGGGGTGCAGGTGGTGTAATGACTACAGCTGTTCCTGGGCATCTGTGATGCACAGGTTTGAATGTACATGTACTTTTGATCAAGGCACTTGCATTCATGCAACAAAAATTGCTGTATAAAGCAGTTTAGTGCACATCCCTCACAGTAACTTTTGAAGTTATCAACTGAGTAAAACTGGATGCAAACTTGGCACAGCTACAGAATTCATCTAACATGCATGTCAGTATTACACATTGTCCATTTGGATATGGATGAAATGGTTCAGTGCATGTTTGCAAAATGCTCAGGAAGCTTTACTCAATTCAAGGTATGAAATGACAACTTGAGGCCAGCAGTAAAGTTGCTGTGGAAGTTATCCAAGTTCAGCCCCAAAAAATGTAGTATTTGAAAGCATAAAATGTTGGATGCCTTAGCACTCTTTTGCCAATTGAGCAGTTTGAGATGCACTCAAATGTCCCTTACATTGGACAACTTATTGGCTGGGTCCTCAGGTAGATATCAAATAAGTGCCTTGCCATGACTGTCATGAAGGTAAACTGCAGGGTCAGGTGGGACAGATGTAACCCCAATGATTGGAAATGCAGCATTAACACTTGTATATTATATCTACAATTTTCTTGTGGACTAGAGTCTGAGGAAAAGGTGGACTCTGGTGTGGACACGCAGAACAGTGAGGGAACTGTGGAGGAAGACCCTTTTGGACCCAAGTGCTACTACAACAAGGCCAAAAGTTTCTATGACAACATCTCATCAGAGCTGAAGTCCAGGTTCAACTCTTAACCCTAACTTTCACTAGAAGTATTAGTGTCACTTTTAGCTAGGCGTAAGCTGCCTTGATGCTAAATTTTACTCATTTGCTGGTCTACCTAAACCTCAATGTTGCAAGTGTTGTGCCAACTGCTGGTTTTTCCAGGAGGACAACCTGGGCTGAAGAGAGGAAGCTGAATGTGGAGACGTTTGGTGTCCCTGGCAGGTTCCTCAGGGGTCGTGGGTTCCGTGGCAGTTTCCGTGGTCGCCGAGGGCCGGGCATTGCCCCACCTGCACAGAAAGTGGGTGGTAGCAGGCTGTGAAGGTGGACAGGCATCTCCCATCCAGGCATATGGGAATGCATTCAGTGACTGGCTTATTGAGTTTTTGCAGACTTTTGTGTATGACATGCTCGAAGTGGGAGTGGTGACAGCTTAAGTATTAAAAGCTGACAGTCCATGCTCCCTCCTAGACATGTAGGAGACTTTCTTTCCTTAGTGAGAATAAGGTTAATTTATACACAACTGGACTTAAGTTATCTCCACTTTTTTCCTTGTCTGTATGGAGACTTAAAGCACATTTTTCAAGCTAAATTTTCCCCCTTCCCCAGTTTTAAATTATTGGGCATGTTCCAATTCTGTAGAGAATGCACTCCTACAAACAAGTGAAAGCACTGGCTCTGTCATCAAGCCTTTAATTGTATAATTGTAAATAGAGGATTTGCTCAAGCAGTATGATTTCACAGCATAAGTAAGTTTGAGTTGTATCTGTTTATGGCTGGGTTGCTGTCAATTGTGAATTTATTTTACTATTTACTGTGGAACTGTACTGCTCATCCATTACTAATAAATGAAATACTTGGTGCCATTTGAGTCTTGCTGCAATGAAGTAGCCTGGGTTTGGCTTTAGTCTTGATGGAAATAGCAATTCAGGTGTAACTTCCTTTTTCTATAAATATGGTACATAAACATGGAATACAGAAAATGGTATCAAACTTATTTTTATTCAACTTTAAAAATCTGAAGACCCAACTTCAAGGTCTGAGTCTGACCCTTCTTAGTTTTTCTTCTTTTTCTTCTCACTTTCTTCCTTTTCTTTCTCAATATCTGAAACAATGGCTTCTATTTCCTCTGGATTCAGGAGCTGTGAAGGAGAAATTTTACAAGCTGAGGGCAAGATGCTACTGCTTTGAATACTTTAAGTTGCTGGACTATGGTAATGTAGAACTGAGTTTAGTAAACACCTGTATGAATACAGGTTTATCAGTAGTTGGCAGTATTCATTAAACTGACCAGTTGAGTTTTACATAAAACCTGGTTTCCATACAAAAATAGCAGTTATACTAACCAGCAGCATTGCCTTTCCTAACATGCCCCAGTATGATTAGTTATGGTTACTTGTCCTTTTAACTTCCTATGATAGTTGCTACAGAATCTTAAGCTGGATATTTAAACTATTAAGGAACATGTACCCCAATATTAAGGGAACCTAAAGCAGTGTTAAGTCTCTGCTACTTTGCCTCACTGGCTTCAAATTTTGAAGATCACACCTAAGACCAACTGAACTAAAGACCATTTTTATATTGGTGTTGCACCAACATGTCTGATACAGTACTGCAGTCAATCTTTTACTTTCAGACTTAAGGGTAGGAAAGCAACACAGCAGGTACCACTGCTCAATCAGTTCCTCAGCTGTGAGTTTGAATCTGGTTCACACTGCATGGAGTTTTTGTGCTTTAGGTGGTCTGGTGATAATGCCTTTAAGCATCAGTGAATAATTGTTCTCCTGTACAGGTGGGTTGGTGATTTTTTTTTTTTAAGGTTTATCACTAGCAAAGATGCTTCTGAAAGAAATGGAATACACACAGACCTTCAGTGCTTTGTTCTGTTTCATGATGGCTAGTTCAATATTCTTCCCACCAGACTGCAGAACCTATGGAAACAAGGATTTCTCATTAATACAAAAATGTGGTACTGGCACACGTTAAGGTTCTTCTGCAGGACACTGACTGTCTTCACAGGGAAACAATCTGTCCAGCTGAGTAATAGGTGCAATACTGATGCCAATCCAAATTGAACTGTTTCTTGCCTCAAGCAGTGCTCTGACCACTAGCTTAATGCTCTTGTCGTCTGACTCCATATCCTCCTCTTTGTAGTTTTTTTCCAGGAACTCCCGCACAGTCTTTGCTGACCTCCCAATGGCATTTGCCTGACAAAGGAAGTAGAGGGGTAATGATGTTGTTCTCCACTGATGGAACTGATAACATTTTCCCTGAATAGGAATGAGCAATGAGGTTTACCTTTACAGTTCAGATGGGCTTACCATTAAACTAGCCACCTCCACATTAGAAATATGAGATTAGAAGTCTAAGTTCAGGATTACTTTCATCTTGGTCAATCAATTTTAATGTAGACCTGTCAGTTTGTTTACTTTGAGCAACATTAAAGTGGCTAAATATTCTCAACTCCCATTCAGTGCTGATTGTTCAGTGACTCATCCTGTAAAAATCTTGTTACTAATCACTTTATGAACAGAAGACTTGAACTGAAAAAATTAGTTGGTCCCACACTTTTGTTGAGGTGTTCTTTGCTGCTCTCTAAGGTAACAAAACACAGCTCATGATTGCTCCACTACAAATAGACATTTCAGAAATTTGCTCTTGCAAAGCCCAGTTTATTTTTATCATCACAAATTGTTTACTTGAACATTTAAAACAAGACATTTGACATGGAGATGTCCAAAAGCACACTAGCTCACATCCACCCAGCAAACTCATGTGTTCCCTGAAATGTGAGCGATAGGGCTTACCTTCCATGCATGGTATGTGCCAGAAGGGTCTGTCTGGTACAGCCTGGGTGTTCCGTCAAAGTCAAAACCCATGATGAGGGCTGAAATGCCAAAAGGCCGGCGCCCGTTGCTCTGAGTGTATCGCTAAGTAGAGATGGCAAGCAATGAGAGTTCTTCAGTGATCTGAAAAACCAGTGAGCTACCCACATGTAGCACCACCTGGTCCTTGAATTAAGTGGCTAAAGGGAAAATGTAATAAAGCTGTACATAATTACATTTCCTACAAGTTGCTCCAGATATTTAGTTTAACTGCAAAGTATGTATTAAATTTTAAGTGCATATTTTCAAAGCATGCAAATAGTTCTGACAGAGAACAGCGTTGTACAAGACAACAGCAAGCAGGTCACTGACCTTCACCCAAGCCAACACACTCTCACCTGTTTGATGCTGGAAATGAAGCGGGTGATGTACTCTACAGTCACGGGGTCCTCCACAGTCAGTCTGTGACTCTGGCATTCTACTCTTGCCCTGTTGATCACGATTCTGGCATCAGCTGTCAGTCCTGCACAGGAAATAATGGAATAGTGACTTCTTCCACAAAGTAAACAGAAAAAATAATGCATGGTTGGTTGGATGTATGATGGATGGATGAGTGGAGAGATGAATGACTGTGTGGATGTAGTGATGGATAAATAGATGAATTGGTTGGTGGAGGATATGTAGATGGATGGATAAGTGGATAGATAAACTGAAATGGAAGGATGGATCACTGGGTTAGAGGAATGGATGGATTGACAGGTGGGTGAGGGTATTGATGGATAAATGAGCTGATGCATGGACTGATCAATGGTTGGGCACACAAATGAACTAGGCACAATGGATAGGGTGGACAGACAGGATAAAAGTGAGACCTGCGAAAGCCATGAACACGTTGTCATCCAAGGCGCAGATCTTGCGCACTGTCCTATCATCCTGGAGTTTGGCCACTGACTTTTTCTCCACTCCAAGCACAACAATGTTCTTGCCTCTCACTCCAACCTGCAGGCACAGTATGACTGAAGAAATGCATCCTGGATACACTAACACCAACAAACACAAGCCATTAAACAGTGACTTTATAGTACTGTAGTATTTCAGCATTGGGATGTGGATATGGAACCGACCACATTTCTGTCCTCAAAGTGTTCAAAAAATAGTTTAGCAAATGTCCAAGTCCAATCAATAAGGAAGTGAAACCCAATGGAGTTCAAACTTCACTTGTGAGTTATAACTGATAAACAAGAGAACCTGGCAGCTAAATGCAATATGAACTCTTTCTGGGTTTCTGATCAAGTCTCATTAGGGACAACAGTTGGACCAGGGAGACAGAGTAGGTTCGGGCGCCGACTCACCGCGGTGGAGCCCTTCTTCACCGCCTCCTGCGCGTATTCCACCTGGAACAGGTGTCCGTCCGGCGAAAATACCGTGATGGCGCGGTCATAGCTCATTTCGCACCTAAAAAAGTCGCAGCTAACAAATAAAAGTAAAGAAAGAAGAAAACCGATGAAAGACTCGGACGTTTTCGCTGAAGAGATACGTTCATAAACAAAACCGAAAGCAAAAGCAGTGGTGCCGAAAGGAGCCGAGTCACGGCGCGCGCCGCCTCTTCCGGCAACCGGCCCGGGTAAAGCCGCGGGTGGGGGGGGGGGGGTGCGNGGGGGGGGGGGGGGTGGGGGGGGGGGGGGGGGGGGGGGGGGGGGGGGGGGGGGGGTGCGAGCGACCGCGCCTGCGCAACAAGATGAGCGACTGTGTCTCATTGACTAAGGGGAGGGGGAGCTGCGCTACTACAGTTTAGTAGTGGGGGGCTGTACCAAGGGAAGGGTGGTGGTATCTGTTATTGCCCCCCTCTACCGGGACAGGGAGGCAGGTGGTGGGGAAGGGGGTTCTTTGCGACGTCACAAAGTGGATGGAGCGCGTGTGTATGTGGACAGCGATCACGCCTGTCACTTTCCGGACTGTTAAATAAACTGAACGTCCAGCGTGTGCGCGCATCAGCATTTGCAGGACCCTCCCCCTCTCCCCCGCGACTCCGTGCACGCGCCTCCAATAACGGGAACCCTAAATCTCCGACGGTAGGGGGCTGATTAGAATAAAAATATAATCGGGAGAAAAGGGGAGGGAGGGTCATCGCAGTATCCACAGAATGTCGGTGGCATTCGCTTCTTCTCGGCCGAGGAGCAAAGGGGAGGTGACCCAGCAGAGCATCCAGAAGGTAACCACGACAAAGTATTATTATTATTATTATTATTATTATTATTATTAATGTTGTTATTATTGTCCATATCGTAAGCATAATCATCCAGCGACAATAATGACGGTCGTGGCAGTGGTAGCGACTGTCGGAGTGGAACAAGGCGCTGCTCATGGCTCTGAAGCTGGGGGAGGAGATTTCAGGGAAGAATCCAGTCGGGTTGTGTTCTTTCTGGGGACATGTGGCGATGATCCACGGATGATATGGAGATGATATGTGGCGATGACGTGGAGATGATGTGGTGGCATAGAGGTGTGAAGATACAGAGAGGTGGAGACGATGTGATGGTATAGGGATGTAGCGACGATGTGGAGATGTATGCGTAATGGGAATGATATCTGGACATCACGTGGAAATAATTTGGTGGTGTGGAAATGCAGAGATGATGTGGAGGTATGAAGATACGAACATATGGAAATGGTATCCTGGTGTGGAGATGTGAACATCTGGAGGATATGTGGAGATGATGCCCGCTAGCAATGATGTGAAGATATGTCTGTGGTGGGAATATGTGTAGGCCACTTAGAGATGATACGGTGGTGTGGAAATGTGGACGTATGGAGATGTGCAGATGATGTGGCCACATGAGGATGTGAAGATGAAGTCTGTGGTTGCATCGGGGATCCCACAAAACGACCACAGTAAATTGACCTCAATTACTGACTCCGTTCGCGCTGCATCTTCCGCGCTCTTTATTATTCCAGTAACGAGTAACGAGTAAATAACTTAACGTTTATTAAACTCTCCCGGTATGAAGTGCCGTTTTTACAAAGTGTTGGTATTTCTGTGATTTACGTCACAGCTGCTGTACAGTAACCCAGCCACATGGTGAATCCGTGGTAATATGATGGTGAATGAGCTTGGGGGAGGGGTGGAGGGTGCGTGGGTTGGAGGCGTACCCCCAGCGAGTGTTGGGACCTTTGTTCATTGTCGCGGGGGTGTGAGGGGCGCATAATTGACCACACGCGTGCCTGCACACTGACTGTAGGCGCGCTGTGCAACGGCATGTTTTAACAACAGAACGGAGGGCGGGGTGTTTTCGCGGGGATTTTTAATCATGGATCTGGGACAGTTTTCTTTTCCCCTCCTCAGTGTTACTGACTTCTCATCGGTGTTACTGTCTGCTTATCAGCGTCATTGACTCCCCATCAGTGTTATCAAGTCCCTATCAATGTTATTGATTATCCATCTATGCCCCATGAGATGCTATATGGTACCCTGTAAGAACGTGTTCATCGTAAACAACATCGCAAAAACAGGTGGTAAAATATGACTTGGCTCACATGGACAATTCTTTCCTTAAAGATGTTGGATGAAAATCATCACCTGATTCAGTGCATTATGGACTATCAAAGCAAGGGGAAAACCGCAGAATGTACACAGTAAGTGTCTTCATAAAAACACACTCTAAAAATATTAGAATACCTACAAAAAGTGTATTATTTTAACATTTCATTTATTGCAGATTCATTTTTTCTTAATTTCAAAACTCAATGGTGAAATTTGCCACCTTACTTTTCCCAGGTATCAGCAGATACTGCATAGAAACCTGGTCTATCTGGCCACAATAGCAGATTCTAATCAGAACATGCAGTCCTTGTTACCAGCAGTAAGTGCTGTTAATGGTGTGTGTGTGTGTGTGTGTGTGTGTGTGTGTGTGTGTGTGTGTGTGTGTGTGTGTGTAATCCATGCATGCCTCCTACTGTTGGCACCGAAGTACTACTACAATCTTAGTAGTGCTAACTTTTGAAAGTCATAGCCCTGCCCATCTCCCTCTGGACATTTTTTTGCCTCTCTGGTTCCTCCACAGCCCCCCTCCCAGAACATGGGCCAGAACAGTGGGAACCAGGGCTTGCACTCTCAGAGCAACCTGAATGACAGCATGTCCTCCAGTCTGCCATCAAACTCGCTTATGCAGAGCCAGATGAGTAATGGTGAGGCTCCCCCATGCAGCCTGACCCTACCTCAGTTACCTTCATAAATAATGTAGCCAGGTGCTGTCACTCAAACTGTTTCACTAGGAGGTTGGCCATGGGTTTTAACAGCTCCGACCCATCCTTACTCTTCTATCATCCCTCCTCTACCTTCCTCACTTTACCAGGGCCAAGCCACACCCCCATGCAGGCAGTGAGCCAGACAGCCCTACCCACCACCTCCATGAGTCTTCCGGTGAGCAGTCATGCCACAGGCACAGGGTACAGCCACACTGTGCCTTCTTCACAGGGAGTGCCCATGCAGAGCCAGGGCCAGTCCATGGGGAGCTACAGTTCCCGTGGAAACCTCAACATGTCCTCCAGTCAAGGTGAGCCATGCTCCTCAATGACACATTAGTTCCTGTGATAGATGGGTTAATAAATTATGTGATTCTTATGGCACTAGTGACAAATTGTTTACATGGTCATGTGACTCCTAGGGTATCTGTGGCATATTGTTTCCATGGCAATGTGGCTTCTATTCTCTTAAGGACCAGTTAATAATTGTTTTGAGTTTATTTAAAATTCTTTCTTATATGTTCTTTGATAACTCAGGGTTATTTTGTTGATTATTTACCAAAAAAATTGTCTTTATTTCCACCCTAGCAACCATGATGCACCAGCAGGCAGCTACGCCCCATTATTCCTCTGCTCAGGCTGGAAGCCAGCACTACCAGGGGCCCCAGTCCCTCGGAATGCTGGGACAAGGTAACCAAGGCAACAACATGATGGCACAGAGACCAATGGGATCTTACCGAGCCTCACAACAAGGTAAAGGGTGTGGTTTGTAGTCAGGCTCCTGAAAGTCCAAACACTGTACAACAGACTTTACAAAACTGTTAAAATTCAGATTAAATGACACAATTTAACTTGAGTAAATTAACTTTTATCACCTGTCTTGCAGGATCTGCTCTGCAGTATTCGGGACAAGACGAGTTCTACGGGGAGCAATATCCACACAGCCAGAGCTCCAGTGAACCCATTAGCCAGCAGTATTACCCTGACGGTATGATTTGCTGTGCTAAAATTTCAGATGTGTGAACAATGTCTATTCATGCATGTCCAGCAAATGATGTATAAAAATGTTTTTGGGTTCATACATATGTTTGTGCTGGTGTGTCTCAAGCTTTAAACTTCTTGTCTGTGTTTCTATCTCTGGGCTTCAGGCTGTCTGTAGGTGTCTGTGAGTGTCTGTAGGTGTGGCCTTGGTTCCCTTTGTGGTGGTCCTCATTCAGGGCCATGGCTTCTGTAGGGTGTGCACTCTCATCAATGTTGTGTTGGTTTGCTCGTGTGCCCCTGCAGGTCATGGCGACTACGCTTACCAGCAATCATCTTATGGTGAGCCTGGCTATGAAAGGACCTTTGATGAGTCTTCACAGCACTACTATGAAGGAGGTACAAATGGGGAGGATCCATCGCAAACAATTTTGCTCTGATTGGTTATATGCCTTTGGCCAGATTTCACATTATCCTGAACTCATCAAACCAATAATGTGGGCAATCAGAGGGATACGCAGGAAATATCAAACTCTGATTGCTATGAAATAGGCAGGTTTTTGAGGCTTTGGATACAAATTTTTCACAACTGGACAGCCTTGGTGTTTGTGTATGCAAACAGTGTACCTTCTGTGCACTGGGTGGCATAGGAGTGTAATGGCTGATAGCATCACGACAACATATTAAAAAGTGTTTTATCTTAAATACTAAATATGTCCATCATTTGCAACTGAGGATACAACACACCTGGTGCCAAGGATTAATAAGATGGATTCATTCCACAAATATGCGTAATGTTTGTTTTATTCGCTATATAACTAAAAAGCATAGTTATAAACAAGTTCCTATGACTATTACAAAGTTTCTGTAAAAGTCCTAGACGTGGCTTTAATACAAACATACAATAAATTGAACTGCTCCAGCATAGCTCCATGAAGTTAACAGCACTATTTATTTTTCTGTTCTGTCTGAGTACATTATGCTGCCAAATAATGGTTGCAAGCATAAACACATCCGATTTTAACTCTGTAGCAGAGAAATGTTAGAAAATAGAATGGTGAAGGAAATGCAACTATGTAAAAATAAACAAACTGGGAAATGTTTGCACTTTTGAAAATTTGTAAAGTCCTCATGTTTACAGAAAGAGGTACCAGAGTTCTAAGTTTACTAAGAACTGTTCTTATCTAAGTCAAGCCCCAGTTGAACACTTTACAGTAATTCCACAAAGACACAATAGCTCACACCATCACTGTGTGGTCAGGTGAACAGTGGAATGAGTGGTACCTGCCTTTTGTGTACCCCCAGGAAATAGTGCACAGTATAGCCAGCAGCAGGCATCCTATCAGCAGGGATCGAGCCAGCAGCAGCCATTCAGCCAGCAGCAGTACCCCACACAGCAGAACTACAGTGGCCAACAACAGGCCTATGGTAAGAACATACCTACAGTATGTCTGTATTCATCACAGGTCCCAAACAATACTTTAGGAAAGATTTGCAACAGGTCTTTGATGTAAATGTCCTCACTAAATCTAACCTAAGCACAAGTCCAAACAAGGTCATCTCCTAGGCTTTGAATTGATCAGTTGAGTGAGTTTTAGATATTTTCTTCACATGTTCAACCACAAGACACAGGACTGAATATTCATTGAAATTTCTACTAGGTCTTCCATAACATGACTATGAGGTGCCTCTAACTCCATTCACCCCGCAGCCATTTTTTAGGCACGCTGTCCATTCATTTCATCCCCTAGGTCCAGGGCAGGGAGCGTCCTCCCAATATTCAAGCTACCAACAGGGCCAGGGTCAGCAGTATGGCTCCTACCGTTCATCACAGGCCACCCCGAGTGGGCAGTCGCAGAGACCCTATGCCTACGAGCAGGTAGGGGGCACCATTTCTTCAAAGGCTTGTCTTCTATTCACGCATTTCTGAGAGCTGTATTCCCCAGTGCCCCACTTATTCAACTGTTTTGTGTGCTCTTCATCAGGGCCAGTATGGAAACTACCAACAGTAAGGTGCTGAGGGCTCCACAGCCCTTCCCCAACCCCACAGCTCACCTCCACCCATCTTGGCATTTCTGTACTAGTGAGTCGGACTGATAGTATGCAGTAGTGCTTATCATTGGGACGGTAAGATAGCTCTAGATGGAGCCATCTGGTTCTCATTTATGTGCGCTTCCTGGGCCAAGTGATGCTGGTTGGTTGAGAAGTGTGAGTCCATCGCTCTGGTGCCTGCCATGTCTTGGCAAGGTTCGTGGTGAATAGTGGATTAGTCAGGAACACCATATGTGTTTTTTAAATAATTTAAACACCATACTTCTAAAAAACATACTGGTCTATTTCAACTAATACATTTAAAAGTGTGTATTTCCACATTTTCTATTCTTTATTATATGTGTGTTTTGCTGCTAATGATGGCAAAATCACAGGCCATTTTCACTCTGCAGCGCGAAAGACATGCTGAACTAAAGTAAGGCTGGGTTTTGAGGTTCAAGTTTGTTTAAATCATAGTATAACAAATATGTCCAGAACTGAAAGGCAGAGGAGTCTGAGGAGAGGAAAAAACACTGCCATTAAGGATGAATCATCATGTTTTAGAAGTCTCTGGAAAGCACAATGAACTCTATGTCAGCCCCTTTCGTCTGAAGTTGTAGTTCCCTGTATTCCTGAAAATGCTTTTTTGAAGAAGCACAGTAGTGTACAGCAATATAGTACATTTTCTGCCCTGTCGTTTGAGAGAGAACTGGATTGTGGATTGCCTTTTCACCTTCTGAACCAATGAATGTCAACCTGTTCTCATCCTGGTTTTAAGATGCTGCTCTCGGTCCTTTGTTTCTGCAGCTGGTCTGTTTTTTTTTTCCTTTTTGGGCCTGTTTAGCTATACGTTACTCTCTATTACTATAGAGGCTCCTATGGGCTCCCTCTCTTAAGAGTTATATTTTTTCCTGTTTAATTATTTATTTTTAATCTCATTTTACCACTTATCTAACTTTTGCAGTTTCTGTGTTTTGCAAGCCGTATGTGAATTGTGTTTACCCTCTAAAGCACCAGATGGTATTTAAGAGCTCCCAAACAGAATAGTAGTGCGGGATCTCCTTAAATCATGTCAGTTTCACAGTGTTTACGGCTCATATCTGACATTCCTGAGTGTTAGTGACTAATAACAAGATGAGGAACAGTATACATGTTTATACGATGAATTGGCCAACAACTGGCATTAAACAGGATTTTGTTGAGATGACATTTTATTTTCACTCATTTTAAATTAGTGTTAGATTTAATGTATGTCAAACTTAATAAAAATAAATCTTTTTTAATGTTTTGTATCTTTTTTAAATTTCTACACAAACTAACCTGTAGATAAACTGATTGGCATCTGTATCAGTTTTACTGATTGTAACAGTGGTAAAAAGGAAAACACTTCAAATGACAAAAAATTGAGCTCCAAGCAGATTTCTGGTCCAGCCAATTTCATAAGTTCATGAGCCACTGTGATACATTTTTTTAATTTTCAGCCATGCATCTTTCATTATAATTTGGCTTTGCAAGATATTTTTTTTAACTTCTGTGCCTCATTTAATATATCATTGTTTTTAATCTATGTAAAGGTATAAAATTGTTTGAATGTTTATTTATGAATGTTACTTCCTTTTTTAAAACAAAATGTGAAGTGCATAAGCAGAATTTTCATGCATATGCTTCCATCCCAACTGTACATAAATACTAAGTCACTTGTAATGTTTGACTTCATGTTGCGTTAGTGGGCATATATAAAGGCAACATTTCTACCAGCAATACAGAAAGGCACAAACAGTTTGTATGAATGGAGGTGTAATAGGTGAATGGAGGCCTTCTGTTGATGATTCATACAGACTTAAGAAAAAAGGTAGTATTATAGTAATTAATACAAGTTGTACAAGCACATCTGCCTTATTGTTTTTATGATGCTGTACAGTCTGTCCTGATTTTTTTGTCTGTTTTTATTGAAAAGGTAGCAGAGCTACAAGTATTACTATTTATGTAACACTGTATATTCTTCATTACTGGGTAATGTGCCCATCATATGGATGTATTTGTGATATTAAATTTTCAGATCATTTTCCCATATTAGCTTATCAAAGTCATTTCTTAAAAATTTTGGGATTTCCACATTATTATTGTATAACAATACAACAGAATTAAAAAGGAGGGCACAATTGGCCATCATGTTGATGTTGTAAAACATTGAAAACTATGTGTCTGTCAGCTTTAGCATGTTTTTCCATAATGTGACAATCGTTGGTATCTACTGTTCATCTCAGTCTGTCTGGTTCCCGTGAAACAGCTACTCTTTGTGCATTTTCAGTCGTTTACAATATCTGTATAATGTTGTTGTTGACCATTTGGTTGTGTATGCATGTGTTTGAGAGACAGACAATTATGAATGTTTTTTTGCTGAAAATATTCTGTAACAGGTAACTTGTTTAATCTTGTTTTTCCCCCTTATATTTGTTACTGTTTAATATATAAAAATAAACATTGACTGTTTTATTTGCTTTGTTCACGGTATGAATCCAGTCAAACGTAATCAGTAAACACATAACAAACTCCCCAGACCACTTCAGAGAAACTAAACTTTTGTAAATTTTTTTGGATAAAGATAGGTTTTTACCCAAAAGCAATAAAGAAGGAGTCCGTGTTTTTTGTACCTCACCTGTCCAGTGTTCGGACAGGAAGTAACCACATCCAGCCAACTGCCACACTGGAGTCTCCCACCTCCAAGAGTCAGGTCAGATTTAACTATAATCTATACTCTTATATGTTTTCACAAATAAACATTCCTTTTGCACCAAGTAAAATACCACCATATCTAAAGGTGTACCTTCAACCATGTACGATTCCAGTATGGTTCCAGTTTTTTTCTCCAAATTTTTAAAGTATGTACTCTGAATCCCATCCTGTTTTAGAACCCATGTTCTCTTCTTCTGCTACAGTTTTCCCAGTTCATGAAAACCCAGGCTAACAGACCTACTATTGCCCCGAGGATGCGTCCTGTCTGCGTACTGTCCCTTTCTATCATAGTGTAGTATGTCAGGGGTGAGGCTTGCATACAGCCGCCAAGCTGCTGAACTTCGGGCCCAGCTCAAGTAGCATGTCTGGGTCTAAGCTCTCATTGCTGATGGAGATGGTGTCCAGGGCTGGGTCTGCTGGGTAGGGGCCTTCATCTACATACACTTGAGGTTTGTAGTCACAAAGCTCCTTGCCAGGGGCTTCAATTGACTGAATTCTCTGCAGGGGTAAAGAAGTCATAGACATAAGCAGAACTAGTACAAATACTGCACATCAGTAATTACCACTAGTGTTGTAATGCAAAAAAAAAAAATTAGACAGTGTAAGTAGCATTTTAGCTACAGCGTATGATGCATGAACGCAACTCACACTGTGCACTACAAGTGGATATGAAGGGATAGAAGAAGATAATTTTATTGTGCTAAACACATGTCAGAACAGCCATTCTAGGACACAGCATATCACAGGGTTTATGTTTAGGTTGTATGGTATTTAGGTCCACTAGAGTGAACAAGCATACCTGGGACAGTAGTGAGAGCAGCATTTTGTTGCTCAAAAAAGATGTGTTCCTTCTGGTCAAACAATATTTCTGTCTCCATGTTGAGCTCTGCACACCAGAAATCTGTCAATATAAAGAAATAAAACTGCTGTTAAATTGTGTAGCAACAATCAACAATTTAAGTGTCAAGTTTCCAAACAAATTGTTAAACATTTATTATGTGGGATGTTTCATTGTAATGAACACATTCCCAAATGTAACCTGAAGGTATAGATGGCTCTCAAGATTGTACATGGTTAGCGCTCATTAATTATTAAAATGTATGGAATTTTATGGAATATAACATGGAATATAGTAATTAATTTAATAATTAATACAACGTGTGTTTTTATGCTTCTGTTTATCTGTGTCATTTACCTGGTATTGGTCTCTCTTCAGACTGTGAGACCCCATTGTCCCCTTACACATAACAGGGCAGAAGAAAGATCATTCTCTGTTATAGTCAGTATTAAAAAGTGTAAGAGGTTAAAGCTCATAAGTATGTAAAATTTGCCCCTGTTCTCCATAACTTGGTGAAACTGTTTCAAAGCCTTTTACCTGATAGTACTCTCCCACACTGTGACATCCCATGGTGTCCTTGTACACAGAAAAGAACAGTGGGAATATAATACACAGCATTTGTTGTCCAAAATTATATGCATGTATATTCGTACATGATAGGGCTGGTGATTGTTTTGTTGCTGGTAACACCCCCATCCCACCTTTCTGCTCATGTAGAAGTCTTGATAATCTGATGTGCCTATTTTATATGAGTACAAGATGGTCAAACCATCTGCACCCCAACAACTACAGGACATGACATGATCACTCCCTAGAGCCCAGCAAGAATGCTGAGGTCCTCCACCTCTAAGCATTTGGTACCAATCACAACAGGTCCAACATCGAAAGTCTGGAGGTCCCCAGTTCTGGCCCTGATGTGGTGCAATGAGCTCCCTCTGTCCCTCAGAGCTACTGAATCCCTCCCAGCATTCAAACAGGATCACAAGCACTTCTCTTTCAGAGCCATTTCTCTCCTGACCTCATTAAAGTTGCATAAAGGAGTCTGTTATGATAATCTATGTATTTGTTGCTTGAATATCAGTTCTACATGAAGCTACTTGAGGGATGTGAACCAGCAACATGGTGGAATTAGACAAACAAGCTGTGTTCTGATCATCCTGTGTCTAAAGCGTCAGCTGATGAAGTTACTTACCTTATAGTATTCACTCAGGCTACAAGATTGCAAGGCCCCCTTATAAACAAAAGAGAAAATCAAAATCTTTTTTAGTCACTATTTTAAAAAGTCACAAATCACCAGCATGCAGTTTCTGTACCTGACTAGTTTGCTGTCTGTTTTGCTTCTCCAAGTTTATGGGGAAATTATGGGGAATGTTTTTTGCATAGGCTACTGGGCTGGGGAAAATTTTAGTCTAGAACATACTTCCAACAGAATAATTTTCTTAAGGATGTCTTCAATATTTCGGCCAAATCTGGATAATGTAATAAATGCTTGCAAAGTATTTACAGCTGTTGATTTATGTTGGTGGTTATAGCAAGAATTGCATATAATACTTAGACGTTAAACATTCCTGTTCAATATTGAGAATATTTGTGTATTATATTAGAATCTATTAATGGCTAAACTAACATTTGTGTGGAAAGAGTGACAGCAAAGTGTTGACTTACTTCCTGGCTCAAACCAGTGTCCTTAAATACACCATTTTCAGTGTAAGGAGCCTGAGATAATTTGTTCAGAGTCGCTCTGTGTAAAGCTAGGATCTAGATGCAGAAAGTGAAAAAAAATTGTGTCACTTTTAATGCAACTACACATGATTTCATTACATTTGTTGAAAAACATTGGCCAGGACTACTGAATATTCAAAATGTAATATGTATATACTCTTTTATTAGGGTCTAACCTCACAGTCAGTTCCTGGTGCTTCAGTATTTGATTTGAGCAGGAAGCCTCCAGAACCCTGTTCCACCTGGAGAGGTTCCCTCCCTTTCCAGCAGGACAGGAAGAACACCAACAGCAGCAAACCTGTCAGCACAATGTAGGTGCATAATCTCTCATAAATGTAATATAAAAAACAAAAACACGCTCAGAAATAAATCTATTTACCAGAGTTTTAAAAACATACAAACTTAAAAATTAAAATATAGAAATCACAATTGTATGGATGACCATTCGGCTGCCATGAATACCACAGCTATCAGAGGGTAGTGTAGGTTTTTGATTATTCCATCGCCAGTAAATCCGGCTGGCAATCCAGGTAACTTCCATACCTACGAGCAGGAATAGGACGCCAAATATGACCGCAATAGCTCCGTCCCCAGCTTTGCTGGAAGAAGTCCTCCGGGCATGGCAGTTGGGCTCAAACAAGCAGTCGCATACGGTCACCGTGAGGTTCTGCTGGGAAAAGAGCCCCTGCATGTCGGAGATCTTCAGTCGCAGATTGTGCTGTCCAGCATAAATCACTGTCTTTGTGACCAGGCGCACGATGCTCCCTGTGAGATTCATTGACACTATAAGCAGACGCCATGCTCTGTGGGTCTCTATTTCACGTATATTACCTCAGATAATGAAGCTACAGGCATTCTGTGGCTCCACAACATACAATACAAGTAGGACAAAAAGTCTGTAAACTGTTGTGTTTGTAACTACAAAGTCACTTTTACACAGTCATAATCAATAAAATAGTAAAATTAGTAAGACCTCTCTCATTAGCTAAAATTTGAGTGCAACTATAATAAATAAAAACACCCCAAACATGTTTTTGAAAATTTTAATAAACATCTGGCTATACGTTAAACTAGAAACTAATTTAAAAAGGCTGAAAAAAAACAAACAGTCTCCACAATCTCAAGTTTAATGCTCACTGTTGACCAATGTATAATGTTAACAGGTGCAGAGTTCCTCATCTTTCTTGTTATTGATCACTAGAAACACCAGACACAAGTTGTGGACATGAATTGAATTAAGGTTGTCCCATATTTCTGTTTTGTCTGTGTGCTCTTTACTGTGAACGATCAGTGTGTAAACAGTTTGCATTTCCTCTGCTGCACACAGACATTTTGGAAAACGGATAAGTGATGCATTTATGGTTTAAAGTGACCTTTGAAAGATTGTCCTTACAAATAACTGCCTGAATGGTGAACAGAGAAGTAACTCATATCAACGTGGGGAGGAATATCCACAGTGTGTGTTGAGGGTAAACCACAGATTGTTACTCTGCTTCTGGGATATAAAGCTGGTGATGATATCACTGTAGGGAAACTACGTGAAAGACCTGGTGAAATGCTTTCCTGTCTTACCAAAACTGGGCTGGACCATCCACTGTTCCTCAGCACCATCCAGGAGCTCAAAGCGGAAGGGTCCAGCATAGGGGTATCCGTCAAGGTCGAAGGCCGTAATATTGACCCCAGACTTGCCATCTGTCAGACACATGTCCAGTTTATTGGTGGTCAGTTGGGGGGTGTTGTCGTTCTGGTCCCTCAGGTGGATGTTGAGAGTGGCTGTTCCTGTCATTGGGGGTTCCCCTGTGGTCAAGGGATAGAAGACCATTTCAGTGAAAGGTGAAAAAGGTAAAAACCCACTTATATTTCCTCAATTTTTTGTGAGTCACCATTATCACCTTTATCAACAGCATATATGGTCACAGTGTAGGTTTCATTGACCACAAATGTAGACTCTCTGTCCAGGACCTTTGCTGTGTGAATTTCACAAGTTTTGGGGTCTATATCCACCCAGCCAGCAGGGTCTTTACCTTTACTGTACCTGTTTGAGTGAAAGACATAGTAAAGCAATTTATGACTGAGTATTTCGTTTTTTGGAAAAACGGCCTAGTGAGCAAAAGTGCAGATTCCATAAAAACTGTTGCTGTGCAATAAATAAAGAGAAACATTTAATTACATAAACATCTATTAATCTAGCAGGTACTTCTCTCAGGATAACTGCCAAAATTTTGTATGTCTACATTTCCAAACACTACAGAGTAAGGAATCCTCCTAGAACTTAACCCAACAACCCTCAGCTTCAATCTTATTTTCCTTAACTGCTGAGCAACCTTCTGCAAATAAGTTATAAAGGTTGGCTGAACAGTTAGTGTAAAGTTAAATGTCACAGCACATTAAACTGTAGAATCCCATACTATAAAGAAAATGATGAAATAGCAAACTTATCCCATTATTATATCCGTGTTATCTCAACAACTTCAAATCTCACCACATGCTGTTGCAGAACAGATTTCAAAGAAATATCCTCTTTCCCGCAGAATGCTGCCAACCTGACCTCTCACACTCACCACACTTGGAAAGCGTCACCACCTACGTGATTCTACCTTGCTATGCCATTAAACCCAGCTAACAATGGCCTCTGATGCCTCAGTAACAATTTGATGAAGGCTAATGTCTTCCAGCAGCCCTGCTCCATGGGCTGTTGTTCAAGTCCCATTTAGATATCTGTCGATTGTCTGTTAAGTGCAGGTCCAAGTCTATCTCATTTCTTATCAGTTTGCAGTAAAATGTGAGGCAAACAAAACCTGTTTTATTAGAGTCCTGAACATGAAAGATATGTGCATATCTGTGTACAGCAATAACCTTTCAAAAACACAGTAAGAAATAACACAATTGTTTAGTGAGCACTTTAGCCACATTGTTAACTGGTGTTCCATTATACTCCAAAATTATATCCATGTACATTGAGACATTCTTGATATATACACCTGGCTTTTACCAACCTGACATACCCTGGTAAAGTCTCCAAACTCATTTTTTGCCAAAAATTTATGTCAAATGGATGTAGGCAACATAATGACGTATGACTGTATAAAAAATACATTTGGAGAAAAGAAATGAGGTCAAGAGACCAGAGATACACTGATAAGAAGAAAGTGGAGTTGTGCAAGTGCTTGTGGTCTTACATAAAGTCACTGCTGAAGTGCGTGTCCTTGTCTTTGGCCGTGAACGTTTCCAGCAGGAATCCAATCTGTATATTTTCATGCACTGTCACATCCTTGGTGACCGTGAGGAACTCAGGGGGGTCGTTGACATCTTGCACAATGATGGTGATTTGCTCCATCAGGGGCTTGGGCATGACCCCTTTTCCAGTGGTGCTGCTGACATAGTCTACAGTCCACAGGCCCTCCCGTGGACGGTCTTTCACCTCGCAGGAGAAGAAGGGGGATTCATTCTCAACACTGATGGAGAGGTTCCTCTGTGAGCCCTTCTGAAAGTCCAGGGGCTGAGATCAATGGAGAACATCCAGTGCAGTTCAAGTAGGCAGGGTTTGAAAAATGGATTTATGGGTTACAAGGCAACAACCCTAAAAACTACACTGTTCCTGTCACATGGTAGGTAACTGTGATCTTTATCCTTCCTTGCTGGTAATACCTTGAGATGTTTAACCTTTGTTTATAATACCTTGACTAAGCTTTTAAGCTAAATGATTAATCCCTCAGACAACCAACCAATCAGTAAACCTATCAATGATACCATACCACACACTAATATTACACATTACAATGAACATGTTTATGAGAAATTTGTTGTAATTACTCATTAAATAAATAAGAAAGACTTAAAATATATATTGTAATGTTCTACATGTTCTCAAGAGGAAATCCATTTTTGTTAATTTTTCAGCAAAAAATAGGACAGAGAGAGACTGACTGACTAATTGATTAATTTATTGATTAACTGATGGACGGAACACATCACAGTCTGACCCACCTTAATGACTGAGAGGATGCCGTCATTTGTTTCTGGATCGGTTTCCACCTCAAAGTTCTGAAAGTCATCTCCATGTAGCGTGTACCTGGCCCTCCATGCTGCTGTCTTCTGTAAGTCCATGTCCTTCACTTGCAGTCGGAGAATTGACTTTTCAACCTCCCTCTCCTTCACTCTCCCGGGCCCCTCAAACAACATTATGTCAACTGAAAGTGAACTGGATGGTGGCACCATTTTCCATTTCAACAATGTATGAAGTGCATTTCCACTGTCATAATTTACCATCAAAAGTGCAATACCAACACGCTGAAGTGTGACCTTTCTGAAATAATCAGCTTACAGTATGTCCAGTGAAGATGGGCATGTGGTTGTTACTGTCTTCAACATTAATGATGACAGTACATGAACTTGAACGGCGCTGAACTTCTCCACGGTCCTTAGCCTCGACCACAATGGTGTACATCTTAGCTTTCTGCATAAACAATAAATCTGATCAAACAAGCACACTGTCAGATTGCCCACCATGGGGATTAAACACATAAAGGTAAAGCATGATGGGAGCTGCCATTACAGGTGATTCTATGCTAGTAAAATGTAGGTTTTAGTAGAAGAAATGAAAAAAAAACAATTTTATGACATGACAGCACATGTTGCGTTTTGGAGGTGACTAGGCAAGAGGCTTAAATCTGGTGAACTGTTGTTTTTGTGCTAGAACAAACAAGAATAACAGCCTTAGAACAGAGATGAAAGACCAGAAACAACATAAAGTAAAAGTCTTTTGGGAAATTTAAAAATAGATCTGGAAAAGAAAAGCTAAACCTTACAAACATGTCTTTTCTTAAGTCTCACATAGGGCTAAACTGGCCACACCTGAGCTTGTTTACATTCCACACTCATATTCTGTCAGCTAAGGAAATGGTTTTGTAACATAGGCTACTAAGAATGTACAGCCATACATATAGCTCATCACAAATACAGTATTTTAAAAACTGGTTTTTATTTATTATGGGTTAAGTAAGAATGGTAACCATCACCGCAGCAAAGGGAAGTTGCTATACTAAAGCATTTGCTTACTAATGCAAATTTTTTAAAATATACATTCTCAGAAATTTCAGTTTGCCAGCACTGACTGTTTACAATTCTGATGCTGACATAATGCACTTTACTGTCATTTTACCCGTTGCTACTGACCTCTGAGGTCACAAAGTAATATATATAAATATATGAAACATCATTCAGATCTATGTCCTACTTCAATGGGACATAATGCACTAACCTCATAGTCCAAACATCCCTTGAAGGATATTCTCCCATTGTTTTCAATGTAAAACTGGACATTTGGAGTCTCTGGTGTCACAGATATGATTCTGTAATCGACTGTTGAGTTTGGGGTGCCTTTTTTGTCATAATCTACGGCCGTCACAGTCAGTCCAAAGAGGCCTGTAAAAATAAATAAATAAATAATAGAAAGTCTATCTGTGATGTGTAATGCATCTATATTTTTCAAGAACATGCATTTACAGTAAAATGTACTCAAAGAGATGATTTTTGTCAAACCTTGTTGCCCTGATTCCTTAACTGTGGTGTTGTAGATTTGTCTTTGAAACTTTGGGTCGTTGTCATTTATGTCCAGTATGTTTATCTCTACTCCGAGCTTCGTATTGATCATCTTGTTGGAGAAATTTACAGCCTCAAACGTGAGCTGTGAGCACATTTCAAGATATATTTTTTTTTAATCCTTTCAGAAATAGAAAAGAAAGAAATCTATGCAAACATGGAAAAAATATACAAAATCTGCTTTGACTGAACCAGGAGTTACCAGGCATCAGTGTAACCCACTGTGACACTGTGCCTCCCAGGAGAATCAGAGTAAAACAGCAAAACAAGAAAGAAGCAACAATAAAATAAATCAAATAGAGAAAAACTGGTTACAAAAAAGTAAAAGCCTAGATTTAATGGTTTTCACAGCAGTTCTGATATTCTGGACTTCGATTAAAAGTAGATTTTCTCTGTGTTTAAAAGCCAAGGTGAGAATTTTGGATGTTTGGCAGAAAAAATTGGTAAACCTTATAATGTTCAGGAACAAATAATATTGAATTAATTATTAATAATAATATTAATAATATAAAATTAATGGTAACAGAATTATTTTTATGATATTCATTTTCTCTAGACTTTAAGAAATAAAGTATGCTTGTTATGCAAGGGAAACATGAACCTCTTGTTTTATCATAAGCACGTACTTTAGAGTGATCTGTGTTAGCCAATAAAATAATGAAATCTAAAATGAATGCAAAAATACTACAAATGATACCAGAAAATGCATCTCCAATATGAACATAATATTTTATTTTCAGCAACTCGATGTAAGTAGTGCTATTGCAGCGCAATTTGTGTGAATTCTCGGAAGAACTGTTAGAAAAGAGTCGTTGCAATTCAGTCAGCATTTAAAAAAAGTTTACAATTTGAAAATAAAGCAGAGCATCCAGAAGAAACTACCTTTGTCCTCAATCCATTTCTCAACACCATATATGTGCCATAATGACAGTTCTTATACTGGTTTATTTAATTTCTTCAAACAACAACAGGAACCATGTAACATTTTATAAAACTGTACCACGATCCAGTATTTTATCTTACCATCAAAAGTGGGAAATACTCGTAGTCAACCTTCCGGTGGACTGTAATGTTTCCAGTATCCTTGTCTATGCTAAGGACACCAATAGGGTCTTTGTCCACACCATTGCCAGTGAGCTTGTAGTTCACTTGGTACTCACGTTCAAGTCTAATCTGTGAATGAGCACTAAATTTATACAATTTCCTGAAACATTCATCAGCTTTTTGTCTGTAAACAACACTTTTTTTTCAATTATACATGTATACATTTCAGTTGAGTAATTTAAGTGAAGCACCTTCTCCAAGAGTACAGCAGTAACAATTAAAAATTAAGCCACCAAATGCTGTCCTTAGCCAACATGCTACTTGTGACCATGTGTGCCCTTGCTGTTTGTGCAATTTGTGAAAAGTGAAATAATTGTTGGATTAAGCAAAGATGAAATAGCAAGAGCAGTTGGCATGAACCTCTATAGCCCATGTGTTCCATATATCATCACCAATTTTCTGGACCATATGTGGGGGGGTGTCCAGATATGGTGAAAATTTGGTGAAATAAAAAATGTAATTTAAGAGTAATATTTTTACTACGGTGCTATATGGTACTTACCTATTACAAAAAACACTTTTATAACTGATTTGTAAATAAAGCCTGATTTGAACACCACAACAGGGGACCAGTGAAGACAGTTGGATGATTTTTTTGAGAAACAGTGCAGAAATTGTTTAAAACATTATTTTATGCATTAATGAAGTTATTTTCTCCATTAAAGCCAAACAGTTAAATATTAATATACATATATGTATATTTTTTTTCCTATGTTTAAAAATAGTTTTTAATGTATGAGTTTTCTATTTTTTATGAAATATTTCTGCAAGGATCTGTAAAATTGAGGCCCAGAAAATAAAGGATGGGCAGTATAAAATGATGTATAAATCCTGCATAGAATCTGCTTGTATGAATAGGCAAGTTAAGTAATGGTGAAACCCAGACGTTTCATACATACTCACAGTGCCCAGTATGTATGGGTAAGGACCTGGGTATTCTTCTTCTATGCTGAAGGAGTCTATGATCCAGGTTCTCTTCTCTCTCTTCAGCAGTTTGGATGAGGCAGCGCTGAGGGCTGTCAGCTGCCATAAATATTCACTGCATTAATACTCCTACTACTACTAATAATAATAATAATAATCATAATCATAACTTTATCAAAACCTGAACAGCTTAACACACCTCTTTACCAAAAAGTAAAAGAACACAACGTTTATCTTGTAAGGTTTCAGTCCTACATCCTTAAATGCTTGGACTGCTGTAGTGTAAATGATTCCTTATATGCTGTTGTATTTATTATATGTATGAATAAAATATTTATATATTTTCAACTCTATGCCACACAAAAGTCTCAAAAACTCCATGGGCTGGAGGTGACCATCTTTAGAACCACCAGGCAACTGGTAAAACTTGTAAGAAAAAACAAAAAAAATTAAAATAATAATACGTGGTATGTACATATATCTCCAACCTTATTTAATATATTTAATAGTAAAAAAAGGTGAACTTTGTAATATGTTTCTGTTGTCTTGGGTGGCATTTGTACCATCTACTTCTCTATTGTGATAAAAAAATTTACACAAGAATGATAAGGAAACACTATCTTGTGTAGACATTTCAAAGTTTAATAGGAGATTTTCAGAGATCATTTCATATCATTTTTTTCAGACTGACTATCCAATTTTCAGATAAAATTTCAGTGCACCATGAAAAGCATAACAAATCAAAAAGTAACAGAAGTCCTGTGTAAACAGTGGTATACTGTGATTTACTTTAATTTAATTGAGACATCTTCATTGTAACAGTACTCACCAGTGCCACTAAACAGATAACCTTGATGTTTGCCATCACCTTACAGTTGGAAAGGTGAGATGAGAAGACTTCTCTGTACTTCTCCTGGAGGAGTGGAAAGCAATGGACGCTCCTGGCTTTTAAAGCACCCCTCCTCCCCACCCTCAGGGGCAGTCTTTGGGGGGGAGTCTCACGCACACACCTGGCAGGTTCACGTTCAGGTTCAACCAGCAGATGCAGACAGAGCTTCCAGGGCTGCCTGGTGCATTAACCCCTGATTATCAACTAAAGGGGCCATCAGTCAGGGTCTCACATCATCCATCATACAGCAGGCATACGGACAATCGTGTGTAATACTGTAAAAAACACAAGTCTTGCTGTCCAGTGAATAGTGAAACATGTTCACTACATTAATTAGCATATTTACCACCAGTTAGCACTATGCTCTAAGGGCATTCAATTTAAACCTGGCATTTACTCATGGCTGACTCAACTGTTGGACAACTGAATGGATCAATGAATAATTGAATGAACAAACAAACGAACAAATGAATGAATGAATGAATGAGAGTGCGAACAAACTGAATGAACAAGTGAACGGATGAATGAATGAATGAATGAATGTAGTTTTTGCAAATATTTTAATATTATCTCATATATTATGTATTTAATTATCTAATTATTTCTCCAAAATGAAAAATTTCAGCCGACTTACAGGTCTGACAGCAGATCCTCCCCTTAGACATGAGCTTGAAAACCTGAAAGAAACCCTTTGGAGGTTGGCTCTTGGCCTCCTTGGAGGCTAAATTTTAACCAAGCACCATTAGCACAGTGGTATGTATATTTTTTCTGCTTCATCTTCTCTTATACCATGAGAGTAAGACAGGGATTTACTCTGTTGTTACCTGCCAGTGTGAGAAAACTGCACCTGTGCTCCCCTTTAGTGAAAGGAGAGGTTGTTAAATGTTTGGTCTGAGGACAGGAGTTGGCAGACTCTTATGTTACTGTTATATAAAAAAAAGTTGTAAAAAAGTACAATGATGTTTTTTCCTACAAAAGTATGAAAAAGTATAAAAAGTCAAAGGATTTTAAAAACAGGTGTCAGTACTTGAATGCTCCAGGGCTGCAGCTCACCACACAACAGTTTCAAACAGTTGATCTGCATCTCTAGGAACAGGGGTTTCTTGTATGAGGTCAGTTTTTTAGCAAGATGATGTAGGAAGAAAATCTTCAAACACTTTTACACATAAAGCCTGGAGCTGCCAACTCCAGAGATGAGGCTTAACGTGTATTCAAATGGTGGGCCGTCCACATGGTCTGTTGTTTACTGTCTGCTGCAGTCATAATTGCTTTATTGCACTGAATGACTTCTTCAGAAAGTCACTTCCCCCTGCTGTTTCCAGTGTAAAATGACGTACTGGCTAAAGGTCCACCTGAATACCACACCAGCAGGAATGAAGGGGAAGTCACTTCCAACTGTAAAACATCGCTGGAGCTGTATAACTGGTTGTGTTAAATAAGGTTGGAGACATATATACATACCATGTATTGTTAGTTACATTTTTTTGCTATTTCTTAGGAGTTTTATCAGTTGCATGGTGGTTCTAACTGACTGTAACCAAATTAGGACGTAAAAAAAGAAGAAAAAAATTTTGCCTCTGGTCTTAATGTACTTTCGAAATCAGTTCAGTGTTACTGAATAATGTGCAACTGATGCATTCCTCTGTATGCTCTTGTCAGTGCAGTACCATAAATAAGAGAGAACTGGGTGAACTAGTTCCCATCCTAAGACCCCCCCCCCCCCCAATGCTGTTGTGGTAAAAGCTGAATATCTGCAATACTGCTACTTTAATGTGTAAATCAGAGGCTTTCATAAATATGCAACAAGGAAAATCTTGTTTCTTCTCAACCATTTGCTGTTCTTCCTCAGACAACTGATGGCAATGTCATAAAATTATATTTATTTTACCTACACTGTGAATTTGACTGTCACAAAACATCCAGTTTGGTCTCACTTAAAGGGTCTCTTTGCTCCTTTTACCTTCCTTGGTTTAGACCAAAGAATAAAGGAGTCGGCCTATATAGTGCCTGACATATTTATTGTTTATACTGATATGGCAATCACCCAGTCGAGGGCATTTTCCTCCACAGGGGTTGCAAGAATGTACTTGACCAATGCACATTCTGTACCTGCTAAAATACTGTATAGACAAGCTTCTTCATAAGCACAACTCACTTCTGAACTCACACTTACCTGTCCAGGAGTGCAGTATCTAACCTAGTGTTGTAATGTGATGTATTTTTTTATTCTATGTATAAATTTTTATTTATTAATCTAGTAGTTGCAGATACTGATTTTTCTGCAAAATAACATTAAATGCATCAATTACATATTTATGTACATGTAGCTGCCTACAGAAGTGACTTTCAGATAGCTCATATTTAGATAACCATAGCGCATGGTGTTAGACTAACACAGGATTGGATGTGAATGGAAACCATAAGGTTATATGTTTGTGTCCTTGATAGGCGCACTTCAAACTTCTGAAATCACTAAAACCAATGCTATTTATTGAGTCTTTCTGTCCCAAACCTGTTCCCTTTGACTCATAAGCTACAATCCCCAATACTGAGAATAATAAGGAATGAAAAATATGTACCACACCCCATTTGAATACACATACTGAAGAGTGCTGATAACACTTAAGCCAGGAAAACACTGGTGTGAAATAGACCACAAGGGCTGCATTGATCCAAGACTTTGGATTTGTTAGCTGTGAGTGAATGCCAGGTTTCAAAGCAGTAAGGCCACACCTGTGCCATCCCTTTCTCAATGGGAGGCTCTTGTGGCATGCAACTGAAACTCAACCAGTCTGCAGATGGTGATATGTTTTCAGCTCTGGATGATGATCCCCAGAAAATGGTGATAAGTGGAGACACCATGTTCACATGATCGCCAGGTAGATAGATAGATAGATAGATAGATAGATAGATAGATAGATAGATAGATAGCCCACTTACTATCTTGCCTGCCCCAACTATCTCTCTCTTAACCCAACTCCTTCTATATAAAACAATCCCCCAACTGCCAGCCTTCCTTGGCCCTGTCACTATATACTCCATGCCTTGCTCACCTTTAAATCCACCATCTCCCATTTCTCCTCCTACCTGCCCCTTTGATGTTCCACTTCTGTTAAGCCCAACCCTTCTCTGCCCCACCCACCATTTTTTCTAGAGTTGACTATTAAAGTTCCTTATTGCAGGCTGGTATTTTACTGAAGCAATACATAAATCTTTGTCCTATTGCAATAAACTATAATTGCAAACCAAGCAAAATGGATTGCTGCACACTGAGCATATACAATGGCTGCCTATGGTGCAGTTACAAATTCACAAATGTTACAAAAGTTTACCAGTTTATGCATTTTTAACATTTAGTTTCCTTTTCTATTTAATTGTTTTGTAAAATTTCTGTTTATCCACCAAGCTGATACACAGTGAAGATCACCAAACACAGACAGTGACTGCTGGAGAGCAAGCAGATAAGAAAAACCGCACGTCTACAGAATGAGTCGGTGAAAACTCTTTTTCATCAAAGGCTGTAAAAATTATGTATTTTTATTTTTGTCCATCTTTCCATTTTTATTCATCGTTTGTCCTGGTGAAGGGTGAACAGGTCCAGAGCATATTAAATGGGTTATAATTTTAACTGCTTAAATTTAAGAAAATTTAAAAAATAAATCATATTACTATAAAAAAATTTTACAAAAACTAACCCACAAACAAATCAGGGCAACCCATAATACCCTTTTCTTGATTGTAACTTGTGGTAAAGGAGTAATGGCAACTTAAGTTACAAATAAAATGAGCTTCAAACAGCCCCAGGACAGGAGTCCTATCTGTGTTCATAACTTGAGGAGCTAGTGTATTATTTTGTCACTTCCCAGCATGGAGATGTCACATGCCAGCTACAGAGCTTACAATTTTATACATTACTTTTTCTCTAAGAAACAACAGCTGGGGAATAATCCACAATAACCTTTAAATATCTACACATTTGGTGTCCAACATTTTGAGACAGTGAATGCAACCTGTTTCAGCAAAGTCTTCTGAGCCCTTTGCAAATAGGCTGAAGGTCCCAGTAACACAGTCCCATCTCTCCAAGCCTATATAAAAGTGTCCCCTCTTATGACAGTCCAGCTGCTGTTCATGTTTGTCTTGTAGCAGCTGCTCTAGCACACAGGCTTGCACACAGTAGCCAGCTGGCTGAAACTTGGGCCCAAGTTCAGCAGCATTTCTGCATCAAAGTCATCATCCTGGACAGAGACAGCATCTAGTTGAGGATCTGTGGGCAGGTCACCCTCCTCAGCATACACATGGGGCTTATAGTCAGATAGCTCTTCCTCTTTGGCTTTATTAACCTTGATTCCTTTGTGGGGGGCAAGGTAAAACAAAAATGGGAAATTTAAATCTATTTATTTAGCTGATACCTTTCTACTATCACCATCATCTATAGGTTCAAATAAGTATGTTTTCCTGATCCTTTACAGTTTATGACAAACAGACAAGAGGCTTAGAGAATACAAATAGAGAACATACCTTCAACAGCAGAGAGAACATGAAATCTATTTGAGTCCTGTATCAGTCATCTATCACATATGTTACAGACAAAAAAGATTTATAGGTTGGAGGTTCAAGCCCCAGAAGCAGTCATGATGTCAACTACTTGAGCAAGGTATTCAGTCCAGCAGAGCCATTTGCATGTTTTCCTAAACAAAATGAACTGAAATGAATCACGTAAATATAAAATCCAATCAACTAATTATTTCCTTCCACTTTCAATAACTTATAGATTCTAAGACAACAATTCAAAATAAACAAGCAATGCAATTCACTTTAATAAACTGTTAGATACTCTTTGTACTCAAAAATATTGCATGATATGACTGCAGGCACAGGTGAGTTAAACTTCACTGCAGACCAGACACTACAGGAACCTGGCAGGGACAACACAAACATGACACATAATCAACATGTCACGTTTTTAAAATAACAATACATTACAGATGGGGAGTTTTTCATTACACAGCTCAGTTGGAAACTTCGTAACAAGCATTGGGAATGTAAATTAAGTTTTTTTAGTAATAAGATTTTAATTTATATTGCCACCAAATATGTTTAGCGGGAATACTGTTTTGAAATGTTGATTCATTTTTGTTTTACAATGCCACTTGAGAAAATATTGTAGCTGCTTCTTAACACTATCTGATGTTGAAAAACTAACTTTTGGTTTCTTTTTTCACTGTTCCTATAGAGAAGGTGTTTTGGACTAAACACGTCATATACTGTATAATTATTGAAAAACATACTGTGAATTGTTTTCACCTAAAAAACTATTGTTTTTGGTACTTGTGCATAAGAAGTTTAGCTCTGCATATATTTACCTGTGCAGAATTTGGGTTTTGACCAGGAAACTGAATGGGACCTGAGACCATATCAACAAATGGAACCTGCAAATGAAAAATAAATGCGAAAAATCCCACATATTTATCAGTTTCACAGCCATTTTTGTCCTAAAAGTCTTAATCAACTTAATAATGTGTCAGCTGCTGAAAATAGCTTTTGTTTTCTGCAGAGAACAAAGTTTGCCAGTTGAGATATTTATATTATTATGAATACTTAACAATGAAGTAATAAAATCTTCATTAAAGATTCTATGAATTACATAATTATTAATACATTATTCTAGGTTCTTAATTTCCAGTTTATACATCTATTTTACAGCAAACCGAACATGGCAAGCCACACCATGCAGTCACTTCAAAGGAAATTCAGCTGTTGGGGGGAGGAGGAGGGCACAGATCCTGGAATCTGGATCGGCTTCTCCTTTGCAGAAGATAAAGATGTCAGAGGAACCATACCTGGAAAGTAAACATATTGAATATTATTCCAAAAATGTGCATTTTGTGCGTTCTAATGGATTTAGAATAAAAATTACTTTTTTAAGTTTTGCTGGGTTGAAATTCTATCATAATAACACAACTTTGTTGCTTGAAAGAGCAATCTGAAGACATGTTGAGGACTTATTAGTTGCAGGGCTTCAAAAAATTGCATTAAAAAATTGTTACAATTCATGAATTCAGCGTTTGTCATTCTGTTTCGCATGTTTCACATCTTACCAATAAAATTCTACTTTTTGCTGTTCTTGTTAGACACTGAAAGACTTTAGGTACAACTAACACATTTTAATTTTTAGGTTTGATCTTGTCAATTACACAGCCACATTTAATTTCAGATGAACAGCTGAATGTGAACAAATTTAAAAATCGAGCTGAGTCTTAACAACTATGTTGGACGAGATATTCAAAACTAAATAATAACTGAAAATAGGCAAGTTTTCGGTTTTACCCAACATTCAAGCAGGGTCTCCAACCCATCTCTTCCATTTTTCTCCTGATTTCTTGTCAGCTACATAAAATGAGCACAAAACCTTCTTCTATGTATGTATGTATTTGTTGTTTGAATGTCACTTCTGCTGGCAGCTATTTGAGGAATGTGAACCAGCAACATCTAGGTAAAGACAAAAAGGTTATGGCTGTGTTGAAAGCTTTTTATCTGTTGTTTTCTATCTTGTTTTCACTGAATTGTCACTTTGGGGAGAAGTGTCTAATGGATAAATGAACTAAAATGTAAATGTCACCTGCTAGCTCATAGTAGTTGTAGAAGTCATGGAGAGTTGTTTGGGACCTTACCCAAACTGGGCTGGAGCATCCATTGTCCCTCAGCACCATCCAGGAGCTCAAAATGGAAGTGTCCACCATAGGGGCATCTGAAAGCCATGATATCGATCCTAGACTTGCCATCTGTCAGACACATGTCCAGTTTATTGGTGGTCAGCTGGGGGGTGTTGTCGTTCTGGTCCCTCAGGTGGATGTTGAGAGTGGCTGTTCCGGTCATTGGGGGTTCCCCTGTGGTCAAGGGATGGGAGACCATTTCAGTGAAAGGTGAAAAAGGTAAAAACCCACTTATATTTCCTCAATTTTTTTGTGAATCACCATTATCACCTTTATCAACAGCATATATGGTCACAGTGTAGGTTTCATTAACCACAAACGTAGATTCTCTAACCAGGACCTTTGCTGTGTGAATTTCACAAGTTTTGGGTTCTATACCCACCCAGTCAGCAGGGTCTTTATCTTTACTGTACCTGTTTGAGTGAAGGATACTGTAAAGAATGGTACAATGATAAAAATGTTACTTTTCCTTCTGGCATATTGATCTTTAAACCTCCAATTTCAGAAAGGAGATATGGTGTAAAATATGGAATATGGAATCCGCAAGTATTATGTCAGCATAAATCAACACATCTATTTCCTGTACCCAGATGTCTTTCCTAGTAAGAAATTTCAAGGTAAATTTAAGTCATTCACTCAGCTGAAACAGTGGGTCAGCTGGAGTGTTTATAATGAAAAACTTAGACAATTTCATTTGAAAAAAATTTGTTGACGTCCACTACAGTGAATTTCTCCAGAGGGTTCCCTGCTCTCAGATTCTCATTCACAAACACGTCCTTAGTGGCCTGCAGGAACACAGGGGGGTCATTGACAACCTCCACCTTTATATAATTTTTTTTCTATCAATAAGTCCATTTTCCAATGGTGCTGTTGATGTAGGTGTTGGTCCACAGGTCTCTGGAGGACTTTTTTACCTTTCCCATCCCCGGATAGAGAGTTGCGGGTCAGGCTCTATTCAGTGGCACATCTGATGAGCCCCATAGCAGCTGTCTTGTTACTCTGTCTCAATCATTTTTTCCATGTCCAAAATTTTGACATATAAAAATATTTATGGGTGAACAAGCCTTCACTTATAAGGAATTTATAATATTTTATTAAAAGGGAGATGAAAGGTAATAATTATGTCACGCTGAGGCAGAATAAGCAGACGTGCGCAAGCACAGTGCGACGAACTTCATTTATTGCAAGGGGCGTTCCAAAATTGTGGTCACAAAACAGGCGAGGGTCAGATCCAGTAAACAATTCGGCATAGGCAGACAAACAGTAAAGGGTAAGACTAAATCGGTGGTCAAAGGGAAGCAAAGGTCAGTAACGAACAAGACTGGTAAGATTACTGCTTGGTACGCACGCAAGGATCATGGGCAATACTTCGCCGTTGGTCTGCTGGAAAGCACAGATCTAAATAGGGTGCACAGAACAGGGTGCAGGTGATCAGGAACTGGGAGAAGCGGAGTCCGGAGCCAGGGGCGTAACAAATTAAAAGCAACAAATCTTGCAAATAATGGGTTGCACATCAATCTGCAATGCTCTGTCACCTAAAATTGGTTAATTTCTTCAAATTATATTAATATTCTTGCCAAAGTACTATACTAAAGTGTTCTTGTGGATGCATAGTTAATCTAAAATAGAGTCAGTGAGTGCAGACTTGCCACTAAAGAATGTTTTATGAATTTATCGTACAGTTTGGCCGGTAATGATGGGAAGGTGGTTGTTCTGGTCTATAATATGAATGATCACGGTACAGGAGCTTGACAGATGATCTGGGATTCCATTGTCCTTCACTTCAACTACTGTGGTGTATTTCTCAACTTTCTGGACAAAAACATTTTGGAATTTTAGAAATATTTTCTCATCAGATAATAACATACACACAATGGACATGCCATGATATAGTTGTGTTTTTTAGAAATATTTTAAGATCATAAATATAACACATTATTCAACATTATACTACATATTTATTTTCTTAAACTAATCCCCTTTAATGGCTTATATCAGGAGACTGCTGATACATCAACCAATAGAACTGCTAATTTTTTTTTTAAAAAATGCAGTCTTTTAATTTAATTTAATTCCTTCTTCTTCCTGATAATTTTCTAAAAGTGGTAAATTGCATCCCATTTTCTTAAAACCAAATTACTGCATTGCAGTACGTTTGCCTTTTTACACTGATCCCAGTAAATAAGCAAAGCACAAATAAATAACTTTTCTTATAGCAAACATCTTTTTTAAAAAATTAACAAAAACTGCAAAATTTAACGTTACAAGCTGCTTGAGTGTATTTTGTAACTAATAATAATCAGTTTTGTACCCGTCTCTAATTTACTTTTGTATCCTAAAAAGTTTTGTTACAAATTCTGGTTGTTTTGTGTCTCTTTTTGTGAAGAGCACTATAGATAAATGGATTAGTTTATTTTTAATTTGTTGAATATTAAACTTGGATTAAATTTGCTTAATTTAATTTTATGACCTACTGTCTATGATCCTTTCTGTAAGGCAGGACATCTTCAAACCAGACAAGCACATAGCAATGTGTTTCAATACATCCAACCCTAGCCCTAATTTTCCCACAGCAAAAAATTGCTTTCATAAAAATTAATATTCAGATAATTGTGAGAACAGACAAGCTAATCTGCATTTCATTACCAAGAGCCGGGCAGTTGTTTCCGCGATAGACATCATGGCTTGAATCCCAACCTGAACTCCAGGAATCTGGGTTCTTGAATGCCTTTGCTCTCCTGTATATGTCCCCTGGTTGGGCTGTGCTTTTAAAGACCAGGAGGGCAGGAACCAGCAGCATGAAGCAGCATGTCAACTCAGGAGTTCTGGTGTCATCATTTCCACTTAACAGGAAGTAACTAGTAGAACATGGGTTACACAGCAAAAATATTAGGAATAGCGTGCACTGCTAATAAAAATATGGAGGTGACACATAAAAAAGGCACAACCGGAAACGTCAGCTCAGGAATTATTTAATAATAAAAAGGCATTTACCAGCACCCTGAAGGTAGTTGGCTTAAGTCCTTGCTTTGGGGTACCTTTGTCAAGCAGAAAAAAACTCAATCTATACTTCAGGTGATGCTGGAGCAGGGTCTGCTCTGGGAATTAAATCTGCAGCTTATGTGATAGGTAAGCTTCTATGAGTTTGATTGGTACTTAATTGGTTTCCTCCATTTTGTATTTTTGCCCACATTTGTTGGTTGAGCTCTTCCCTAATGAGGCCTGACATTTGCAGAAAAAATATGAACAAACCAGACGTGTATGATATGCAATCAGTGACAATCTGTTATTCTTGAACAAGGAGAACCTGTCAGCTCTCTCTCTCTCTCTCTCGCTCACTCACACACACAGTCTCACACACACACACACACACACACACACACACACACACACACACACACACACACACACACACACACACGCTCCTGCTGTAAAGGTTTCAGATATGGCTAATATAATTTTTAAAAGCTCTGAATGAAATTTTGTCTTTTTTGTGTTTTCCCTACTTTTCCCTGCTAGTTGTTATCCCCCTTCTGAGTGCAGGCCAACACACACACATACACCGCATCCCACAGGGTAGCATGCAATTTGGGCATCATGCTGGTATTACACATGGGGCACCAACTCACACTGACGATATCATACTTGTCCAGACATGTGAGCAACAGATGGAGAAGGACCATGGACTGTACATTCCAGAGCTCTTCATTCACACAAAATTAATGCAAAAAATAAGAAAATACAGTAAGAAAATACAACAACTTAAAGTAAAAAAACAAGGCAATTTACTGTAATGAACTATTTCTGTACTCACAAGAAAGGAGAACAGTTGGCTGTGAGTTGTTTTGAGTGGAGGAGGTTTGGCAGTCATTCTTTCATTCCATACACTTTTCTAGCCTTCTTGGCTTCTTTTATCTTTTTCCACAAACTTTTGAGTCATAAGGTCATAACATGAGGTACAGGTGTATTTGTACATGTCTGAATGTAACATGTTATTTGTTTAGTCAAATGTAGTAATTTAGTAAAATTTAACGTTATATTAAAGAGGCACACTTTAAAGATTCAATATCCTGGAGACATGCAGTAGTTCTCATGACCAAACTGGGAGTATAGTTTGATCTTTGAAATGGGAAATGAACAGTTTTCTTTTAACTCATAACTACTGTCTGTAACAAAACATAATTAACATCAGTGCCTTCAAATCTAAAGTCATTTGATGGGGAAAATTAAGGTGTATGAACGTAATTTGATATTGGGATATTCAGCTGACCTTTTAATTATTATACGCTTTTAATCCACTCTTTCAGTTAAACCTTTAAAATTATGCATATATTTTCAAAGGAAAGTCATGAGTTTTTTCATGTTTGCAGTTGTTTTGTGAATGGTTTTTCCCCAGCTGAATCACACCATACATTTGACAGCAGAAACATCATGCATTCCCACATTCATGTGTGCTTGTTTGCCCACTTCTGAACTTCTGAAAGACAAACCCACACAGCAGCACCAGGCATGGCAGCATAACATTTTGCAACATATGGAATATTCTGTCATTCAAATGAAGAAAGAGTTCAGACTGTGTCTGAAGTGTCACGTGCCTGACTGTCCTTTTGATCCAGCAATGTGTAAATACATTTTTTGCTTTCCCTTTCATGTAGTTTATAACATGCCTTCTGTGTGGTTTACCCAACAGTTCCAGATGTAATAATCATCCTGTTAATGTTTACCGTTTTTACAGTTCATGTCTACAGGTCTGTTATTTGTGACCTGAATTATCATTATGGCTGTAAAAATGTTTACAATCTCACTGCTACTGATACAACAGGATTGCTTGGGAAACATTTAAGAAACATGGTTCCTTTGTGCATCAGAAAAGTGAAATAAGGTCATTGTTACGTCCCCTGTGTGTTTTCCTTTGTGTTTTGTTCTCTCTCTCTATGCTAATATTTTCAGGATTGTGATCGGTGTTGCTCATGAGACCAGTCAGGGAGACCAATGAAGAGATAAAGAGTCACTGAATTGTAGCTCTCGTGTGAACCATGGGAACAAACCACTATTGGGGCAAAAGGGCCTGGCTGATATAAGGAAGACATTTGGGAGAGACTGTAGTTTCAGCTTTGGGTTCTTTTTGGTTCTGTGTACTCAAAAACATTCCTTTATATGAGCATTTGCCTATTTATGTCAAGTCTGGCACATGCCCTTTTCTTGCCATTCCCCATACCTACCCTGTGAAAGTTCAATGCATGTATAAGGAAACAAGTAAGAAGGTGCGTGCACATATATTTTCCTCACTCAGATGAACTGCTGTTAGACACACTAGGTAAGAGGGTGGGTGCCAACCCATGTACTTTTGAGTTTGATAGGTAAGCCTAGTGTAGTCAGGTTTCCTTTTTGTGTGGTTCATTTACATATCTAAACAACCTAACCTAGGGAAGGTGTGTTATGGTTTTTTTTCCATTTCTTTAGTGCTATCCAGGCTTGTTTCCTTAATAGCACTTCATCTTGTGTCATCCTATTGTTTAGTCCTGTGTTCAACACTATTTGGTGTGGAAGAAATAAAACGTTGTATTAACATCATAGCTAGCCTGGCTGGTTTTGTTTCATTTGCAGTTTGATGTACATCAACACCACACACCTTTATTGTACTTTATTGACCCAAATCTTACTCATAGACTTGGGCCAAGGTTGTAACAGTCATGACACCATGAGCTGTATATACATTGACTTATTTGCACAAACTTTTCAATTTACATGCATCTTGAAAGCATGTCAAACCCAAAAACAGCAACTCATTCAGCAAACATATGTCAGGCCTCATTAGAGAAGAGCTCAAAAAACAAATGTGGACAGAAATATAAAATGGAGGAAACTGATTAAGTACCAATCAAATAAAAACATGTTAATGGAAAATGAAACACAGAGGTTTCTTTTTCACTTTATGGTGGTGGACCCATCCATCTATCAATTTCCAAACCACTTATCCTGACAGACCTAGCAGATCAGACCAAGCTACTTTTTTCATAATAAGAGTCTTCAATTACTCCTGGAGGTTCTCCTAGCATTTTGAAGTCAGAACAGTGATATAGTCTCTTCAGTGCATTCTGAATTTGTTGCAGGTTTCATTTTGGTGAGATGTACTCTATAAACCTTCTGCAGGAGGCACTCAAGGGGGTATGCTTCCTAGATGCCCAAACCATCTCAACTGGTTCTTCTCAAACCAAAGGAGCAGTGACTCTGATCCAAGTGCAATGGATGTGAACGGAACAGTGTACTTCGTGACAACAGAAACAAAGCTAGCAGTCGCAGAATAAAAAATATATTTTCAAAAAGTATTTGCTGAAATACTTTCCTCTGATCTTTCATAGTGACTTTCTTTTTCAGCAAACTCCAATTTTAGATTCTGCATTTCACAGCAAAGTTATAGTTAAGAACAGGCCAACACATGTTTTGGGGATGTTCCAGGTGTTGCTCTGCTGTCCATGTTGCCTGAGAACATTGTTCTCTAAATAGGTTATTGGTGCAGACAAACAGGTTTCATAGGCCTCACTGTGAAATTCAGTGTGTGAAATTAGGAGACGCTGGATGCCAAAGAAGTTTCCCTCCTGCTGTCTAAAAAATCAAAGCCCATCCTCCTTTACTCTCCTTTGTGTGATTGTCACACATTCTTCACAATGAGAATGAGGACACCTCTGCTACTACGTCTCCAGTCAAGGGCTCTGCTGTTAGCAGAAACGTGTCAGCTTCTCCCTCATCATCTGATTGGACAACAGGAGTCTCTGCCCCTTCCTCTCTGTGGTCACTGCTGTAGGTTTCAGTGGATGTTGATGAAGTAGATGACATGCGGGAGAAGTGCTCGCTACTCCCAGGTACCTGCACATCCTTCCATACATCTTCCAGTTGTTCACCATCTGAAAAGAGCAGTTAAGACACAATGATGTCAAGCATGACTTAATGTGAAACCAAACCCACTCAAAGCACAGCCAAATTCGCTAATCCTCATGTTATGAGCTGTTTTGAAAGATACACACATTTTCTGCCTTTTTTGATTAGGTTTTATTCTCATCTATTTTCTAAAATTGTCTGTAGCAGAGCACCCAGAATAGGACTGTGGGGCAACCTTCATTCAACCCTCTTCCACAGTGTTTACAGCCCATGCCAGGTTTTCTTGAATGGTGGTGATCAGTAACAAAATTTGGAATTCTGCATGTGTTTCAGCCAACAGTTGGCACTGAAAACAGGTTTATGGAGAAAACTTTTTTATTTTAAATTAAATTTGAAGTGTCAACATTTTACAGGAGCAGCATGATGGCACAGTTAGTAGCACTGCAGCCTCAGAGCACCTGAGCTGTTTGGGTGTGGGTTTCAACCCACTTAACTCTGTATGCAGTTTGTATGTTCTTCCCTTGTCTGTTTTGGCTTCCTCTGGGTGCTCTAGTTTGTTCTCACACTACAAAGACATGCATTTCAGGTGAATTGGTCTATCTGAATTGTCCATAATGTGTTGTGAGGCCACCCTGTGATGGACTGGCAGTCCAGTGATTGCCCAGTGATTCCAGGATACTCTCTGAACTGCAGAAATCTGACCAGAAAAAGCTAGTTCAAGTTAAAGATAGTGGAATGGATGAATTTTTACAGAACTTAACATGTGAACAAATAAATTTACACACAAACTTTGAAGGCCAGTTATATTTTGCAGTTTTAAGGATCCAATAGATAGAATTCAGGCAGTAATTCTGGGATATCAGCTATCAATCATACACACATCTAAGTGCACCCTGCTACTTCCAGTCTGTGGGCACTGTCTCTCATATGCACTTTGTGTATCAGTGTTTTGTTTGTTGTGATGCTTGCTGAGTAACATTATTTTCCTTGACAGCTGAAACCTTCCAAAGGAGAGGTTATCACACCATCGTTTCCTGCAGAACTCAGGAAAACATCCAGCGCCTCTGGGTCTGAAAACTCCAACAGGTTCATCTGCTGCTCCGACACATCCACATTCACTTCCATGGAGGAGATGCTGTTGATGGGGGCTGTTTAGATGGGGTAGAGAGAATATAGTTGAATGTCTTTACACTGTTTAACCACTTGCAGTAATAGTGTTACAGTCCAGTGCAACAGAAACGCCATTTACTGAATTGAAAATGAGTCAGCTTGTGTGTTACAGTGTATGTGATTGTGTTTGTTTATGTGTGGTTTGCCCACGTGCGTGCGCATGCATGTGGGGGGCATTCACTCACGTCTCTTCAGCTCCATCTGCAGGTGGGCGGCAGACAGGAAGACATTCAAATCATGCTGTAAGACATCCTCGAAAAAGCGCTCTCTGTCACATTGTTTCATCTGGGGTGTGGCCTCCAGGCCTGGGACCCTCAGTGCAGAATGTTCTGTCTCCACTGGCAACATGAGGAAACCCAACACACACACACACACACACACACACACACACACACACACTCCAGTCAGGATTCAGCAGAGGTCTTTAAAACAGTGGTCAAAAGCTCAAAATAACTCTGGTCAGGTAGATGTGAAAATTTTTTTACTTATGAATGAACTATCTGATCATTTTTTATTGCTTGTTATAAATCAATTGCATACTACCTTACCCTGCTTTATTCATGTTTTCCATGCTTTCCCTCCACCTCTGTTCCAGAAAAAGGGAGGATAGCGCACACTTTCCTTCTGTGGGCCAGTGAATAACACAACTAAAACCATCTTATGTAATTCAAAATTTTACTTGAGACATGTGATTGATAGGTCAGATAAAAAGATTTTTTGGCATTAAGTGATTCCTTTCATAGTATTTGTTTTGTTCCACCCTCACAGGGTGAAAGAGCACCAGGAGTTAATATGATTCAGTTCTATTGCCATGTCCTGTATTTGAATGTATTAAACCTGAACATGGTGAGAGCCGAAAAACAATCATACCAACTATAATATTCAGTCATTCAGGAGGCCACAGCTAGCAAATATGGAAGAAAACTGAACTTGTAAAGATAAGGTTTTAGGATCACATCACGATGTACGATTGTGGTTGCATATTTGAGCGTGAACCATTAAATCTTAGTACAAAAAATCCTAGAATGAAGGATGAAGTCTAAAACCAAACATGACAACGGCATCTAAGGAGCTTCCCACCAGGTGTGGCCTTCTGGCATGTGGGGCATGTTTCTGGCACCTTAGGCTTGTTGTCAAAGATTATGTGAAATAAAAGTGTGAATTACTATGCAAACTGTCTTTCATATCATTTTTTTCACATTACTGTGTGTTGGTGTCACAGCTGGTCATGAGCGCTCATCTGAATGACCTCTGTCTGAGTGACCTTAGGCTGCACTGGGGTTGCTCATGACTGACTGATGTCATCATGCTTTAAAAAGAACCCCAGCAAGGACCCCCTCACCCCCAGGCCTTCCAAAACACTATCTATCTCTCTGTCTATCTATCTATCTATAGGTGTATGGAATTTTATTGTGTTTTTTTACATGTTTAAAGTACTTATATAAGTATTTGCTACATTTGTTTAAATAAACCTCCATTATTATATGACTGATTACATTTTTCCACAATATGGTACTATATCCCACATTGTTTATTTGGAGAACTAGGTTTGTGCAAACCCATGTAAAATGCAGCTCCACTGTGTTTGCATACTTTACAAACACAAAAAGCACTACAGTAAATCATTTATTTTTTCTCTTTTTCATTTCTTTGATTTACCTGGCACTTTTCTCCAAGGCAAATTACACTGCTTGACCTGTACACTAAGTTACTTCACACTGATTTACCCATTTATATTGCCGATTAATGCAATGGAAGAGGATTTAAACCTTGCAATTGTAAGGTGACGCCTCTAATCACTTGCCCCCTGGTGTCACTGTAACTCACATATGTGATATGAATGCAGGGAAAGGACAGTTCATGATAGCTAATAAATTCATGACAGAGAAGAGCAGCATCTGCCAGCAGGTGTCAAAACCTGTGAAATTCTTTGAAAGGGCTGAAACTGAGAAATCACCACTGTGCTGTCTGTGATACCAGAGGAAGAAAAGCTCACCCCCCACACTTCTGATGGCACCACCACCCAAACTGCCCCCCAGGGATAGAAGAAAGGAACTGGGAGTTGGGGTAAGAGTCAAACAATGCAACCAGAACTATATTTGAATTGCTCCTTCTGTACTCATGTTGCAGTTTCTAGTTTGTCATGCTGCACTTGCTTTGGATGAAGGTGTTGGCTAAAGAATTCAGGGTTCTGAATTCTGAACAGCAGTGATCACTGATCATTATCACCAACACTGATCACCTCCCACTGTATCATTGCCACTATCACTACAGACTTTGTTTGCACTAAGCCTCCTTTCTTATTTATTTATCTATTCATCATTTTATATCTATCTGTCTATCTATCTATCTAGATAGCATACATAGCATCTCTGAACACGTAATGTTTAACTTTGAGTCGAATGGGCTACAATGGCAGAAGACCACATCGGGATTCCAAACCTGCCAGCCAAGAACAGGAAGCTGAGGCTACAGTCAGCACTGGCTCACTGAAACTGTATGGTTGAAGAATGGAAAAACGTCATCAGGTCTAATGAATCTTGATTTCTGCTGTGACATACAGAGGGTTGGGGCAGAATTTGGGATAAACAGCATGAAGCCATTGACCCAAAGTGTCTTGTATCAACAGTTCAGGCTTGTGGCAGTGGTGTGATGGTGTGGGGAATATTTTCTTGGCACATATTTGGCCCCCTAAAACCAACAAAGCCTCATTTGAATGTTACAGCCTCTCTGAGTATGGTTGTTGTGCATCTTTTTATGGCTACAATTCACCCATCTTCTAATGGCTATTTCCAGCATGATAAAACACCAGGTCACAAAGAACAAGTCATTTCAACCTGATGTCATGAACATGACAATGAGTTCAGTGATCTTCAGTGGCTCCTCAGTCACCTGATCTTAATCTGAGCACCTATGGGATGTGATAGAATGGCAGGCTGGCAGCATGAAAGTGCAGCTGAGGAATCTGCAGAAGTTATATAATGCAATCATGTCAATATGGCCCAGAATCATTAATGAATGTTTCTAGCACCTTGCTGAATCCATGTCATGAAGAGCATGAGAGAAAAGGGGGGGTGGCTCCTACCTTGTATTAGAATGGTGTTCCTAATAAAGTGGCTGGCGTGTGTGTGTGTGTGTGTGTGTGTGTGTGTGTGTATACTGTATTTATGGAGTTTGAACTTTTTGTCCTGGTCCAGGAAAATCCCTGGGGATGGATGACAAATAGGCTGTCAAGTACAGGCTGAAAAGGAAAGCAGATCACAGACAGGAATATGGGCCTGCTGAGCAATGAGATCGAGATGAGGTTGAGAGATGATTTCATTTTTCAGTGACGAGGTTTAGCAGTGGGAGGAGAGGAACACGGGTGACAGTCTGCATTCGGGTCACACTGTTCCTCTCGGAGTGAGTCTGTATGTCTAGGTCACATTGCTCTTGTCAGTAAGTCTGAGGCCACCGTCAAACTGCTCACATACTGCTCCTGTTACAGCAATTCAGGCATTCTGGCCAGCTAGGCTTCCTGTTTCTCCCCACCTGCCCCTGTCACTTTGCTCTCCAAGCAAACCTCATCAGTTGACATCCTGCTCCCACTGGGCCTTCTATTTGTCTGCAAGAGAAGGCTGTATTGTGCCTGTCTCTGCTCCAGCAGGACATGAACAACTCTCTCTCTATACGGACAACTTCATCAGTTTATATTAAGCAAAATTCCATGTGTCTGTTTCCTGACCTCCAGGGTTCGTGGAGCTTGTAGTGCCCCCTCCCTTCCTAAGTTCTACAGTAATTTCAGGAAACTCAGATTCTTCATCAGGGTCCACCTCCACACTACTCCTCTACCTTACTACCAGCTCCATCACAGGTACAGTCTGTCTGTCAGCCCCATTCCTCAAAACAGCAGCTTGAAGCTCATCCAAAAGCTCAACCCTTGCACGACAGTCACTTGGTCCTGTAGTTATAATGGAAGCTGAACGATACGGCCTGTGTGTGTAGAAGCCTCTGGTATGTTAAACAGTGTGTCTTCAGGGTCCATTTGGGTGTGTTGATGGACGACTGGATTGTATTACAAGAAGTTAAAGAAGCTCAGCAAACATGTTATGTTTTGCCAACTAGTCACACTACATGCTCTCATGTAGCACAGCCTCATCTATGAGCTCATCATCCATGACCTCATGATCTATGAACTCAACGCTCTGCATGCTGAAATTTCACAGTCACTTCTAACCAACCCTTTATCCTCACATCAGTGTTTTCTGTATCACTGCTTGAGTCCTCACTTTACTAAACACCACACATTGTAAAAAAATATGGTGTTTGTTCAGTCCCACTGGCCCTCACATTGTAAAATCAGGTATGATGAAACAATTTTCAGGTTGTCTGTTTCAGCAAAGCAATGTTTCTATCTATGGTCTTTCAGCCAGTTTGTTTTCTGACTCATCTACTGCTTGGCAGCTTTTTCACTAGATTTATTTTTCCCAGGAAGCAGCAGAGCAGCTCAGATTTACGGCCTGCCTTAAGCTCCCAAACACAGACTAAACACTAAAATAAGCATTCATCAGTCTAGCTGAAGATCCTCCCTCCCACAGCTTCCATTGGTGCCACTCAATCTGCAGTTGCTGGACAACAAAGCCTTTCAGAGGTAATGGCACACAGCATTACTGTTGACAATGAAAAATACCTTCAGGATATTTCAAGGAACTTAAACTGAAATGGTTTGCTCATCAAACCGATCTTCAGTTTGCATAAAAAATGTGTATATACTGTTAGAGAAACCATGACATCACAAAGAAGTTGACATTAGGAATTAAGGAATCACATTAGGTTTTTCCTGCCAATAGAAGTTTGTTATTTTGGGGGTGGCATCAAACAGCCATATCTTAGCAGCATTTTGAACAGAAAATGATACCGGACCCTAGAATGAAAAAGATATCAGCAAGGTAGGTTGTTTAGATCCTCTCAAGATGGAAGGGAACATTTTCTTACTTTCTGACAATATCTGACCAATTTTGGTGGGAGACGTACCTTTCTATGCCAGAAAGTGTCACTGCCACTGTTTCTACTGTTTATAGCAGGTTTACAGCCAAGAAAAGGTTCATGAGGGCCCTCCCCACTCAATCCCAGACATGTCTACCTATTGTAAAAATACCCCAGCAATAACTGAATTTATTTTTATTTAGCATTCTTTAAATCGGATGACAGAGAGTGCCAAAGAAGGTCAAAGTTTTAACAGAAAGGGAATTGCACAACACAGATAATGCCCTTACAGGCATACACAGAGTTAACTGTTTAATTAAGCCAGCCAGCTCTTCTGAGGAGAGGAAAACAAAAGCTCCCAACATCAGGATAAGGAGAAAAATAAACCTATGCAAGTAAAAGTACCAGTGTCTGCTTCCCCTCCTGAGCATTCTATAGTAGTGGCATACATGGTGTACACATGGTAATCATGCCACCACTGTGGGCCAAAGTTGCAGGTTAAATTAACACCTAAATAAGGGCAGCGTGGAGTGTACTGGTTAGAGCTGTTGACTTACAGTCTGAAAGCCCAAAGACTGATTCCTACTTCCTGCTCTAAAACCCTTGATCGAGGTATTTACCTGGAACGGATACAATAAAAATGACCTTACTGTTTAAAGAGGTAGCGTTAGTAAATTAGTTTACAAACCTAACTTTGGAAATCACCTTGGCAACGAGTGTCAGACAAACATATTTAAAAAATGGTACCATGCAGAAATAGTCCTCAGTAGTTTCACTTCACATAAACTTACCTGTATATGCACTGATGTAAGTATAAGCACATAGATTTCCATAGTTGCAGCACTCATTTCTAAATGATTAGCTACAAAAATAATATTCTGCGGTTCAGTAACACAGAATTCCAGTGTATTCTACAACATAATAGAAACACAGTAATGAAAAAGCAGAGGACATTTCCATGGACCTTCCCAGGTAAACAGCTTTCAAAGTCCAGTTACACTTTTACATATTTTTCACAACAACTACTAAAAACTAAAGATTAAAGACTAAAGAAAGTTTATTTGATAGCAGACATCTAACAATCCATCAGTTACATCATAATATGACATTACCTCCTGCTGTAGTGCCCTTGCCCAATGCACTTACCCTGAACTGATACAGTAAAAAATAATTCTGCTGTATAAATGGGTAAAACAGGTGAGTTTCCATTGAGGAAAGTTAATAATAATAATAATAATAATAATAATAATAATAATAATAATAATAGTAGCAGTAGTAGTAAACACTGAGGCTCACCTCAGTGTTTAAAAGGTACTCACCAGACTCTGTTGAGCTCATGGTCCTGTGGGTGCTGGTTTGGGCCAATGCAGTGCTGGTCTCTCACACAGGGACTAGCCTGCACTCCAGAGTAATATTAACAGCAGGGGGGTGGGACCCAATGCTACTCCCTGGGAGAACAGTGGAACCAGGCAGATTATGGACCTGACCTGCTCAACTTGGTGTGTGTAAGGGAGTGTGTCAGCCTGTGGCTCAGTTTGGGGATGGATGTCAGCACAGGGGAGTGGAGCACTATAGCTGTCTGGTCCATACCATTAAGCTCATATTCACAGGGTGGACTCTGGGGGGTCTAGACTCACAAGCTCTTTTCTACATGAGCTATTGGAGCAAACCAAGTGTGTTTAGAACACATTTCATTTCAGTCTGTCTTTCGGTCCAGCAGGGAACAAAGAAGGAGGGGGACCCCTTTCTACCACTATAACCGAGATGCCTGGGACATCTTCCACCGACACGCAACACATTTATACTGATTTAGCACATGGACGGATCACTGAACTGAAACATTTCCCAGTGTTGTGATGTGTTTTGCAAACACTACCACAGTTGATTATTAATTTCACTCAATATGCTACAATATGAATGGCTTGTTAACAGGAGTCAAGCAGTAGTTGTAGTTGCCAAGTCAATGTCAACTCATGGCGACTATATGGATAGTTGCCCTGAATTCTATTTACATTCTATTTTCATATTTATTTTCTATTTGCAATTCTATTACAGCCAAATGGCAAATTTTTAGAAGAGGGACCTCCAAAGCTGCAGTTTTTGTATCAGTCTCCATATTGCAGGGCTTCATTTTGTGCGCTGATCTTCAGCCTTCCCTAGTACAATAGCCTTCTCTCTCCATAATGTCTCCAAAGGAAGAAAAGTAGCACAAGAGTACATTTTGACAAACTGTGCTGGAAAATTAACTTCACATACATGTTTAGAGTGAATAAGCTGAAATTTTTTGTTGCTAGAGTTGTTCGTGTTGGCTGTGTTGGTGCTTAAGAGCTTACTGTTGCTTTGTAGGCAGCTGAAAGTGTGTGGCACAAGGCTTGCAGCTGTAAATACAGTGGAATCATGAGCAGTAAGTCAGCAGTGCACTTTACTGTACTGCTTTGAAAGAACAAAAAAGTGAAATAAAAAGTGACCAAGCAAAAAGGAGTTTTGTATATGCAGAAGGCACAAAGAAAGTACGAATAGCGTTGCGGTGCTCCTAGCTGTTGGTTAGGGCCCCACCCCCTGAATATGCCTTCCTCTCAGAAGCTGTATCACAGCAGGCCTGTTTAGTAGCTGGATGAGAGATTCCCTGGGAATACCAGGTGCTGCCAGCCTTTTTCCACCACTGCAATATCAGGAGGTAGTATTTAGCTAGAAGTTGTCACACATTATTTTCTTCTCCACAGCATTTCCTTTAACATTTCCCTTTATCACATCATTGCTTGAAATACTTTTTTTAATTTGCTACTTTATTATTCTTAAGGTTAAGGTTGATACTGATGGTGTATTTAATTGATCTTGTTTGATTACTAATATACAGTACTGTGCAAAAGTCTTAGGCATGCAACTTGAATGTCTGTTGAGAAGTGCAGGTAGATTCTTATCTACCATCAGGGAGGTTTCTGACTGGTCCCAAATTCATTCTGCAGCCTGAGAATGACCTCAAAGACCCAATCTCAGTCATACACAACTATCTTCAGCAAAAAGAAGGAATCCTGCAACAAACGGTATGGTCCCCACAGAGCCCTGATCTCTACATGATCAAGTCAGTCTGGGAGTACATGCAGAGACAGTCAAAGTCTGCAAAAGAACTGTGGCCAGTTCCTCAAAATGTTTGGAAGAACCTACCAATCTCTACCTTAAACTACATGTAAGTTTGCATAAGAGCACTGATGCTGTTTTAAAGGCAAAGGGTGGTCCCACCAAATATTGATTTGACTGAGGTTTTTTTTGTCTACTGCACTTTTTAGAAGGTTTATTGATTAATAAATATTCATAGTATTAATTTTGGAACCATCCTCGCTTATAGCATTTTTCCCACAGGTGCCTAAGAGTTTTGCACAGTACTGTACATTACTGCAATAATTCCACTTATTACCAAAATAATCTCTGGACAATTTACTCTGCATTTACACCACAGCTAGCAAGTTTAGTATGGTTATGTTGAATGAGCTGGAAAAACACACCTTTACTCAAACTGACCAGTTACTAAAACAGTCAGTTCAATCTAGGGTTTCCAGTTGCCCCAAATTAGTCAGCCTGATAAAAGAAAAAAGCAACAGGTCACAGTGTGTTCTGTCACTCAAAGCAGGATCTAAGAGGGGAAGACAAATAGCTGATCAGTGCTATGGGTTTTGGACTGCTACAGCTTTCTGGGAAACTTGTTGTCTTTTGAAGTGGCGTTATGTTTCTCTGATTTTATTTTAGTATGTTTTTGCCTGTGGATGTTTATAATCTTATAATGTCACAAACTTGGTTTGTGAAATTGACTGGTTTGCTTTGTTCTGCAGGGCATATGCTTTGCATTGATATGAAATGTATGTTTTATTGAAGCACAGAAAGATAAGAACCTTCAGAACTGTGTGTTTTTTTAAATTAAACCTGGGCTTAAAATAGTTGTGCTCTTTCACTCTTTGTCCTCTTCTTGTCTTACAGGTCTGGGCTTTGGTGTTTCTTTACAGCATTACCCCAGTTCTGCTGCCATTGGTAAGAGCTACAGTGTTTCCCAGAATGGAAATTCTCCTGGCAGTTATAAGCCTTCCTCAAACCAGCTTGGTCTTAGTACTGATACTACTCTAGTAGGGACTTTACCTAGTACTTATAAACCTGTTGTGGTGAAACTTACTCCTAGTAACTCTGATGCTACATACCTGTTGCACTCAGGCAGATGTACCCCCAGTAATATAAAGCCATTTCTGAGCACCTTTGATTCAACCAGCTGTTACGCTAACAGCCTTGACTCCCAGTCTGGACTTTCAAGTGCAGGATACATGCATGGTTCTGGCCAGGATATGGGATCCCACAGCGGTTTAGCTCAAGAATGTCTGTTTGCTTATGGTTCAGCACAAGGCAGGTCTGCTACTCTTTGAAGCACAAGCACTCAAAGGGGTTATGATGGCTCTCAAGTCAGTGGTTATGGTTCTACACAGCTCCTTTCTAATCTAGTCCAGGATGGCCATGGGTTTAGCCTTATGGCTTATCTTCCAATGACGCAGGGTTTGGCTCAGGCTCTTAGAGCAATTACAGTTCTCTTCCAAGCATGGGTTATTATGGTTCAGGATCTGTGTTTGATTCTAGTTCTGATAAAGTTACTTACAGCTCTGATGGAACTCCTTTATCCTGCTAGAATATACTATGTAACCCATGGTATTCTTCTTGGCAGTCCTCTGGTTCTGCCCAAATGGTACCATCCCTGTCTCCCAGTGACAATGCCCAGGTTAGGCTACAGTTCTAGTTTGGGGGCAGACTCCTTGGGTGGGGCTGGTTCCAGCTTCATGTCTGGTCGACCACTAAGTGGCACTTTTGATCGAGCCACAAGCCATAGTACTGCTCAGAAGTCTAGTTCCCAAAGTTGTTACAGCTCTTCTAACAGTAGTCATCCACAGAAAATAGCATCGTGTGTATCCTCCAATGCCTCTCAATTTAGCCAGTCACTGAACCATCAGGTAAACTTACTGGTTGTTTCTAGTTCCTAAAATGCTACTGATATAACAGCTGAATATGGTTCTACAAAGAACACATCAGGTCTGGGATATGGCTTCCCTCCAGCTGGGTGTTACGCCCCCACTACCGGCTCCTGTCTAGGGTTGTGGAGTGGGAGCATAAACAACAAGCAGCCCACACAACAATAGTGA